>LUCM01009751.1:66860-214183 GCA_008360955.1 Fasciolopsis buskii | reverse complement strand
GTAGTAGTAGTAGTAGTAGTAGTAGTAGTAGTAGTAGTAGTAGTAGTAGTAGTAGTGGTAGTAGTAGTAGTAGTAATAGTAAGTTCAGGAAACTTGCTCGACCAAACTTCTAGTCAGCAGGGTCGAGCACCCAAGAAGTCGCGAGGAAAATGTTATCGAAGTTAGGCATCAATACCTTACGCCTTTCAGTAACTGTTTTTCCCGTGCATTCTGCTTCTTTTATGTAAAGTAACTCATCTCACGCTTCTGACTGCGCGGACCAAAAGTGGCCAGTCGAATGAAACAAACGCAACTCGGTTTTTGGGGGGTTACGATTCAGAAAGTAATTCACATCAGATGCAGTACACTTTCAGGCACTTGTCGTGAACTAATGTTCCTGGTCTTTCCGACAAGAAATAGGCCTCAGCCAGGGGAACCAAGAAGTTTTGGTGGAAACATCTTTCACTGTTCAAACTATCTGGAATACCACGTGAATAACTGACATTAATTCGAAATCACTTAAAAACAACTACTTGCAGCGCGCGAACGAGTCCTCATTCCCAAGAAATGCCATCCATTTTCAATCGGTCCCTGAAAATCACACGAGGCAGTTTGAGGGGAATGCTATGATGCACCATCTGTGCACGGGTAATAAAACTGGAGAATGAGGAAATTAAAGTGTACAGTTATTTCTTCTTTGTTCGGATTATTTCGCGATATAGCCCCATCACTTCCCTTTGTAGGATCGAAACCTTGTCATACGATTATTTACTCACCGCTTGTTACAAACCTCGGCGTTGCATAATACATCACCTCTCGCCATCGGAATTCACGCAGGCAAAAGAACGATAGTATGGTTTGTTGTAAGCCTACTCCGTAGGCTGTTGAATCCAGTCAAATTCTTTTCAATACGGGAGAAACACCTTCAAAAATACGCTCCCTCATTGCAAGTGTTTGCAATGAAAAAGATCATCGATTTGCTACATTTACACTTGTGCTATCTGCAGACGTTGCCATTGTTTCATTGCAAGTACAAAGGGTTATTTGGCCAACTAAAGTGGATTCGTCTCCGCCTAAAGTGCTAATCATTTTAGCGTTAACCAGTAAATTGTCAAACACTGGTGATCATGTCAGATGCAAAGAAAAACGAGTGACCTTTGAGAAGCTGCTGGTAACCGGCTTGATATCAGTTGTCGGTCATGTTGTTCGGTTCAATCTCAACTGCACTGGATTCACGCTTCAGGGGGAATGCGATAAACATGCACTAAAGCTGATTGCTAACAAAGAAGGGGTAACGGTCTGAATTTCAGTGAAACGTTGGAACCACTAACTCATACCGACAGGGGAAACTAATGCTAATATTTTTTCTGTTATCATATTTATCTTGTACCCATCTGATAATATTTCTGATAAGGGAACTCCATATATTGGAGAGCTGGTGAACAGGAAAATAACTGGAGTGGGCCAATCCAAACTCGTGACTATCACTACCAACCGCCAGTCAACCAGTTGAGGATCTAATGGGTTATTCTACAGTAGCGCATGAACACATGTGACTATCGGGCATAGAACGATGTTGGCTTTTTCGCCTGATATCTTGATGTATCGCGTTTTACTGTGCTAACAGTGGTCTATTCATCTAGTCAAATTGCCGAAAAAGATCTACCCGTTACTTATTTCTCCCGTGATCATATTCAAAGGATATATTTAACAGGCATATAATTATTCAATTTTCCTCATTTCAGTGGGGCTCGGGTGAGATTTCAAAAAAACTGTAACTTTGAATCCCCTGTTGAAAGCATCAGTCACATTGTTAAGATTTCAAAATCGAAGTAGGATGACAAAATTCCCAAATCTCTGCTCCCAGAAACCGGTTAGCATAAGTCACTCAATCAAAGACAGATATTAGGACATTTGTAGCAGAAAGAAGATAGAGGTAAGAACTAAAACCAGACTTTTATATCGAATATTTCACGAATAGTATGCCAATTACATTTGGCAAAACGTTTCGCATTTGAGATCCAAGATCTTCGTCTAGGAGATCCAATACAAATATGAATAACTATACCAAAAGTACAATTTATTTTAAAAACTACGACGTATCATGGCCACTTTAGTTAACAGACGGACTTCACAAGAATTTCTCGAGTTCACGATGGTCACTTCAGAGAATGTTTCCTTTATTTTCTAGTAACAGCTTATTACTACCTGTTACATTGATTTAGTTCCATACAGCTTACAAATGAGACCGTACAAACCTATTGCTTCAATTAGCACGAATATAATTACGAAGTTATGGGTGTGCATTCGTACCTTAAAAAATTTTATCCCCTAATAAAAGTGTATTATCGACTTTTGCCGACATCGTTTGCACTGATCAAACGTTTGACATCTTCATGTTTTGATACACTTTCCACCGATTGGAACCCTGAAATGGATTACTTATCTATCCAGAAACCTGCAACTAGCCATGGCTCTATTTCCGAACATACAATAAAAACTGTTGGGTAATTTGTAAAACAGCAGCATACCAATATCAAGAGGACAGAAAAATAAATCCTCCTCTTCTTTCTCAAGAAGAAAGTAGTAAATAAAAAATTACGGAAATTGTTTTTGGCTGAAGTAAAACAGAAAATGTGCGTGTATGTTTTCACTGTCTTTTATCCCACAATCGAATTGGAAAATTTGCACTTCAATGGGAACTTGACAGGAAGCGATTCCTGTCCTTCCGAAATGATGAAAACGGTTTCGAGTCGCCAGGACTTAATCATTAAATTTTTCCACACGTGACTTTGATGCACTTACACTATCAGAGTTTCGGGGATATACCAAAGTGCCCGATTTAAGATTTAGCTCCAAACTATTGGAAAATTAGCATAAATATTTGATCTGATTTATCTAAGTGGCAACAAAACACTTTTGTGTTTCCCAGACGGGTTTTCCTCACACAATGATCACAATTTTACGGTCATCCCGTGATCATGAAACGTGATGTGCATTCTCAGGAGTCACACTATATTAATTTTGTACACCGTTACTCAAAAATACTTGGACTTACTTTGGAAATCTGACCGAGATAAATTCACCACATTGAACGGTGGGAATATACTCTAATAAAAAATCATAACATCACTTTAATCAGGCCATTTGCAACAAAATATTGTAATTAAGCAGACAAAACAGAATAGTATCCCAAGTGGTTGAAAGCAAAACATCCTCCCCGAAAACACACGTACCCTTACCAGGATCACATTGGCGGGCTTCGAGTAGAAGCATTCGTCCAATCCTCCGGTAATTGTCAATTCCGATATAGATTTCTTGCATTTTAATCTCACGTAAGTCATAAGCAAAGAATATGCACGGTGAATGCATCTTTAGATGACAGGTGGACAAATATTAGTCCAATAGCCAAGAGCAACCCTGATAAATTTTATTGTTCCGGATCAAACTCTTTTGATTTTTGCTTTCAGACGAAAACCAAATAATAATAGCCTAATTCAAAATTAATTTATCATGCGAAGACCTTTCGGTTTTCTGAAGTGACTCGAAATTTTGTTTATTTCGATTCACATTTCGCACTGTATTCGAATTAGTAATCAACAGCTAGGTAGTATTTAAATATGAATTAGTAAGTCCGAACAAAAGCCAGGTCACCGCCATAGTAACTGTGCATTCGAAGTTGTGTTGCTATTTCGTGTTATATTTTTGGCGTAGGTAACAAGAGAGCGAACCTGATCATGGAATCCCCCGTTCTGTAGTACCCGGTTCTCAACTCATCACTGAACAGTGTGAAAGCAATTTGAAGGTGATCATTTTTTGTTACGAGTCACTGATGACATGCACTTAGGCTACCTAATGGTTTGTTTCGTCTCTCTACGTTCTTTTCTACTAAAGCGCAAAAGGAACATCACTTTCTGGACCGAACTCGACAGTGGGCTCTCAAGTGGAGAAAAACATCGGCTCAAAAACTGTTCGAACCCGCAAACTACAGACTGAAGTATCAAGATTTTAACCGTTTAGCTGTCACCACTTGATTCATTCAGCGCAGTGGTCGATCACCGCGTGGGTGGTAATATGAAACCAAGCAAAATCAAAACCTAGGCAAGAAACGGAGTATCTGTTACAATGATTGTTTCCCTGATTACGGAAACAGATCTGTTGTTACTTCTCGTTTTTTCAGAGGAGACAAATACTTTTATCTTCCGAAACTAGTAGTTCAGCTGGCATGACTTTTTTACAACATTCAGAAACAGATTGTGTGACAAAATCCCCATTCCTAATCGGTCAGATCATCCATCTCTGGTAAGTGATTTTCGGCACTTAATGGTCACTGGTGATTTACTTTAGACAATCAAGACATTAAATGACCCATTACGTTTCCAAGTGACCCATTTTAATTTTTGTGATATGCTATTCTGCCGTCTGTTTGGTTTTGTTGTACGTTGTTCAGCTTGCATTTGTCAGATGAAGTAAGTGGACTGGTAGACGAAATTTACATGGTTTAGTACTCTTGTAGTCAAATAATTATGTCCGACAATTCTTTGTACACACTGGCATCTAGCAATTCATAATCAACATGATATCATTGTTCCCCATTTGTCTAGACTTTGTTTTGAGCATCATAGTTGACAGTAGTGAATTAAGTCACTTTTGTACACAGATATGACTAACAGTTGGTCCTCGGTTCCATTTTGTTATCATAGCAACTGATACAAATCACATCACTGTTTGTCTTGGATGAGTAGCGGTCCACATAACGAAACGGATGTTAAACCTGATGGCACACACCTGTCTGCCCTCACATCGAAACGCGAAATCTCTACGTATTTCGATCACAAAGCAGTTGGCCCCGTCTGGCAAAGTGTTTCAAAGCTTTTTACTCCAGCTGTTTGCCTACGACGGTGCCCAACCAAAGAACATCCTTCAACTCTACCGTTGTTCGCGTTATTAACTCACGGCCGAGCTGATCTCATTGCATTTAGCTCAGTTCGTCTTATAAGATTTGTTCCATTGCACGATTTGTTAATGATCAGAACCGGGCTCACATTCAATAAGGCCACCATTTCTGGAGAATTAAGCTGAACAAATAGTGAACCAAGTGGAATAAAATGCAAGCGTGAAACAACCAGCCAGTCAAGTTTTCAGTCGATGTTTAGGGCAGTATATGTGAACTTGCCATGGCAAACCTTCGATCGATTGGCAACGAATGTCACCGAATTTTTAAGAAAAACTTTATCTCTTTTAGTCGTTCAGTATTTTGTGATTACAAATTGTAGTGGATAAAATTCACATCAAGTGTCACTATTTTTCTTCTCAATCAGCCCCTGAAGGTCGAATTCGTTCTCGGTTCCCGACGACCCGAAACGAATAGGGGTGTGTTAATCAAACATTATCTGGCGCCATTTCACTTAGGCAAACTAGACCGGACTAATGTGGGTGGGATTTTATCGTCGGCAGTCGCGCACATCCATTGCAATTAAGTGATAAGTAATCAATGAGTAGTTATAATTCTATAAATTTCTTCCCTTTTGATTCCAAACGCTCTACACCAGGGAATGGAAGCATTGGCTGAAAAAAACGACGCTCATTTCTTAGTTGGATTGGTCCAGAGTCAAGATGTTTTTCGTGACCAGCCTTGTTCTTCAATCTACCATTAAATTGCAAGCCTATCTTCGGATTATTTGATCTAGCCGTTTCAATAATTTATAACAGTTCTGACAACCTAAATAAACCGATCAGTTTTGTGCGCCGCAATCAACCGTTTGTTGTCCAGATCCCTTTGTGTTATTCGCGAAGCATCGTGAATCGCAACACCTGATAATCTTAAACGGAAGTGAAACGTGTCACCTGGATTCAGGCACGAGAACAAATTGTGCACCGGTTAACCACCCGTGTGCTTTTCTTTGCACTCAACAGCGGGTCCGTCTTGTCAGTTCGTGGAAATTGCGAAATCGAATAGCAGTCTGGATGACTGTTGCAGCGGTTGACAATTTTTTCCCAGTCAACCTACCCTCTTTTTCCTTTTTATACCTTTTATTTCCTTTTATCATTGAAATCATCTTTCCGGAGACGAGCCGCTACCAACAAAGGGCTGCCAATTCGGACAACTGACAGACAGTGTGACGATTAGAACACGTGACCTGTCATGTCAAAATATCATGACCTTATTCGATTATTCACTGCGGGCCAAGTGTTTACGTAATACAGGGAAGTTCATGAATTTGGTTGACTTTTTCATGGATTCGTAAACGTACGTCTTTTTTACTGAATCATTTCTAACGAACGCTTTTGTCTGCTTAAATGAATCGATTTTCCGTGGGAGACAACTTTTCTGTGATGTTGACGATGCATGGAGGTCGTTCGAAAAATAAATATTTTACAATTATGAATACTAGGTTCCACTTTTGTCGAACTTCAAAAATGCTTAGTTTCGAAGGACAGTGAAACGGGAACAAAGTCCGAACAGTGATTTCATGCAAGGTTTCCATTGGTTTAGTGAATTTAAATTGAATGGGATAAAATAACAACAACACGTGTGCCAAACAATCCAGAACAGGTGTTCGATGGGAAAATGGATTAGACATAACCAAATACGATTGGTGATTGTTCGGTCGAATGTGCTGGCAAGTGCGAAATCATGACCCACAAATCCCCGTACTGCTAAATTAAGGCTTTGGTCAGACACCAGATACGGTCCCAGCACACACCCACACATACACAGATGCACAAATACACACATGTATCATGCTTCGTACAATTTCTTTAGAGGGCACCTTTTCGTTCTTTTTTGGCCGTTCTCACTCACAAATATTGATAATGTGGACACGATTTTGAATACCAACATTTGCTTAATGGATTTACTATTTTCATCACACACATCCATCATGCCCCATCTCACTTAGTCGGTGGGAACGGGGGCGAGTGACATTTTCTTACTATGCACAGGTGGGATAACTGAATCAAGCACCATTAGTGTCACTTTTTATTTAACTAACAACTGTACTCGAAACTACACCGTTTGTGCTTTCTGAATGTAGGTCGGAAAGGTAACCGGCACGAATCCCGGATTAGGTATTGGAACAGTTCATGAATGTCAAAACACTACCTCGACGAATAATGAAAAGTAAATATATTATTTTGAAAAAAACTCGCTAGAAGACTGTTGAAAACTGGTACATATCACTGGTTTATTTCTTCGGAATTGCGCGGAAATCACTATGAGGAATCTGTCACGTGGATTCTTTTAAAGAATTTTCTATATGACTGGATTGAACGAGGAGTGAAATCAATAAGAACGAAACAGCCGCAATATAAATGCATACCGATTTGATTTATCTATATTTTAAACTTTCAGATGTTTTCAAGTTTTAGTATTAGTTTTACTCTTTAGTTCTGTCGTCGAATATCTATTGACTTCCAAGTGGATTCATGCTTTCTCAATACTGGTGTAAGCAAACTTGCCGTCTGTAAAGAGTTACCATTTCGTCGAGAAAGACTGATATTAATAATTGGATCGCGACAATTAGTACTAAGATCTTGGAAAATATATTTCAGACTTGCTTTCCCGATCGGTGGTTACCAAGTGGTCAACATCGTAAACATTTTACCACAAGGCCACGAGTTCAAATTTTTACACCGTCGGCTAACTTCCCAAACAGGAAGCTGTCAGATGACCGCCATCATCTTTTCGGAAATAATGTTTCCCATCGCTTGTTTCTATGGTGTGAAATTGAAGAGAAACCAAAATAAAATATAAAAATGATAGTGGGTAATTCTATATGTTTGGCCCCAATAAGACCTTGGGTAGCAAAAGTTGAAGAATACATGAAATGTTCAGTGCTGCAAAATCTGTTATGACGTTGCTCATAAAGATCAGAGAATCGTTTTTCCCTATCTGGCTGTTCATTTGTTCAGACATTTAAATAAAACGTGAGACGTAGGGTTCCGAAAAAATCATTACGCTTAAGCTTATGTTTAATCCTCCACTGTCGTAATTGAACAGCTTGGAAAAGAAACAAAACCGCATTCTTAGCGTACAGTTATGAAGGGGTTTGCCCAGAAAACAATTTTGACGAGGAATATGAAATTAGCCAAGAAATTCCTTTCTCGAAACTTCCTCTCCGGGCACATTTATCAGTCACAGATGGAAAAAATTCACACTGAACGGTAAAAGATAGCACTAAGAGTAAATCAAATTGTATTGTTTAAAAGGTCTTTTGAAAAACATGCTTTCGTTGAGAAAATCAAAATAGCTCTGTTTGCTACAGTGTGTATTACCTTAAAATCTCTCAAACTAACAAGCTTATTCTCGGAATTGCCCTTCACGTAACGTCAGAATAAGCATAATTTGTTGTTGTCTATAGACCAGCTCAAATTTACTTGTCTCGCCACCTTATTTGGTAGACCGAGAAGACAAAAAACCTAGCTAGGCTTCAAAATGCAGAGAGATTATGTAGAACCTTTATGCATACTCATCTTCCATGCTCACTTCCCATAGGTGATCCAGCAAAGTCATTCAACCTACCACATTTTCGAGGCCGAAAGCAGCCCAGTTTTGGACGCTATCAGAGGCCGAAAGAATAACTTCTCATTCAGGGTCAAAAGAACCTTATTCAAGAAAAAATCTCTCTCCACATTTTTGCCTACATCCTGGCCGCTAAGATGCACGTATCACTAGTCGGTTGACTGCATCGCCGGGCCCGACCAACATTCTTCAAATTTTACCGACATGTCAATGTTCAGTTTTACTTCCTTTTTCTACCCAAGAATCAACACAACGCGAAATAAAAAAGCCTTTCGCCCATCACTGAATGATACAAATCCGTCAAATCGAAAAGACCTTGATGAAAATGCCTTTTCCGCTAGCCTGAATACCACATTTTCAGCTGGATGCTCACAATAGGGGAAAAAACAAAGGAATAAAAACACCATGACGTTACATTCGCAAAGGTACCCAAATAGACTGTATGCCCATTTATTCTTGTTGTTTTTATTGTTCGTGCACTCACTGAAAGAAGGTGGCATGAACGATTTAGAAACCTCAATCAGTTTTGTAAACTGTTATATGTATATATATATATATCGTTTTATTGTCGTTTTATATATCATATGTCGATAACTGCTAGAACGAGATAAGTGAACTGTTAGATCAATTTAAACCAACTAATGGTTTTTGTTCTCTACTGACAGAAAGCTTACCAAATCTTCGAAATGCTTGCATTCGGAAGAGACTGGATATCCTATTTGGACATGGGGAACTCTAAAACGGTACTATAGTGTATCACTTTTCCATTTTCGTAAGCGATTAATTCACTTCACTGATGTACAAAATGGAATCGGCAAAAAACGAGAGCATTTTCGATTATCCACAGTTTGATAAAAATAACTTAATAATACTAAACAAATAAATGAAATGAGGAAATCG
The DNA here is from genome assembly GCA_008360955.1 of Fasciolopsis buskii. Classification (NCBI taxonomy): domain Eukaryota; kingdom Metazoa; phylum Platyhelminthes; class Trematoda; order Plagiorchiida; family Fasciolidae; genus Fasciolopsis; species Fasciolopsis buskii. Next base: position 204,780 of record LUCM01009751.1, on the reverse strand, counting down.
CAATGTTCAAATGTGAGCATCGGGAATTACCGAATCTTCGGACACTGTACCATCCATGTGAAGTAAGTTCACTGGCCAGAACGCAAAGCAAATTAGAAGAAAATTTAAGAAGTCTCCCCACAGATTAAGGGTTTAAAGTTCACCTGCAAAATGCAAGCACTAGCCCTCTTCGCAAGAACTTTCCTAACGAAAGTCGTTGTTACTTCACCGACGAAGGCAGGTTTCGAACGAGGTAAAATTTTGGTGTTTGGCCGAGTGTTTTCTGCTGCTATTGTAGACATGTGTTTAAATGTTATATCATAATGCTAGTGAAGCCAGTATGCGCAAATTGGTGCATTTTAGTGAGGATGTAGTTAGGGAAATTTCCTAGGTGATCAAGGAACCCGAAACGTCTCATATAGCTTAGTTATTTAGAGGTTTCCCGCCTTATTGACCATAGGTTCACTTTCGAGCATCTCTGATCGGTTATCGTTTTGTTTAGTAATTTCCCCCTACCAAGAAACCAGTCGCCTAGTTCATTTGGTTGACGAATTCGGAACTGTATGATTTAAAACCCGAGGAATGAACCTCATCAGTGACTAACATTCAAAATTTTCTTTTCATTGTGCAGACAACAGCGAAAGAAAGCTCAACTTGTGTTTGAAACTGTTCTTCCGGAAAGTCAGAAGTTTCATTTGATTAGCATTTTGTGATTAATAAACGTTTCGAATTGCTTTCAGATCTCGCCCTTTCCAGTATTTATCGCCCCAGTTTGGTGTGAAAGCACCGTGTGGTATTTGACTATTGTCTACTTTGACGAATCAGTTATTAGCAATAGCTCACTAGCCTGCATGAAGCAAGCGGGGTCATACAGTCCGTGCTTGCTTGAACGATGCGTGCAGTAAAATTAACACAATTCTTATCCCGCGATGTCCACTGGGCCAAAAGAGTGACGTTTAAATCAAAATAAAGTAAGAGTGAATGCAGTTTTCCGGCGGTGGCCAAACGGATAAGGTCATGGCGTTTGAACGTGAAGGTCGCGGGTTCAAGTCCTCTCACCGCCGGTCAACTTCCCCACTTGGCAGCCCTCCACTAGCCGCGGCCCCCTTTCTAAAAAATGATGTACATTGCTATTCCGTTAATGAAGGAAGTAAAAGATAACAGATACTTGCTAATATCCAGCTACAACGTCGACTCATAGACAATGTAGCCGTTGCAGCCGGCTTGGTTTGAGAATGGTGAGATGCATTTAACAAAATGATATAATATTCTTCCGAAAACATGCTGATGCTATTTGGATTTCCGAAAAAATGTTGCTTGCAAAGACATTGCCATCGTCCAAAAAAAGTGAGATTGAAAACGTGGGTTATTTTTATCTATCTCTAGAATGACTTAATTTTAATTGACTGTGATGGACATGCCAGTGATCGTGGCCTATTGTCCCCAATGTCTATTTTTCAAATAAATGATTACATTTTTTCCGGCAGGACGATTCCAAAGACATACCCATTTGTTAGTGGTACATAAAATGGAATTAATTTTGTTCCTAGAAACAAAATATCCAGTCCGAATCCGATATCCTAAAAGCCTAGTTACGATAAACACATTCGGACCCGCAATATGGTTTTAAAATAATTGCTCCATGTCTATAAATTTCTTCCTGTACACAGGATTCCGATACCCACGGAGCACGGGTAGTGCTAGCTCGATGGTGTTGCAATTTATTGTGACGGAAATCCAAAACTCGACTATCCGAACTTTAAGAAAATTTGCTAAACTGTATCTACTTAGAGAAAGAATTTGGATTCCCTCAATCAATCTTTGGATAAACAAGTCAATTGGAAGTGAAAGAACTTTCGATGGAGCACGGAACTCAACAAGGAAAACAGTGGCCATAATTTGCACGACTTTGTCGCTAGTGAGACCATAAATGATGCTTTAATTTGGTTCCCATTTTTCATGTGTTTCGCGTGTGAATTTTGTACGACTGACTTGAACTCAGAACCTCAAAACCACTTCACATCACTCTTCATTATGTTTGGGTATAGTTGTTTTGGTCTAAACGAAATACGATCGATAGTGTGAAAGCGAACCTCAAAACAACAATAATCTTATTCTATAGGTATATTTTCTTGTTTACAACCAGAATGCGCGAACACAATGATGGTTTCCGAAAAACAAATTGGCTTATCAATGCCACCTCTATTAGACTTCCATTTTGTTGTTCATGTGGGTACAACAGACTGTTTTTTTGGTCTCGCTATTCTGATTTTTTCAGCTTTCGTTTTTTCACGTACAAACACACCACGTATTTGTGCAAAGGCCGGCACATGTTAGATTCATCCGAGATTGGAGTTACAGACTGAATCATGAGTGATTGGAAGTTCGGTTTGTATGTCGCAACAACACATGCGCAAAGGCTTCCCGAGTGAACGAGCGTAAATTGGCTCACCTGGATGAGTCAACCGATTCTGTCACACGTTTATCTTCTGTGCCTCCATAAGGCGATCAGTTAATTTGTGGGATGATGTATAATCGCTCATTTGTCCTCGAGGCTGCTGAATCTTCGCGCGAATAAATACTGTCAGGGGAATAAGGAAAATTTAATTCGAATAGCATTTGTGTCGATGTACCGGCATGCGACTCCTAAACATGCCGACTTGATATTTCACAATCCGGTCAGGCAATTTAATCCCATCCGGTTGTTTCTTCCAACAAATGGATTTTCCGAAGAAGTTGTGCAACTATTCGGATGATTGAGCCTTCACCAGGTGCCCCAACGAGTGATTTACGAGTGCTGCGAAAACTATGCAATCGAAAAAAAATTTTTAGATTTACTTTATTTTGTATTTAGGAAAAAATAAATCGTCAGTGTATTTTGTCATTGGCTAGCACTACTCGATTTCAGTCCAGGCGAATAGCGTAGTCACATTTCAATGCAAACCATATTCGTCACACCAATTCCTATACGTGGGATCATTTGACCATTTTGTTCTAATAATAATGATAGTTTGTATAGAAGTAATTAAACTGACCGACCAATGTATTTTTTATCTCATGCATAAATTTGCTACGATTTTTCTCCCGTTTCCATGAATTAGTAATTCTAATGGTAAAATTTGAAGCATTTTACAAATTATTTCACTTCAGCAAAAATATAACTGCAATTCAATTCTTCATCAACCCAATTCAATCCACGTTATCCAATCTCCTTCTCGGAAATACCTGATGGTGAAAATTCACCGAGGCCTCATTAACTGAGCCCATATAATCAAACGGGAGTGATAGGAGGTTAGATGTGTGGTATGGTTGACGAAATCATGGGTTATCATGAAAGTGGATAGGTTTATCGTTCATCTGACCATCGTTTTTTGGCGAGTGATAAACGGTCATTTTGGGATATCGGAAAACAGCACTGTGATTGATCCTCTCCTAGTTTGCAATATTATCAACCATGTCAAATGCTCAACATTTCATCTGTCTTTGGGCTGAATATAAGTACGTCATCTGGGTTTGATGCACTAAATGGTCACTTGCAGTTTGACCTTGAATAGTTCTTATCTTCCAACCAAAATGGACACCTAGCAGTCTGAGTGTTACGAAGTACGGTGGAGCAAAGTTTCAACTAACAGATTATAAGAATTACAAAATAATTTCTCATTTATATTTGCGTTTAAACCCTCAATGCACTGTTTCACTCGAGATATCTTTCAACAAAAGTATACATCTAACTTGCCCTAATCAAGAATGAAACCAGGCTTAAATGAAGGAGAGCCAGGAGTCTCGGTGGCCATGCTATCTCAGCTTTATCTTATCGGTTTGTTGTTTGTCACAATTTTAAAGTGCAACAGATTTATCGCATTAGTACCCTCTGCAGTTGCGGTAGTTGCTTTACACTGATACTAGGTGTTCACGAACTAGTTGTACGAGTGAAGCACCCGGACCTGCCACTGTGACCGTAACGCAACTTTGGCAGCACCTGTCCAATTTGTAACCGTGCTAACAACACTAGCGCATCTTTATTAAGCGCGCACAGGTCGGTTCCGGGAGTAAAATAAAGTTATGTCTGCCGACAAACAGCCTCGTTCTTGGCTGTAATTTCCGGAAATTTTGCAGTGAACGAACAAATTCAAGGTATTTGTTCAATAATCCTGTGCTACAAAATTAGCCCAGATTTGTCTCGCCGAAACAGAATAAAAACGGAATGATGTAAAACTGGTGCCATGTTCGGTCAGTTGTGCCATCCCACATGGCAAAGTATTGTCTTCACAACTCGGGCGAAGTGTTAATGACAGCACAGGTTTAACAAGAATATCCATGGGCTGATGATTGTTTCAGTAACTATTCCGAATTGTGCTTAAAATAGCCATGTGACTTGCTGAAAAATTACACTTTGCACACAAACCGACAAAGGGAGTGGCCTTTGTTAGAACTGAGTAGCCATAGGGGATGCCAGGAATTTTCAGCTCATGGATTCCACAATTTTTAAAAATTTCATCAAGGAAATGAATATTTCTGTACCTGTAAATAATGAAGCGGAGGCATCAAGAAAGACATGCAGAGGTTGTTCTGTAACGAAGAGATTTGTACTAATTAGTGTGGGCAATTTGTGTGGGCATCAGAAGAATTTCGATTGGAAGTGTTTCATTCAGACTCTGTGTGTTGGCACAGTGTTGTCGGACGGTTTATTTGTGTAGTATGAAAATTTTACAAGGCATGCAATCAACAGGTTACAGAAGCGAAATTCCGAATACCGGAAACATATACCGAGAAATATTAAATATGAACAATTTAAGCAATGACGAAATATGGGCAAGCTTTCTGTTTAACTTCGCTTTATGCCATGAGTTTTGACCAAGACGGTGGACGTTCAAATTTGCCAGTGACATTTTGGAAAGTAAGATGTGACAGTCCAGTCTACATTAGGTTTCAAATTCTTTAGACAATTCAATTTAGCTTATCAATCTGGAATAAAATTCAGAGGGTATGCGGATGGGAAGATCATGGAGATCCGCAGCCTCGGGAATATTTTCCCAGAGAGGCAGCTCACCGTTTCACTTAGAGAATCGCCTACAAACAACCAACATTAACATTGTACATATATGGGTGAGTTATGTGTATACCTTGATTAGGCCAATCTAGTGTAGATCTGTGACAACCGTTTGCCTAGTCCATCCCAGATGAACCGTTTGATGAAGCGCAAGAATTAATTTTTCATATGCCAGAGTGGCTCCCCTCCCAGTTCCACCTTTCACAGACAAATCTCAGTTCATCCGACCAATTGTACACTCGAGAAGCAACAGACTCCAGCTTCGTTATCATTAGAGCCTATTGTCGGCTCATATCCCCCATCGTATCCAGGGTTTCAATCCGGGATTACCAACTGCCGAGTGTGTCAGCACTGAGTCACTAGCTTCCATCCGGGTTAATCCGAATTATCGACTTCGGCCTGTTTGATATTCGTCCTAAATGACAGTCAACATCGTCCAAGTACTCCAAAGCTCAGTAACATCGAGATCACACGCTAGCTCCTAATTCATCGATGCCAAATGCGAAGTAGGGTGGTGGGAACATACAAACATCCGTGTAGAGATCCCACTTGGTGGTAAGCATTTGACCAAGGTTAACGGGGCATGTACCACATCTCCATTCGAAGATATCAGGCAAAGCTGGCTGTATTTCAGCCTGAAATTTGAGCAATCTGTTTTCGACGATCCTGATTAACCTGTATAGGGGCTGATGGGACAAAAATAACTAACACTTTCCAGTTGAAAACCCCGGAGTGAAACCCTGAGTACGATGAGGATATGCGCCAATGACAAGCTCTGATGATATCGAAGCTGGAGTCTGTTGCTTCTCGAGCGTACGGTTGGTCGGATGAACTGAGATTTGCCCGCAGAAGGTGGAACCTGGAGGGAAGTCATTCAAATACAGAAAAATATCAATATCTCACACCACTGCTGAGTAGTTTTGAGGTATATATAAAACTTCAAGATACTTCTGAGAATGTAGTTTCATGGTGAAATATATGGATACCAACAAGCTTTGATTAGATATTTTCGATCTTTAACGACTGTTAAAGTAAAACAGCCTTGGCCTTCTACGACTGAGCTGTCACCAAGAAGGTGCTCCAGTTGGAATGTTGCGGATTTAGCTCCCACATCCGTCTGTCAACTTCCCACTGGATGACCTTCAGTTGTCCAGGACTCCCTCTCATTAAGTGGAGGGGTTTGCCAATTCATTAGCAAGGTAGGTAAAATATGAAAAGATGGCATTCTCCGATATTTCAAGACCATAGAGTTCTTGATCAATAAAGCAATGCCTTTTGAGAGAAGTGTCCAATTAGCTAGGGTTGCTACAGACAATGATATTGACAGAACAACGACCAACGGGCGAAAGGGATGCGAAATAATGTCTTGGAGAAAATCAGATTAACCAGTCCGACCAAAAGTACCATGCTATAAGATATTCATAATACTGTCGTCAATGCTTGTCGGTTTCAACCGTCTTACTCCGGAAGACTGTGCTCTACGACTGCTATCTTCCACACGGTTGGTATTCACAACACATTATCATGAATTTCAATTTTTTCTCACAAGGAGATCAAAAACCTAAGCGTTGTCTCTTCTTATTTTAACTATCGCAGTTCATTTGAAATGTTCCGTTTGTCTTTTTATTGGTTTAACTATCAACATGGTCATGTGACCATCCGAGTGAAAGGTTATCCCAAGGGAGTACAGCATATCACAGATAGGCTAATTGATTCCAACGGAGGTGTATTTGTCATTCAGTGCCATTTCCTCAGAACCACGCAGATGTTTGGAAGAGGCAATTTTAGACGAGAAAATTTTCGCCCGTTGAGTATTCATCAGATTGCGTTTTTAATACGACTAATTTGGTAGAAAAAGGATGACAAACATATCGGGGCAATTCTTCAAGACTACTGCCAATCTGTATTAATCCACCTATTCAGAATCTGTCGGAAGCGATCTGTGAGTGAGATTTTTCTGACATTTTCGGTCAGTTGTTCATTGATGTGAAAAACGATACCTTCAGCCTCAGTTGTCCACAACGATTTGACTTTGTTATCAAGGCCAGCGTTAAATCCTTCATCACGGGGACAAAAGGAACGACGAAATTTGATATGCATAGGAAGATGAACGCGAACAATTGAAAAAAATTCTTGGTATCCAACTGGCCGTTTCAATTTTGTGTGCGTTGAGATTCCCAACTGTAAATGACAAGTTTGCTGTTTCGCATCGTGAGAAAGTGTTCACAGGATATGTGGAAAGTATACTGTTCTCGACTGATTTTAGCCTTTCATTTGTCCAATTTCTGTCCTTCCAACAAGGCATCGTTGAATAAGTATACTACATGAAGGTAGCAATAGGGCACCGGGCATGTTCACTTCTGCAGTTGACATGAATTAGCTTTGCAAATATTTGGTGGGATTTCGGTAGCTAGAGCCAAAACCGAAATACAGAAATCTTTGTTCTGGAGAAGATGGATCTAAGCATTGACCGATGACCTCTCGCTCTGACAAATTACTTCCCAACGAAATGCAATGCTTGTAGAAACAAATGCTCTGCACGATTTTTCTGCTGACAAACATGAAACTAGCACTGATACATTTTTTCATCCGTCCAATGTTGAAAACCACCTAATGCCAGTGGAGACTACTTTTGACTATTTATTGAAAGGCTGACTATCTTTAGTGGTTCGTTGGCAATTAGAGTGATGATCAAATATATGCGCTCACAGTTTACTGGATCACAGAACCTAGGTGACTGTGGCCTGGCCGTGAAGAAGATTGTGAATAGCGTTCTGCATTATGAAAAACTTGCAACATTAACGGTTTTATTCCCGAGTGAATTAGGTGTAGAAACCTTTTTGTTAGTGAATGACACTATGCTAGTTATGTTCAACAAAATATCAAGAGATTCATTTAAAGATTACTGAAGTGAGAACGACCTGAAACATATGTTGTAGATCCAACATGTTGATTTAATGATGGATTGCACGCACAGACCTTGGTACCTCCATCCTTATCCCCTGTTCTTCTCTTATTCCCATGCTTTGAATTCATTTGTATATTCGAGTATTCGTCTATTTCTGACCTCCAACTCATGTTTAATTTATTAGACCTCGTATTGTATCATTACGATGTCATCTCGTGTATCTGACTGGGATAGTTTACTCAGCGCGATTGACAAATCTTGCCACTACTTTGATTTGTGGTCGAACTCGGTGCATATGAGTTGACGCATGTAAGTGGGTACGGTTGGGTGCATCTAAACTGGGCCATTTAGTGATATCGTGCGTTTTACGCACTTAAGCTTGAGTTTTCGACTATTCTTATAAAGAGAACTATAATGGAGCACAGGTGAACTCTTGGAGCTCGGGAGTTTGTTCTACTCGTGGATAATGTGCTGCTTTAGTGTATCGTAGGCCCGATTCGTTCACTTCAGTAGCTCAAAAGTCAATAAATTAAGTTCGTTTTGCTTGTCCCTAATGATAACTATATGAATCGGAATATCACTGTTAATGACTAGCTGGTATATACTAGCCAACCCCAAATGTATTCCTCGAAAATTTGGGAGCTAAATTCGGATTAAAAAGGTTCAAGAACTTCCGTACAACAGAACCAGGGAACCATAGTCTCTGGAACTGTTGACTGACCCTCAACCTCCATGTGCATTTCTACCCAATTAACAGTTGCGGCAGTGTGATGAGCCCTATTCCACGGCCACCTCTCTTTTGACCCAGCTTGGAAATTTATGAGGCTATTTGAAGACAAAAATCGAAGAAAACCTTTCCAAATAATTGGTTTGCGGAGTACAGCAAAGATTACTTTGAACCAACTATCAGTACTGTTTGGTGATCGACTGATAAGAAGTTTAACACGAGTGTTCGGGTTCCTGTAGCAGCCATCTGCGGAGCTCCGAAATACACGTTTCTATAGTACCTGATTTTGTCACAGTACAACAATATTTATCGGCCTACGGTCCAATTCTTTCTGTCATCATACAGATTGTCCGTGACTGTCATTAGCAAACGAATGGTGCCTTTAGAAGTTGGGAGCAATTCTTTGGTATCACCTGTCCTAGAAAAGCTGTTAACTTCAAAGATGACTGCTTCCCCAGCTGAGTTAGTTAGGTCAAAACATTCCAGCCAGAAACAGTTTGACACCGGACTCGTGTGAGTCCGCTTTGTATTATGGCAATGATAGTTGCTTGTGATGTGGTAGTTCACTGAGACATTTTACTTCAGTACGCGTTCCTGATCTGAACTTTAATTTAGCGAGACATGATTTAAAAACGTATGCACCAGCAATTGTTATATTTAAAAGAAACAACGTTATATGCTTAATGTAAATGTCTGCCCAGCACTTCCCCCACTTTTCTCCTAATTTTCTATCCAAAATTTTTGGAGAAATCTCATGTTTTTTTCCTGAACATATGAAATGACGGTTTTCAAGATTTCTCGAATTTTTTCTGTCGCTTTGACAGACCCTGCTTGAGAGAACAATATCCCATAAACCTCGCAGCTATATGTGGGAAATTTATACGCGATGTTTGAAAAGCAAACGGGCAGATCATTTGTATGATACAGGCATAATTTGTAGGATTACTCACACTAATACAAACAGCGGCAACACGAATAGAGGGCCCAATAGGAATTGTTTTCCGGTCAGAGAACAGAAGAATTGGCATCCTATTTCGGTAGTCTCTAATTCCCAACTTGTGTGTGCAAACAGACTGCTGATGCACCTGTATACCAGTGAACTAACACCCTAGCAAAAGGTGTTTTGGGTTTCATGCTTTCGGCTACAATTCACATTCAGAGGGCGAAACTTTCCCCGATCGGTTAAACCGTATTGCACTGTCCGATCGTATTGTTCGTTAAGGTGCCACAACGGGAGCGAATATAGACGAAGATGGAGGTTGGGCCTATGATTACTGTCTTAGTGGTGGTTTGCTCTGTTGTTCGTTGTCGCATGGGTAGCCTTTGTAGTGGTGAAAGCAGACATTGCGAGTGTGTGTGTGTGTGGGTGTGGAAAATCTGCACACGCACACACACACACACACACACACACACACGTGTTTAGCGAAAATATTACCAACAGCACCTGTTGAAAAGGTAAACGCGGCTAGGCTCATTAGGCATTTTTTGTTTCGCACGCACACACCTCTAACGAAGATGTATCTGTCTGACTGAACATCGCAGGTAACATCCATCCCTCGAAAACAGGAATATCGAAAATTCGGAGCCGATGGGGACTGCTCGCTTGTTGGCGTGTACAAGTAAGCTGGCATAGAAACAACGGTGGCAGTTTTCACTGACTGACCAGGTGATGGCAATAAAATCAATTAGCGCTAGCAATCAAATCTCAAACGATGCTATTCGAGGTTCACACAACAGGATCGACTTAAGATGATTTCGTTCCACAGAATACAATCAGGTGAAGGTGCTCCTCCACCCACCCCACCCTACACCCCATCCCCACCCTAACTCCACAAGAAAACTGTCAGGTAAAGAATTAGACAAGATGTGGTTAATGGTTCCTTCAAGTATTTCTAAACCACTACCAGGTGTCATCGAACTGTGCCCGCTTGGTCCAACAAGAATAATGAAAAATGCATGGGAAATCTATTCCGCTACATTTTGTCACCCTGATAAAATTTTTCTAACAACGGTTTTGTGACTGACATTTCGGCTATTGCGGCAAATTATCCCAAATATTCTTTTTCTTCAATTAATCCAAGATTTCCGATTTTACTGAATATGATTTCAGAAAATCGCTTTTATTCGGCGTGGCTTCAGGTAGACTGTAAAAGAGAAGCGTTTAAGCCATCACAACCGCCAATGGGAATCAGTGGATTTCAAGTCGTTTAAAGTCGACAAAATCCGTAATTGCTCGTACACTGAATCCTTGGCAGTCGGGCCCCTGCACAAATCTGTACTATGTAATTCACTTTGGTGATGGCTTTGACATAGCCCGTCGGATGCCATTCATTTATGCTATTTAATTCGGCTCTCGATGGGATATCACGCGCCCTGCAGTAAAACATGATAAACAGCTAGGGTTTGGGATATTAGATGAATGAATCATGAAAATGACCTCCGTGTTTTGACACATGTGAAGATTACTCAATTAAACACTCCTAATAGGGTTTCAAATTCTGAAATGAAGACCATTTACAGTACTGCTAATGGACAGCCACTCTTTGCCATATAGGAATTATGATTTGTTTTTCATGGATGTCTAATCGAAATCTAGGTTTGTCAGTTCACACGACGATATTAGTTATTTTGGTTACCAATCGTCTAAACGTTGAAATTGGAGACATCCCAAATTTCCATCATTTATACTTAGGGCGCATTAGTTTTGACGGGCATTCAGCATTCTTTAAGTGTTCCTGATACACTTGGGAACGTTCAAGTTATCACGCTTATGTTCCGACCGAAAAACATTTACTCAGTCACTTCAATATCTGCTCGGTTTAATTGTTGTCCCCGGCTGTCGCGCAAAGGACTTTCATTTGTCGATTAGTCTAATGGTGCGGATTCTGTTTCCGAATAATTTCTCGTCTATAAACATCTAGTGACATTTTCTCTTACCCACTGGCTGCCTATCCTAATGACATGGGAATTTTAAAGTTTTTTATTTATAATGTCGCCTAAATATGCTACTTTTTCTAGACACTGGATTATTGGTAGGTCTTCCGGTTAGTATCATATCAGTTTATCTTATGGTCGAGACTCGGTTCGATGTGCACTCTGCTCAGAAATCTCGTTGCTTGCAACGTGGAAGGCGTCGTTAGCCGCTCCGTGTAGTTCGAAAAGTTCGATCGATTTAGAATTATATTTCCACATGCATTCCGGCAACAAGTTTTGAGTGCTATATGAACGCACTGTGCAAATCAGTTTGAGAAGCGCGTCGTCACCATCAATGGTTTCTCTGGCTGAAGGTTGAACCACGAAGCACAAAACTGTTTTCGCAATGTATTGTTGATCATTCTTCTTCAATTTTTTGGGGTGGATGCTTCGATCAGTGTGACCTCGTTACAAGTAGTAGAAAATCACCAACGCTAGCTGAGGGAAGACTGAAATGAGTATGGGTATTAGTTAGGAATCGAACAGAAGGACTAAGAGGAGAACATGTTTCAGCTGTGAAGTTCGAGCTTTACCTCCAGGACAAACAAAGAATCGGCCTATTTGAGCAGTTCCGAATTTGTCGTTTCGTGAATAACGTGAGAAAATTGCGTGGGTTGCATTGCTTTTACCCATTTAAGTGTTGCGTAGTCAACGAACAGATTTCATGTTATCATCGCTTCCACATGACTGTCCATATCTTTAGCCATATTGGCGTGGGTCATCACTTTGAACTTGCGACCATAAACTGAACGTCAACCGTTCCCCGTATACTTGCGTGTATTCGTCATGAGACCGCTTTTGTCCTGCCTTGGATTTCATTGGTCATTTTTACTGACCACAAGGGAATTCCATTGGTTATGGTTTACACTTATAATGAACTGTCGGGATGCGCGCCATAAACTAGTGTTATTAACTTGTTTACCCAACTTTCTTCCAGAGTACGTCGAAAATGTTTAACCGGATTGTACGTCGGTTTTTTTAGCAGTTATGGTATTTGTCGCTGCCTTCCACTAAAGGCTAACTAAATGTGTAATAAACACACCAAGTAGACTTTAGTAGTGGTTAAAGGCTGATATATAAACCAAGTCGTTTGCCACCGTTTTTACCAAGACATTCGGCCTCATATTGACTAATGTGAGCCAGCCAAGTATCCTAGTTGCAGGCAGAAACACGTTTAATTACAGGACTATTTGAGAATAGGCGAAAAATGCCATTAATGTAAAACATCCCAAACAAGGATCTGATATTTCTCCCTTTTTATACAGCCTAACGGGCTTGGTTCCTCTTACGTGGTCTTGGTTGTCGGGTACAATCGCAGTTTCTTCGGAGCACTGCGGCAGACAGTTTTACGCACCAGATAAAGCCAAATCGGGACAATGATGGAGTAAAACAGACAGGCGGTTAACAAACGCAGGCCAGTGCCAAAACGTCCAGACGGAGGCTTGGTTTCGTCGGTCTGCAGACGAATAAATGGGTTACAAAGAAATCTGACTTATTTCACTTAGCATCGCCAAAATTTCCTTATAGTAAATACTAGCCCATCGACGAATATCAATCACACTTCTACGAGGTTATGAGTATCCGCGGGGCTAAAGTTGGTGAAATTAGTACGTGATGATTCGTTCTACATAGGATACAAACACGAAGGGGTTTCGTCATGCAGTCGTGATGCCCAAATCAGTATTCAATATGGTGGAAACGCTCACTGAGCAACATGCTTGCTCTTGCCTTTCAATGGGATGGGCTCTAAATGAAGTCGTTAACTGCGGCGAATGGAACTTACCCGATCCTCGCGACCGCAAGTGAAGCCAGACCTTGTCAACTATTAGTCCCACGGTAAAGCCGCATGATATATTCCAAGTGTCACTAATCAAATGTCTAGAAAAGGTCAGATCTGATGTGCTGCACCGAGTTAGGGGCGGTAAACTGAGCATACACTAAGCACTGAGATATCGAACGACTGAATCAAATCATTATAGTACTACTAGGATGCTTGAAAATGATAACTGTTTCAAACTGCCATTCACCACCACTCGATCTATACTTTTCCTCCACTGTGATGGGAGTCAGCTGTTTTACCCTTGCTACTTGTGCTCTCTGTGCTGGTTTCTGGCGAAACTTCGCTCTACTTGATCGAGCAATTTGGTTGAACATGAACATCGCAGTCCTCATTATCCAATCCGTCAAAGCAAAATAAGTGGATCTGTGCGCCATGAGCAGCCGATTGCAGATATTAGACTTTCCATCTAATAGTTGCAATTTGTGACGTCCTACCATCATTTCTCACATCCATACCTCACCTATAAGATTTTTCATTCACTTATGTCGACTACTTCCATTTTGTTGTTCTATTTATTTTACTGCAAAATTAGTCTTTGATACTAGGTGGAAAATAGAAAGTGGAGCACAGTGCAAGGTGATAGGATGTCGAATTTTGTTGATAAAAAGTTGAATAAAACTTTATGCTGTCCCTAAGTGACCTTCTCACTTGGGTGGCTAGTTAGTTTTCTGTTAATCACATAAATCCTCGGCGAGACTAAATATCTACTCTCACAGTTAGCATTCCAGAACTAATGTCATTGATGGAATCATTTGATCAGTCGGACTGATAGATGTTTGAGGTCGGATCTCGTGTATCGTTTCAGATTACACGCTTGTTAACACTTCAGTTGAAACAGTCGAACTTGTACAGTATGTACCGGATTTGTTCAATATTGGTAAGCGGTGACCGGGTTATGGTAGTTTGTCGTCACACGAAACATTGTGTGTATTTGGATTCATGGACAAATTTTACCGTTAATCGACTAAGCAGTTCGCATTAGAGTTAAGGCGTTCGGCTCATAGTTGTTCATTCCGAGGTTCGCATCCCGGCTGTGGATCGGTGGATATGCACTGCTAATTTGTCTTAACAAGAAAGAAACAGCTGTGCTTTCGCGTCAGTTTCTAACGCTGTCCAAGCTTCGATACAACAGTGATGACTAATATTTTGAGCCAAACCATTTCCTACCGCTAACATTGAATTTGTGATTTATCGTTGATTAGCCAGCTGCTATGTGGTTGACATCTCCAAAAGTATTCTTGCTGACTGCTCGCTTGTGAACGTGCCACTAAGTGACCCACCTAAGAGTAATGAGAACAATACACTCGTTGATTATTCCATACTCAATAAATTTGACCCAGAACACTACAGGACCGAAAACTGAGGAGCCCAGAAGCTTTAACGAATTGAATAAACGACCGGTCAATAAAGCCTTCGAACTGTTCAAAGCCAGCGAGTGCTGATCCGTCGGAGCTACAACAAAGAGCAGTCTTCACGTATTTAAGTGAATTTAGGAAAGCCAGTGTTTACGGTATATGAATTTCTATCCTACATGCAAAACAAATTACCATATTCTAACAGCGCACAATTTTGAAATACCCTGAATTTTTTCTACATTGCAGTAGGCACAAAACCGTATCCCACCACGTCCCCGAATTATATCAGAAATATCCGTAACTGTTATTTAACTGGTTTGTTAAGGTCTCGCTTGTACGGGTAGGAAAGATGGTCCATCTTAGATCGATACGCTTGTGCGTACGTACAGCAAGGTGTACCACAACTGCCAGCAGTTGAGGTCTTGTGTGAACATTAAAAACAGCCGCGTGCCCAATGATTTCTGAACGTGTTTGACGGCAGTCCGAATAATTGTGGTAATTTCGAATTGTCGCGGAAAATGTTGTAGAACCAACTAGAGCTGTGTGATATTTTTGCAATCCAGAACTTAAAAACTTAGTTTGCCGAGTATAACAGATTGAAGTAAGTAGGTTTCCTAAATACCACGCACAACACGCAATGCCACAGTCTTTCGGAACATATTTTTTTTTATTAAATCAAAGCACACATTTGAGTTCAAAGCACCAAAAAGCACAGGGTCCCCATAAAAATTCTAACACAGAAGGAAAACTCCGGGACCCTATCAATGAATGAAACAGATTTAGTCTAACATGAAATGGGCGTTACAAGATAATAGAAAGCCTAATTATCGCAATTTGGAATAGGCCAAAAGTTCTTTAAGCCATTAAATACTACTCTTGCTCATTTACACTGCACATCCTCTACGTGCATTTTCCCGACAGAAGTTCATGTGACTAGTGATGTATCTGCGTAACTCAGTATATATATATATATACATGTATATATATATATATATATATATTAGTTAAGCCAGCTGTGATGGATTCCTATATTCCAAATTCTCTAGCACCTAAGAACGCATAAATGCATTAGCGAAAATCATGAATTTATCCACAAACTCCTCTTACGCCTCTTGTTTCTAAACTTTGATAAGTCCTGATAAAAATGGCTGGCTTTGTTTGTCTAACCAAACTCCTCTGAACGTAAAAAGTGAATCTTGTCTCGGCAAAACACATTTCACAAACTTTTTAGAAAGAGACAGGATTTTCCCTAGTTTATATTCATACATGTTAACAAACTGCATGGCCAACATTACATCGAATATTCTGCTTTTACCCATACTAACAGGCTGGAGTTAATTACTTAATAACTGGAATACTTTACCTTATGTGGGGGCTTAATAATCATTATTGATCATGAATGGGTGAATTTACATTCAATCTCCACCACAGCTGACCTTGCATATAGACAGCCCAAGCGCTTTACCGTAATCGCTTGGGTTTTTGTGATAGTAGACAGTGGATTGGGGACAGTGGAACCTTGTACTATCACTTTTGCAGCACTTTAAGCTAAACAAGGTCACCATTTACATAATATTGGATGAACAAACCACCCTAAGTGCACGGTTTTTATGCGGGAAATGAATCACACCCGAAAGCAAACGCAGAGTTATTTATATTTGTGTGAAAAATTTACTACAGAATTTCTCTCCTTTAATCCTAGTTTAGGTTACTAATCACTAATGCACCCCAGTCCAGACAAAGAAGATTAACCTTTGAATCTATCTTTTGTCAGCAGATATGTAGTATGGATGAACGGCTCAACGCGTTAATTGGGCCACCCGTTAATTTTGTCGATGGAAGAATTACGATTGTTAGTCTGCAACTTTCTAGCAAAATAAAAATTTTCAGGGGAAAATTGCTCTAAAGGTCTACAGCATTTCCTTATATCCTTCTCGGAACATAGACGGTATTCAAATTGTTAATTCTGCAAAAAACTAACTCCACGTTGCACTCCACCAAGATTCAGTAAACATTTTGGATCGGGTCTACTTCCAGCTTGTTATAAATCGTGTGAAACCTCGCTTAGCTGAAGAGCACAGTTCATTTAACAATATGGAACAGTCTGAATACTAAGGTTATCCTGCGTGTAGCTGATATCCTAACGTGATGATCCAATTAGCTAATTACGCGGTGAATATTAATTCCGAAAGCCTAAAAATTCTCGACGTATGAAGCAGAAAAATGTCTTAATCTAGTCGCTGAGCGTCACACCAAGGAGATCAAAACATAATAAGGGATTTCAATTATCAGCATTTACCGGTTTGGTATATCTGACAATAAACGAACCAAGTCGTTTTGAATAAGCCTCACTTTTTTCTTCCCGGTTGGATTGCAATGCGTCATGGTTAAAATACACAGGTGACGGTTAAATCGGGATATCAACTAAATTTCTTGCTTATCTGTGCCCAAGCCCAAGGCGTTGCCGACATCATCGTTACTCAGCTCTGATTAATATAACTGGAAACTCGTGTATTTTGTTCTTCACGGTATTGCAAACCGGAACGGAAGGTGTGCATATGACTCTGGTCACACTGGTATACACAGGATCTCTATGTGCAGCATTTGGAACAAGCAGGATATGAACAAAGGGTTATAAAACATTCAGCCGATAACCAAATCCGAATACCGGTCATGCCATAGGGTCGCGTGAGTGTCATTGATATGATAACCTATCGAAATTCGAGAATGAGCAGGTTACAGCCAGTCAACAATGAAATCGGATCAATGACCAAAGATAGCTTGATTCGTTACTTTGTTCATCCACAAATTTGTATTGTATTGTATTGCATAGACTTTTGTTTACAAGAAACAATGTCGCATCTCGATTAAAAAATGTAACGGTGAAAATTAAAATAAGAGAATTTACACCCATCACGCCGTAAAAATGTGAAAAACAAAACCCATGGAGGAATAATCAGAGCACATTAGGATAGGTAGCTCAGGAATTCGGTTGAAACCCAGTCACGGTTTGTCAAAACGCGTACTAATTATGACATAGTGGAGTTCCTATAGATCATGATTCTAGAGGATATGAGCGAAAAGCGGATCGCGTTGAAATGTGGGAACGACACCGTGAAAGGTCGTTATGCAGAGGACACGTGTGATCTGAAGGTATTTCGTGAGTAAATTTCTCACATGCTGATAAGTGCTGATTGCATAGATTGAAGGATAGCACACCTAGCAATATGAAAGATACATGGTTAAGAATTGACAGTCCCCGGAGAAGAATCTTTAAGTCTTTTTTAAATATACCTGGAAAAATAACAGGAGAACAGCAAAGACAGATTGGAAAAACACGTTGGTACACAACTACGGAGATGGTGTTTTGTTTCACCTTGTGGTGCCGAAGCTTCTTGATTTGAAATGACAGTCGTCGGAGATTCTTTACACAGGTAGAATTTGAGAAGTGCACTTTGGATGTTTGTTAATAGTAAATCCTAGATATTTTTTAACCCTTACATCTTTTGACTGAAATGTGACTATTTTTTGTACGCAATATCTATAAAATACAATATAATGAGGGGACTGAATGCGGACGGAGGGGAATTGTGAAGCCTTCGGCGGCTGTCACAAAATTGCTAACATTGGGGAAGTTATTAAGAAAAGCTACTGCAATACCTTTCCTCAAACGTATTGCGTACGATATCATCATTATCATGGTATTTTTACATTTCAAAACAGCTTTTTCAGCTGTTCTAATTAATGAGCCATTCTTCAAGGATCTCCACCTACATTGCACCGAACGTTAAGTCAAAAACATTCACTCTGAGAACAGGCTTTTGCCAAAGGGGGCCTGCCATTGGACTGATCCTTCAGATAAAAGCTTCGTTCTTATTTGGGCACAATCGGAGTCGTTATTTTGTAACCATCTTGAGGTAGCTTATTTGAGGCGGCTAACTAGTTATCGGATATGCTTGGAGTTAGTTTTCATCCGCGAATTTGCCATATATAGTTTCACTACTCGTGAGTAGCCGATGTGCTAAAGTGCTGTTCAAATTAACGGCATGGCAACCGAGCAGCGTCCGATACAACCGTGGAGCGTTTGGGCCGACTTTTTCACTTGTCGTATAATTAATTGCGCCATGGTTCTGACGGGCGAATCTTCGACGGCGACCTAAAGTGGCCGACCTAATCTGCCTGTCCTAAATGTTGAACACGTTAATTCTTAGAGAAACGACGGTTGACCGATATTTGCTTGATCAGGAATTTTCTAGTTGTATCTGTTTAACGTTCTCCGTAACCTGAACTGTCTACCCGAAAGTACCATTGCAAAGGTCCAAATAGAGTCAGGCTCCACATTCAAATACCTCTAGGCTTGTGCAACCACCACGTTTACTGGAAAAACGTTTGGTTCTTTTCTTGTCTTCTTCGTATGGAGGATAATTTAAAGGATGTCCTTATGGAAGCACTTCAAAGGTTCCAAGGAGCCACTAGGTTCAGTAAAGGACCAGCAGTTGGCAGTGATATGCAACGATGCACCTTCCAACAGACACCACAGACACCTGAACATTGTCCGTTTAAATGCCCGTTAGTTTACACGGTGAGTCGTCGCGGAGATAACCTGCATCCTGGTAAAGGTCGTTGTGTTCTATACATCTTGGGCGGCAAATCGAGTGTTTAATGGGAAACGATCAGTCGCTATTGGAGTTTCATTGAGATCTCCGTATAGATAACGACACCCAATGGTGCACAAGTAGAAATGGGTTGTGAAATTAAATCTCAAGATGCGAAGCCTCATAGAGACATGATAAACGATACGAATAGTCATAGTAAAAGCGAAAATATGTTGTTTGCTTGTTGGTTCATCAGTTTGCTTATGTATATGGGCAAGTTTGCGCGCGAAATGTACCGCGGAAGTTTTGGCATTCAAATTAAACACCAGAATAGACCATTTCAGATAGTTGTCTCAAGAGGAATTTCATTCGGAGAAAAAGTCAAAACCGTTTTCAAAATACACTTTACCGAATAGGTAATAGATTACTGTCATGCAAAACAGGGAAGCTTTCATAACTATACGTTGTTTATCAATTTATCGCCTAATACTTATTCGCTTATCATAGGGACAAAAATGGCACTTGGTAAATTTAACAGATCACTTGTTTTATGATTACAATTAGTGGCTTGTCTGTGTCTGGTCTGTGGGCTATCACATTGGTTCGATTATGTGCGCTTGTTGATGCTGGTTGATATGCTTACTGAGAATCGGCTCATAATGGTTTCGCTGCATCTAGGTGATTCCGGTCTTCCACGCTTTCATTTAAAAGCCACCATCCTGTTGAGTGCTACAACAATGTGGACTCCCCGCTTTCCCACCGTGTTTTCAGTGTATGCAAGACTCCTCATTAAAGTCTCAAATGAAAATCAAAATCTCGTATCAAAAGCGCACTCCTCTACTACTTCAAAACTAGTAACCGTTATTAGTGCGAAAGTTAATTTTTATCCATATTTATATTAATCCTAAATTAAAAAGTGAATTTTTCTAACAGCTGCGTGAGCTTAATTTTTGTGTTCACATCAACCGGCATTTCCCTGCGATGCAACCATATCGCATACGGTTGAATTTTTTATCCCATTTCTGCAATCATGTTCATTCTCACCTGGAGTGTGAAGTACGTTAGTTCAAGAAGCCTTAATCAAAACATTCCCAGATATCTTTATGAACAGAAACTTATTTTCCTGCAATCTAGCACTTCCAGGTACGAAGTAAAACGTTTCCTCTAACTTCTAAAGTTGAATTCCGGATATTAAAAATTATAAATCATTGCATTCCGTACACCCGGATTTATTCAACTCAGTGCATCTGTAGTTCACAGATGTCCCATTTCTGTGTACCCCAGTATATTCAGTGGTGTAAAACGCATTCTTATTACATTAAAATTACGTCTGCGTCGTGTCTTCTCGTAACTAAAATGGCCAGCGCGATGATGGCCAGTGAAATTCGGTAGTGAATGCGTTTATTGGACATTATTCGGCAAATGACGGAAACGTCACTTATATCCAAAGAAATGGTGTCTCTTTATTGGGGCATAAAAACTGGAAGCTTGAATCTGTGGGTCCCATGTATGAGTTTGCATTTTGCGGAATCAAATGTCATAGTTAATGGAATAAGCTAACACCCAGGAGGAAGTTCGGGTTGGCGTCCAATACATTTCGCAGAATGCTACTGCTAATGTTGTCAGTAGTGTAAATATAATAGAATCATTTACTCACCGGCCTTCGATCACAGATTCAATTGTCTGAAACATGAATATTACGTAGACGATTAGAAAACAGATAAATCTTAACATATTAACATGTAGTTCTGTGTGATTGCTTGTTAACAGTACAATAGCCTATATTAGGCGCAAAATATAACTGTTTAGTGGGATAAAGTAACAGTCGTCTACGCACGGAAGCTCAAGCATCCATTTTAAATAGATCATTAGACCGTCCAATATGAATAGCGAACATCGACATGAAATGCCGGTCGTGTTATGTTGAGGTCTCAATCAAACCCTACTCATTTTCAGGTTCGAAACCGCTTCAATCACTTGGTCTAAACCACTTAACTTGGTCGCTTCATTAATGTCTTTTAAATAGTATATTTTGGAGAGAGAACCGCAACCAACCAATCCACAAAAAGAAATCAGTAGTAGAAGAAAAAGTGAATGTTTAAGTCAGGCGCCGACGGCAGTGACAGACATCGTTTATCGGACATCCGGTTTCTATCAAGATTGTCGTATCCTCCGGAAATCGTTTGTACTCTGCATCTGTCAACCTCTGATGCACTGGATATCATCTCTCACAGACCGCAGAATAAGTTTGCTGCGTCGAATTTTGTGAACCCAAGAGGTAGACGTAGAACTCTTGCGTATAAGGTAGCTTCTTCTCTCTAACAGGAAATCACTATTTATGATGTTCTTGTGTGAATTTTGCAAAAGGTTCAACTTTACTAAGCTTCAGTTCAAGTTACAAACAACTTGTTAAGAGGACATTCAGTTAAATGCTTAAATTCTGCACACCTTTCGATGACCAATGTGGAAATTATACATTTGGTTGCACGGTTTAAGTAGAACTTACTTTGGTTGTACATGATTTTTAGTGCAGGTTGGTTTATGTGCATCTAACCTACTATAGTCACAAATCTGTTCAGATAACCGTTTTTAATGTCACCGTATTATGTTTGCTCCGTAATGCGACATCCGGGCGGTTGCGCCCAGCCGTGAATCTCAAATACGTGGGCAGGGGTTTTTCCGAGCTGATCTAGACAGGCATATATGAAATCATGCAGCAATTTTCCAGAATAGTTTTCTTTCAGTTTAAGTAAGAAAAATATCTATGGCCTTGAATAGTTTAAACATCATCTATTTGAACTGAGTTTGATTCCGGAACCTTTCCTTGTCAAAAATGCAATCTTCCTTCTCCATAGACAACTTTCCAGATTTTCGTATAAAGACTGGAATTCCAATGCTGAATTGACTAGTGATATTCGACGATCAGGGACAAGTAAGCTTTGTTTCAGGGGACAGTCAAAAATGTTACAATACTCAAGGTCTGTGTTATGATGTTACGTGGTTTACTGAAATTGAAATGAAATGGCAGAGTCCGGGGAGTGGAGTATAAACTTTGCCTGCAAAACGCTCAGCACTGGGATACAGCATTTTGTGTGTAATGGGCTAATAAAACGGACCCCGCATAGTTAGACAGTGTTACCCAAATAGTGATAGGGTTTCATAGGTGTATTTTTTTATTGATTCACCTGCATCTATTAACGGACAGAAAAGAGCAAGAAATCGAAGGTCGATAAAGTTTACCTAAGTGGCCTGCACGGTTGAAGCATTTTGAAAAGGGAAAGTAGCACAGACACTATAGAGTTAAGCAATTCTTTTCTGTTAAGCATTATCTTTATACCACATGCGAATCTGCTTGCCTATCAGCAGTGAATCCTCTCATATCCGAAATGTAAGACCCCGGGGAAGAGTCGTTGAACAAACCTTCTTCTTTCTTGTCTTGTAGAGTTTTTAAACCCACTACCACCACCACCCTAGTTTCTCGAAATAAACATTACGTTTAGTGTATTAGACGCAATGAACACTCATCTTATTCATACGAAAAGTAGCACACTGGAAACGAGTACCGTCGTGATTACATGAATCACTATTTTATTAGGTTTCCACAATCCTGTAAGATCAACTTAATTCTAAAGGCAGAAAGGGGTTAGGTGTTAACCGCATCTGTTATGAAAACCGCATGAAGATGAGGCGTCCAGCGATTGTTAGGCGGGTTTCAACCTAATGTCCTCCTCCAAAGAATACTTTCGAAACATGAGAGATATTTGCAATGAGCGTTCATAATTAACAAATACTAAGTAAAAAGACACTTAATTTGCCGTTTGCTCAAGTTTGAAACATTATGTTCATTTTTTTCGAAATCTACTAGAAGCTTCATATTTCACCCCATTTTCCATACAATTTGTTTTCGTAACCATTTTTCCAAACCCGGACGAAATTACTAAACTGAATAGACGGTAAACTTTAAAACATTTTACATGTAAATATTGCCTGTCACTATTCATTTGAAATGAACTGAAATATTTTTCTTTCCACCATTTCGGACTGTGAATCTGTAGGTGACGAATATCCGCAGCGCCACAGGGAATCTCGCGGATCGAGAAAGTCAAAATTTGCACAGTCCAAACGTTGTCTGACAACGGAAGGGCACAGATTTGCCACATTTTCATCCTAAACAGTACCCGTGGGGATTGTGCGCTCTGCCCGTTATTGTTTGCGTGCACATTGAGCTCATTGCCACTTCGTGTTTCGTGCTATTCTCGTTGTTGTTATTGTTGTTGTTGTTGCTGCTGTTGCTGTTGCCGTTTTCGGTTGGCGTTTTCACTGTTCCTGTCGCCCTGTGTTATGCACTTGTTAATTTTAACTTTCACTCCGGCGCTTGTATGTTTGAATTGTATCGCCACCCCTCTCCAGCACTTCCGCGGAATTCAGATATTGAATCTCCACTGTGGGCTCCTTGCTCGCTAAGTTTGTGCATTCGCAAACATGCATTTCAGTTGGACCCATCGAGCATTACTTCGGATTAGGTGAGATGATTGGGTTTAACAGATTTTGTGAATAATTCAATAACTGGATCAGGAAGTCTTAAAGCAAGCATGTTTTTGTGTTGAGCCACAATTCCCGCCATACCTGAAGTTCGTATATACGCACACGCTCAGACAAGCCTGAAAGAGGCCGTACTTGTGAATCTGTTTTTCCCAAAATAATAGATTTCAGTACAACGATATTGATTTTACAATTAGATCCAAGAGTTCTTTTCCTTCCAAAGTCCACGAAAACAAATTACAATAAAGAATATTGTGGTCTTTTGAGAAAGTTACTCAGTGATTGAGACATTAGATCCTATTGTGAAAATCGTCAGCAACTCAGAACACATTCGCACTGACCATAGAAGGGACGTGGGTGAAAGTAAAGCTTTTCGTATAAATAAATATATCGAATAATCAAACGCTGCCTGTGATGACTGGTATATACTTTAGTCTTGTTGTCTAGACACGTGAGTGACAATAACCGAATAAATTTGCACCCTAAATTTTCATTTTTACCAAATACTTCGGAGAACCCTAGCAGAAAATAATTTGGCTAGAAGGCGAGACATAAATGAAGTTTCTCCGTTGTACGTTTATCTAACAGTTAGTCTGTTTTTCAGCCGTCTCCACAATACATGTCAAAAATAACTCCCCATTCCCGTTGTATAAAGCGGTACAATTGTTACCGCAAAAATGTTTCCAGTTTCGATTCGCTCGCTTAGCAAGTAGACATCGTATTTGTGTAATATTGACTCGGTTTGCAAATGAAAAGCCTTTTGAACTGGCACTGGATGTTAGCTGATTAGGCAGCCAGGCGAGTCAGTGTTTACCGAGAATCGAGTTGGTTACCCTTCCGAGCATCAGTTGATTCTTGTCTGCCGATAAACGGCGATATTCACATGAGTAAGTGACAATAACAGTCAGTAAAGTATCGATCGTTCTTCTTTACTGCCGCACTTCTTGCGTATTTTAGAAAAAGATGTTCATCGAATTTCGAGATTTCGGGATGACCGCAGTTGTGGCGGAATGGAGGCGCAACTTTGGAGCCGAAATCGCGGAACCTAAAACCCAGAAATTTTCGAGCAAATCTGTTTGGGTATTTAATCTTAAAACAAACTTGAACGGCTACCCATCTGGAATGCGAACAACATTATTAATAATTTCCTTCTATTATAGTAGTTATAGTGATAGAGACAACGACAGGGCAAACATGTGAGCAAAAACATCAAATCGCATCTAAAGTCATATTCGCTGTCACCGATGCGTTTGCTTTCCAAAATGGACTGCAAACCGAGATAGCTATTTTACTCGCTCACAAATAAGACCGCCTAAATGACATATTTGGAAGAAAAATACAATCCTAATTAAATTTCACAGATATTGCAGGCTATTTAAAATTTCCCAGAAAAACTACCGTATTATACAGCCGGTTCAGGTTTTCATAAGTGCACTTTTCTACTATCTAGACACAATTCAAGGGGTAGCCATTTTCTAAAGTCCCGTTTTTTAATCCCCGTTTCCAGCCGCTAATTCACAGTCTATGCAAATTCATATTTGAGGACGAAATCTTCGGAAATTTCCAGTTTAAAGCGTCCTCCTTGTGAATAGTGTGACGGATATTATATATATATATACTAATATAACATAAATTATCAGTGTTTCACTGTTCGTTTCGCAATAATAATAAATAGTGTTATCGCGATACCGATATCAGATAACGCCAAGTAAAAAACTGCTCGTTCGTCTCGAAAAGTCCAATTGGATTTTTGCACTCATGGATTGTTTTTCCATGCCTCTGGCCATTAATCGTTAACGTTAATGATTAGGTAGTAAAGTATTCTGAGGAATAAATGCTCATTTACGTTAGTTAAGTATGCAAAAAGTCTAGTTCATACAGTCTCCTCGGAGTTGTCCCAAAGGGATTTGATTCTGTCGGATTAAAGGAACACTGGGCTCGTCTTTCGTTCAGTTAATTGCTGAACTTTCGATAACGTACATTTCAGCCAACCTAGAAGTATTTCCAACTCAGACCATCTAGGGCGAGAATAAGTCAAATTTGCCAACTCGATTCATTTAGGAGAACAAAGAAATTGTTCTCACCCCTACTGTGCCAGATTCCACGTGAAGGTGTACTATATTCCGTCACATGCATACGACAATCAACCTTAAGTCGTGCGCAATAAAAGAAATAGGAGGCAGAATCAAAAACCCGGATGGTTTGCGCTTCATTTTGGAACCGGTACAAAGCTCAAGTTCATGGAGATATTACGGATACGAAGCGGTACATTTAACCAGCCATCTTCGAAATTTTGGTGAATTTTTCACACTGACAGAATCAAGAGATTTGTTGGCAGGTCCAAACGGCTATTTGACGGCTTGTAATATAAATTCCTTTAGTACCTTGTTCATCTTTTTCTGCATTTTACTTTCAGTGTTTAGGACTAATACCACAGTGTCTACTGTTTGCTCTTCCGATGATTTGTTTTTCATTCATCATTGGGACTGTCAAAAAATATTCTGCATCCCCGAGCGAGAACAGTTTGATTTTCCGCTTCATATATCCTATCATCGTCACCTGTTTGATGACAGCTCTGCTCAAAATAAAAAAAACAAAAGAAATAAATAAAAGTTCGGGCTCCAAGGGAACATTTCCTGGGGAAGTTGAGGCAGCAAAGTAATTAAAGGACGGACTAGAAGAGACAACACCAGGATAGCAACTGCAGCAACAACAACTTGGATAAAAAATAACCAATTTGGGGAAGAGAATCCCCAAATCTAATTGTGAACACAATTTTGGGCGCTGATCGACAAGTTTCGAATTCTTCCAGTTCAAATTTTCGCAAAACATTTTTCGAACACCTTCCAAGTCTGAATTTAATTTGACAGACTAATGGCTTTGCTATAACAGGGCAGCTGTGCCTAGCCATGGGCAAAGTTGCTTCAATCTACAGAGGATATAAAGGAAAAAGTGACCATGAGCTATGTATCAGTACTCGACAGGAAGTATGGTACACTTACCAACTGACAAAACGAGGTCACCTAACACCCTCTGATATCACTAGCTTTTTCACCGCATCACTCAAACGACTTAGACTGTCACCTATTTGATCGGTGTCGGGTAATTTATTAAAGTATCGCTCCATCTTCTATCTCCATTCCGAGCTTCCCGCTGTACTGGCGGTTGAGTTGCGGCGAGAAAATATGGGAGCCGTGTTTGGATTTCTGGGGCTTTCTCTCAATAATCTCTGCTTCCGTTCTAGGATGTGTTCAACCTAGATGAATCCCAACCCCGTGCGACGCCCACTCATTATTGAATGAAATATCGATACTATAGCGTGTATTTCAAAATATCTTTACAGTATTTGCACGAATAACATTTCATAGATATGAAGACAATGTAGAGTATACGGAGTCACGGGAATGCAGCCAGTCCGCTAAGAAGAAAGCCACAGTGCTAGTCCAACGGCCAAAGTACCGTCGCAATAAGTGAGACTTTTGACTAAAATGATCGGAAAGCTTCCAGTTGCAAACAGAAAATAGTAACCAGACTTAAGAATACCTGCTGATCTGGAAAAGGTTTTTAAGATTAGTGAAATAATGCAACATATTAAATGAAACCCTGGGTTTTACGTAGAGAGTTCACTGTTTACCGCTGGGTATGCTGAAGGTTTGCATTTTTATATGCAGTCCATAATTACCTGGAAGTTTTGCGTGGGACTTGTGCTTTTAATTCGGACTGGCTGCTTTTCGACTTCTAATTTCATCCATAAATATCAGGATATCCGGTTAAACTTGTATTTGAGGAGAATCAGATGCGAGCTTTGTCTACGGTATAGTCCATCAGTGGTACGCTTGCTCCATTGCGATCATGGTTTGAACACGGACTTTCCACTATACCACCAGCTCCCGTCCAGGCTAATTGAAATAACCGACTTAAGTGTATCCACTTGTCGTCCTGAATGACAGCTAGCAATGTACGACGTCCTCGAACGGAGTTAGCGGGAAACGTGTCATTAAAATCTTTGATTCGATGGACGATATGCATCAATGATGTGCTTCAATGAGAGCGATACTCAAGTTTCATGCTGTCCTATTGTAGGGCTGATCAGATATCTCGAGGTTTGTACCTTTGTTGCGAAAACGATGAAGCTTTAGCACATCGCGAACATTCCAAGATTTGTCACATGACAATCAATGAATCGTTAGACAATTCGCTCAAAATATTTAATCTGAGGTTAGTTTGAGTGGCTGAACATCCCTTCTGCACTGAATAAAGCAAATGCTGATTAACTGAGACCCGATGCTGATGAGTTCGCACAGTTCATAAGCATACGATGACGTCCATCTATCTTAAAAATACCAGAAGCAGTGAATAAAGTAAACTAAATTAGAGGTAACAAATGAATGGCTTTCTATTCGCTAAAACAATCAACAAACACCCTGAGCTTACAAATACAGTGACAGTCTCCAGGTGACTTGAGGATTGGTATAATATTGTCGTCCTTATAGACCCCAGTCTGCCCGTAAACAAAACGTCACCGGTTTTGATCCCCAACGACTGCTGCTTTGCAATTACCATTCTATTGCACAAGTGATCCGAAGCTTAAGGTAGTGGAAACAGAACAATTTGCTTAACGTCTATGCTTTCGTAGTCTATTATTATATTGCATTTTGAATAATTCGACTCAAAGTTAGTTAGACTTATTCATTTGTTAAAGCAGTTTAGCAATATTTACTTGGCACATCTAACAATTTGTCCGTGTTGAATTTCGTGCGCCGACACGCGCGCAAGAACACAAAACAGACACACGCACAACTATAACTGCAATTAAAACAGCTGAAGTCCTTTGTTTATTTCGCTTTTGACTGCAAGTACTTACCCAAAATTCAGAAGAAGCAACGAAAAGGAAACCTTTCGACTGACGATCACGTCAACGGTCCACCTTAATAAAATGAGATCACCAAAATTTTGTCTACATGAAGCCACTCATAGGAATTGATTGCATTCAGTGGACGGTGAAATGCACAACACTGGGGCTTGCAATGTACACATGTTGTGTTTTGTAACGCCCAAAGAATAGAAGGTATTTAGTGATACACGTAATTTTCGCTTCTTCAGGAACAGGTGCCATCAACCCACTTGAAAAAAAGAAATGGCTTGAAAACCACAAATTTTTCTTTATTGGGCCAAAACAGACTGTTTTTATTGATTTTCTGTCCCCGTCATTAAGTGGTCAACTTGCCCGCTAGCGAATTATGATGCAGTTATTTTTTGTTCAGTTTAACGAATGACATAATCAGTGTGACGTCACCGCAGTTATGTTGACCTTTGACGGACATGACAGTTCAACCCTTGTTATGCGTACACAATGGTTGACAAATTGTACAAGAATGGAAGTGTTATTGCTTACAGTAATCCTGGTCGAACAAACAACACTTTCGATGGCTCAATCTGCTTGTAGCTCAGGGCCAGGAAAACTGAGCTGGCATCACACTGGCTTGGTTGACAGAAAGGGCATGCCATGATTATCTCGATCAACGAGTTTCATTTAGTGATTTGTCAACGTCTACCAGTGCACCAATGCAAAGAATAAGACCATGGCTATGGACGTACAAATTTCCCGTTACGGATTAATTTATTGAATATAGCAGAGATGAGATGACATTACTGACTGGTTGCCTATATGTAGATCTTGGAAATAGGAAAGCGTTCAATGAAACAATCTTGTGCGAACATCAGTGACAATTAGCTTTGCTAATCTGCTCATCAAATTAGTCAGTAATTCTGACCAACGGGATAGCAACTAATCCATCATTTAGGTAACTGATGCATCTGTCGAATGGCCACCTAGTCAACCATGTCCATGAGGAATGGTTGGTACGGATTTCAGCAGTCACTGATGCTGTGTTTAAATGCAAAGAACGAAACTTACTCCACTGCCAACCTTGTAGCGACAGCCCCAGAATTGCGACAGTCACGAGTGGAACCAAACCACACAGATTTTTCATGTTCAGCAGTCCAGATGCTTGGTGTGGTCTGCAAACAGAAATCATTTTTTGTCCTATTCACCAATAGCAACCAATCGTCCGTGCGCTATTAATTAATTAAGCTGAACAACTTGATTGTAAATTCGACGGTCAGTGACAACCGAAGTGTTTGCCATGTGATTAACTATTTCCTATGAGCTTTTGATCGCAGTCAGTTGCAGTAATAGCCTCGATAACGTCTATCATTCGAGCAAATAAATGGCTTCGGCCAAAGATTGGAGAATAGCGTCTAATTAAAATACGGGCTAATTTATTCCTGATAACTTGGTAAAATAGCAAAACCTGCGGGTAATACAGTTCTGATAGATTTCCTATGTAAATGAATATCAGCAAATGCTGGCTTTGATAGAGCAAATACTTTCGACCATTCAGCAGTCATCGGTCATAAGATGTAGCGACTGTGAAAGGGACAAAATTTCAATTCATCACTTCTGTGTCCATTCTGGTACGTGATTAAATTCGGTAACGAATCTGAGGCTAGATTGTTTTCTATTTGGCTCCCGGAATCAGACAAACACCCGGCTACTAACGAGTGTCCAGTCATTCCAAATTGATCGCCATCGTTTTTAGTCACCTCAGCGCAAGGTGACATTCATTTCCTTTTCGTAATTCTAGTCAACTAGAACGCATTGCGAGGTGGTGCACGGAAAGAGGTAAAGAAGTCTGTTGTAAAACTGTTTAGTTTTGTCAGCGTTCTAATTCTGTCATCTGTGAAGATCATTCGTAAAACGTTTGTCTGAATCCGGTCAGCTTTACATTTTTTTGTTCAATCGAGCCAACAGGAAGATAAATTACTCCTTTTCGAACAATCCGAATCGAGCGGGAAATGCTGTGTGTACTTGTGCGTATATATATATATATATATATTTGCACATTTGTCGGAAAACAGGTGCTGATGTGGATTATATGTGAGTACAATACTGATAGTGGGTAATTAACATTGAAGAAATCAGTGTCAGATGCTAATTTCTGAATTGCGATTTAATAGAGTACTACAACGGAAGGACGATCTCATGGCAGTATATGTCTTGGTTTCTGTCACATATACCCAGTGGAGCTGAACAGCGTCAGTGAATATACATGGCAAGGCTTGATGTTTCGTGAATTTGCTTTTACAGTGGTCAATTTTCAAGATTGTAGACTTATTTGGTACTCAGAAAACGGTAACCATTTTTCATCGCAATTAAACATGAGCTTTTGGCTATCGGTAAGCCCTACTAGGCAACGTTTTAGCCTAGGTAAAAAATTTTAAGATGATTACCTGATTTTGCTCAGGTCGCATTAACTTTACCCTTTTTCGGTCGGCTTTCTGTCATAAAGAAGCAAGTCAGACGGGTTTCAGTGAAACCAACTGGTTTCGCCTAGCATATTTGCGGCTACTTCACGGGAACTAGTCACGCGCACACATACCAACTTCAGTGCCAATTTAACCTAGTCAATTTCCGGTAACATGGGAGAAAGTTGATGACTTTGATTACGTTTTGTCTATTATACCGATAACCGGTGAAAAACGGAAAGCCAGAAGAGAGGTGGTTTGCTGTGCAATAGACTCATTTGTCATTATCCATCTATTGTCCTCAGGGCAACAGGCCAGAAATTATTTTCTGTTGCATTGCTGGTCTCGGCTGTTCTCAGAATTGTACCAGATTAATCGTAGAGAATAAAACGGGGCAAAAACTAATTAGAACTGGACATCCGACCACACAATCACAAATGGCGACATACCCAGACGGTTTTTCTGCCGCCTCGTACTGAGATGTTTCAGCCGATGCAAATCTAATAATACGTAAAATTTGAAATTCCACTATTACTACTGCTGCCATTATTACTACTACTGCCGGAATCCTTGTTGGACGGGTAAAAAAGAAAGGCATTTGTTTTTTAATCAAAAGTTTTGTTTACTAAATAAACATCTGTTCTCAGGGGCTATAATTTTCTATTAGGGCGTCATTGAATATCAGTTTAGTTGTGTTGATCTCTGACGGTGCTTTGTTTCATTTTTTTCTCCTTGAACGGAACTAGGCGGAAGAATCAAGAATGACAGCCAACTGAGGCACAAAGGTAAATCAAAGCACGACGGGGATAAACCCCACAGAAGCCGACATTTGGAAAACTTGCCTGGTAAATAGCTTGAGATTTTTGGCCTAATGGATCAAATATATCATGGCAATCCTAACTGGCTTAATTTATTTTCAAAATAATCCATTAGTTCAATAATTCTCGACTGCTTTAGTAACAACTGAACGCATTTGACTTTGTGTATTCACCTTAGGCTATTAAAACAAGAACGTTTTGTTCATCCATCCGTATGTAAAACATACTGCTAAGAAACCCAGTCGTTTTGGATCTTGTGTCCTCTTTCTGAAAGTTAGCTCTACTTGACCGACGATAATCCTCCGACTAATCATCATGTGATTCTTGAGTGGCCTTATTATCCATTTAGGTAACTAGTGATTAAAATGAGATTCCAGTGAGAAAATCAATATTTGGTTCATACGGAAACATTTGAGTAATGGATGTTACTTCTGCAGCAGTAAAATGAACGGTTAACAGATTTTTTATTTTTGTAATACGTTAGCTTACATATAATTTATCGCTTGTATGTGTAACATTCAAGCATCTCTGATTCTTAGGCATAGACGAAAACACAGACTTTGTAATTAACCCTGCAAAGAAATGAGCCACGATAGGATGTCTTGATCGTACTGCTGGAAAGCTTGCGGAAACTTTTGCCTTTGACACATCTTTCGATTATTTCGAGATCTGGGAATAATGGGACATGACATTTCGTGAACCGTTTCAGTGTGTCACCGGTGGCATAACGTACAATTATGTAGGGACGCTACATAACTCCGTCTTTTTGAAAAATGAATATTCCCAGAGAGCCGGCCCAACGAGTTCTAGTAAACCGGGACAAAACAAAAAGAATGGGAATGAAAAAGTCTCCTAGTTTTGACAAACATGACCTCGGAGGGAGGAGGGAACAATGATTTTCACTTTAATGCTTTTTGTTTGTTTCGTGTAACTTTGCCGACTATGGTAGTTGTTGCAAAACGGCTTCCTTGTTGACGGATTATTGCGTTGTATTGTCAGAGTTAACAATTCCACTGTCCAACGATCACCTGAAGGTCAGGATGTTTGGGTAATCAGAATAGTTTTATTTACTGAAACAACAGTATCCGCGGGCTGCCCACACACTCAGTGTTACAGCTGGGATTCGGAATTTCTATCAGACAGAAAAGATCAAACGAAGTCCTAATATTTCTGGTAGCCTGTGGGACAGGAACAGTAGAAATAGGGAGAACAAACAAATGCAAACTAAACTACCACTACGGTCTCCGTAGGTGGGAGTCATTTGAGTCGGCGGTAGTAAGCTTAAAATGTATCTCCTTCTAGTTAGCGGTCAACTCTAAATTTGCCCATTTTGTTGGCATAAATAGGATATCATTTGGACTTTCCATTTATTGACTGGACAGGAAAAATCAATGCACAAGAGGTACTGTTTTGAAATCTAGTCACTAGTGTTTTATCCTCCATAGAGTTTGTTCTAAGTGGATCAAAACATCACATATTTGTTCCAGACTGGAATCAGCCATAGTCCGCTGAATTCACATGTTATTAACCAGCGCGTGTGGAAACTAAAAATGTTCACCAGAAAAATACACTCTGCCTTTGCTGAATACTTTATCGTTAGTTTGAATATAAGTGAATTCAATTTTTTGCTGTCGTCTTCGTGTATAGTCTTATTTGACACTTTCCGACTCGTGGGTACGTAATTCTATCCCACCACAGCAAACGACACGTATAAAGTTGTGTGGACCTCGTTAGGTGCGTTACAAACTAAGGGGATCAAACTGTTCGATAATGGGGAAAAATACGTCTTGTCCTTGTTGCTGGTGTTATTGTTAACAGTCGTTCGTTACATTTTCATTGTTTAGTCACAGTCAAGGCTACAATTGACAGTCCACAAATCGACTGATGCATTGGGCATACGTTGACACAAGCTGATGATCTGTCGCGTCTGTACTGTCGCAGGCCCGCGCACACAAACACAAACACTGAGGGTACACCGGCGCATGAGAGACGAAATTCAAATGTGACTCTCTTCCGTGTAGGCGAATATTAACACATCGCTACGATTTGAAACCTTGTACCGGTTGAAAAAGTATACAACTAGGGCACAGGACTCATTCATCGAGAATGTCATTTGTTACATCAGAATGGCGGATCGAGGCCGACACCCTGGGATTCGGGGTTCCCTCTCTCAGTGTATTCTTTCCTCATGCTAACCAGAAAATTTTGTTATTCTTGCCAAATTTACAATTCGTTGATTCTGAGTCTAATTTCGGATAACCTACCCCATGGCTATTGAGCGCAAGATAAACTCACTGTAATAACATGCAGACAGGAAAAAAAAATAATTGGAAAAGTTAGTGACTGTTCACTGGGTCGTAGTAACTGTACGCTAAAGCAAAGAATGTCTGAACTGGTACGGATGATGAGTAATGAACAGATTGTTTTGTTCTGTTCAAAATTGTTTACTTAATCGCATTTTAAGACCAGAGAACAAGTGGGACTAAATAACCAACTGTGTAAACATTCTAAGCAGCTGGAACGAACAGAACACGGTTCTTATTTAACAGGACAAAAGCAGTCGCAGTAACTTTACCACACGGATAGTTGCACACATTGTCACTGTTGTCGGTACTTCAAACTCAATATATCAGCTCTTCGATTTTTTTCATCCAACATCGCCCAAATTGCATTATACTTACACTGTCTCTTCCCGATGCATATTTGCTTGCGTCCACTGTCAAGAGATACAAGCTTATTTCCGTGTCGTGAGAATTGCAAGTTATCTTTACGGGTTCATAAATATGAACATTGGTTTGATATCCCAATTGCCTGTCGAATTCCGTGGGTAACAACAGCTCTATACGGTTGGAATCATTTAAGCGAAAGATTGTGGCTACATATGCAGAAACAAAAGTGCAGCAAACTGGGTGTTTTCTTAAACTACCGTAAAAACTATTTTTATTTCCACATGGCGGTGAGAGTGAAGTGATTTTGGATAGAATAATGATCAAAATTGGAAACCAGTCTGTGCAACCCACATGATCACTAAGTACCATCCTCTCCAAGCATTCAGTTTTTACACAAGGTATTTCAAGAGTGTAGGCCGAAGAAATCTCGTTTTGGTTTTTCATTTTTCAATCTCCGTGCAAAGTAGCGAAGCGATCACGCTGCTGTCTTATCCTAACTTCTTCCAGTTTTTGGGTGTCGCGTAGACGGTTTTCACCGCCTACCAACTAAACAAAAGTAATTTGCCTCGCCAGACTTTATCCGATGTGGCATTTTTTTCCAAACTCAGGGCACATAAAAATTTTGATCTTCCATAAACACGATGAGTTGCATGTTTCTTGATAATTTTGCCTGCTCACGAGATGTGCCATGGATTGGGCAAGATTGCTGGCTGATTGTCTTTACTGAATGTTTCATTTGAACGCTTCGTTGAGCACGATACCGCCGGCAGCCGCAACAGATGAGTCACCCAGTTGACAGTTCGTTCCCTTAGATCAACACTGACCTCAACAAAGGACAAATATCAGCAGCCTGTCAGAAAACGGATCGAAAATGGAGCAAACCAAAGCTTGATGGAGTTAACTTACATGTATGCAAAGGCGAAAAGTAATAAGTAACCATTGTCGACGATCGGATAACAACGGCGCATTCTTAGGCGACGTCCCATCGAACGGCAGATCTCAGTGCTCACCACTTTGTTAGACTGTAAGTGCATTACGTCCAACGGCCAGTGAGAACTGCTTATTGGCTGAATGCCTCAACTGCCCATTCTGTGATATATGTCATTCGTCCGACAGTCACGAAAACCTATGACTATTCGTTTTGATTTTCATGATCATTTGGTTGACTGTTGCAAGCTGACCATAGGCAGCTTGAAAGTAAGTGAAGTGTTCACTGTCAAGGCCACCCTAACGAATGCTTATCCGTTTAACTAGCTGTCAAAATCAGTGTGAAAAAGCACCGGCAGAAAACTGATTTCTGTCACCAATAGCAGTAATCTACTGGTTGTTCCGAGACCAACTGAAGGTACAGGAACCACCAATGTGGAGAGCGGGCAATTCAGTGCGAAGATCTTTTGTGTATATCCGCATACAATCGGCAAGCGGATAATCGAAACTTTCAGGCGTGGAAAATCAACATAAACACATTCCCCAGACCCACAGTTTCTCTCTTTCCTAATCTAAAAGTGCCGTTCGCGTCAGCCAATCCTGCAGTACATTGGCGCTGCCTTTCATTGAAGGGTGCGCCAGAGAATTTCGCATCAATCATCCAATCTCCGTGTGCTAACAGCCGAAGCCGTGTTCATGTTTTCGTCACGGTTGCCCTCTTTCACCCTCCATTTTTAATTTTATCATTGATGTGGTAATGGAGATAAAACCATACAGACATGTGGGAATAACGGCATTGGTGTTTTTGCTCAGACAAGAATTTGTGAATAGTGCAGTGCTACTGCTTGGAAATCCAAGTAAATTGCAAAACTTTCTCGATCATCCACACAATAGTGTAGATGTGTTTGGTACGCGTTTTGCACACTCGAAGTGTAAGCTGCTGGACTGGCCCAAGAACGAACTCCGTTCTTGTGGAAAACAAATACTTGAGATGGAAAGGTTTACTTACTTGGACAGTCTAATCTCATCTGTCGGTCCTATATCAGATGAAGTATCTTCGAGCATACAAAAGGGTCCATTAGTATTTTCTAATCTGAGGCATTTGTAGTGTAGACGTGACACGAAGCTGCCGATCCAAGGTCGAATATGAACAACAGCCGTAAGGTCGGTATTACTCTATGGCTCCGAAACATGGCTGTTGAGAACAGAAGGTATGCGGAGACTTTCGGCGTTTAAACCGTTATCTTTGTAGTATTGGTAGAAAGTGGCGGGAGGATCCTGCGAGTGACCCAAAAGTTAGGCGAAAGGCACTGGATCCAATCTTTAGAAAAGGCGCTGAATAAGAAAAGTTTACGATAGTTGGGACATGTTTTGCACATGCCCACAGAAGAACTCCTTCTTTGTACGCTGTTCTTCGAGGCAGGCAATGGCTGGAAAATGGTTCCGAGTGGCCAGATAATGACTTGGGTAGAAAATATGAAGGCATTTACCAGTGCATTAGCTTGTGTGGATGCACTTAAACTACTGAGTTGGGGTCTGCTAAATCCCCGGGAGCAATAACTGAAGATGATATGTGATATGGCTCGGTGCCACAACCCGTGGTTTTCTTGCATTTAAAGACTCCATTCTTCTGCACAGTTCTTCGGCTTACTAATTTGCGGTCGACCTTTCATTTTCCCCAATGGTTTTGTTTGTTTGAGCAAATGATGCAGAGCGATTGTAATCCCAACCGAAGCACTTTGGTACAAGGGTGAAGGTAGTCCAAATTCAACTGAACTGATGTCAGCAAGTGGTATTTCAACAGCAGCCATCATACTGTTTTACTGTTGGTTTACTGAAACCAAGTTCGTACATATTTCTCTCTTCCGTTTCAATTTAGAGACATTTAGGACCGTGTGCTTAACCATAGATACCCAGACACACTGCAGATTTAAAAGAATCCAAGTTTATGATGGTTATTTTTCCTTATTTGCCTCCTAGAAGGGCCTCTTGAGTGGATTCACTAGCTAGCCGGGCAGAATTATTATCGAGTGGTCTTTCGTTGTTTGACGTGGTTTGTAAAAGCGAGAGCTTGGATGTGGAAAACAGTGACGGGGAATAGTCGGAACAAAAGCAACTGTTTCCGGCCGAGAAGAAAAGGTGGTCTTCATGAATAACGAGCACAGCGGAAAAAGTCGCAGATGTTCTTCAAGTTGTGTTTGTCTTAACCGAACGAATCACAAACTCGGGTGTGCCTGGCTTGCATAAACAATAATCCAAGAAACGTATCTGCGGCGTGAACACTTAAGCGAGCGCAAATGGAGCAACACATTGTGACAGATTCAATAGCCGACTGCGTAAACTGCGGCTTCTTCTCACTCAATACCTCGATTCCCACAAGAATTGCACTCCTTGATTCATGTGCGCAGAGTTCACTGTAAACTGCCTCTTAATTTGTGATCATTCGTGCCTGCGCTTGTGTGCGTATGTGTGTGCGGCACTCCATATGCCTGGGCGTACCTATGTATGTGTGCGTGCTTATTGTAGAAGAGCCCATAGGGTTGCCGACAACATTTTCTTGGTGCTAGGCGTTCACGATGCTTACATGTGTAGGTTTTGGCAAACAGGAGAGGCATTACTTGCTCCAGCGAGTGCGTATACTTTCCTCGTGTGCTTTCCCGCACACATGCTTGGCTCCATTTCCGTGCATGCTTCGTCAAACCTCCGTGGGATAGTGTCTGACTCCGCATAAGCGGCAGCGATGATGACAGCGATGATGAAAATAATGGAGATGACCGCGTCTAGCGGAGTGAAAAGAATGAAATACATGAGTGCGCGGATGTCTTGTAACGTGACTGTCAATAACTTTGGTGTAGGCTAGCACACAATACACTGAAGGTGATTGCTGGTAGGTGAGTTGACCATGCACACGTACTGTTATAATTCAGCTGGAGGAAGTTAGGGACAGTCGACTTGTTTTGAATGGGCAAGTGACAGAAGTTTCTTGGTAGTTTCTTAGCCTAGCCATAAGTGGACCAAAAGGAACAGGGGGTCAATACAAAGGCCGATGTCGGCATGACAGATGTGTGTGTGTGTGTGTGTACGTGAACAGCTGTTCCTCTGAGATTCGCCCATAATCGTGAGCAAGAGAACCCACCTTCAATAAAGCTTCCGGCTCTCACTATTACTTATACCACAGGGGAGCTGGGCGATTTTCCAAATAACAAACTGAAAAATATTTCATAAGCCAGAACTGCGCATGAGACTGTACACGGTGACCGACTGTTACGACTTATGGGTCACTTATAAAATGGCCGGACCACAGGTTTAGTCATCCTTAGTAATCACTACCGTGGCGAGGTGGACATCTGTTGTTCATGCTGGTGGTGTGGATATGGAACGCGTTGCTCTTCTTGTCCTAAATCCTCGGAGTCGATGTATATATGGGAGAGAGACAAAAGTCTTGTCAGCTTTGGCGCATATCATGTATCCAGGCAACTTATGGTGAAATCAACAGAAGGATGGAACTGGTGATAATGATAGTAAGAGGTGACAGACATGATTCTGCCAGTCCTACCCTTTTCAGATTTCTTAAAAGTGAAGCAGTTATGGGTGTTGTATGTCCCGTCAGAGTTGAAGTCAGTCAGCTAGCCAGTCGGTTCGTCTATTCAACGTTTTCGAGGTTTCTTCTGAAATTTACTGAACCGCTATTGCTCTGGCATAAAATCTTCCGCAAACAGACAGCTATTTCGGCTGGTTGGTTTTCATGTCAAACTTCGGTCGCTTACAAAGTAAGCATGGGCTAAGACTGGCTGACTCAGCTTCATTCACTTGGTCAGCCTGACAGGCTGGGTCAAGTTAAATCCCATTTACATCCGGACAGTTTGGCCCATCAAATGGTTAAGGTCACGTAAATGGATGCCCGAAGAAAACAACGGGAGTAATTTTTCTGCGACAGAATACATGCAGAATTTGGCCAGTTTGTCTTCGGGGGTAATAGGTGAAGCATCGGCGGTCTTCCCATGAGACGAACGGACCAGTTGTGACGAAGACCAATTAGGCGTGACAGAAGAACTGGTAATCAACTGGACAAAAACTCTTTAGGGGCAAGTTTCACGAAATGTGTATGTCGAAGTTTGACCAAAACAACAAACAGACAAACAAACGAACTCGAATTTTCAAAACTGCCTCGTAAATGTCACCAAAATGCTCGCACAATTAGTTTTTACCGAGAATAAATCATTTGAGGAAAAAATTGGTAAGGCTTATTTCATCAAGAAAGATTCATCAATTTCCTTTTCAATTAGAAGAAACATTCACCGCTAAATGAGTTTCGTTAAACATCTAGGCAGTTTTCCGTCAGGCAAGGAATTGTTGTTTCAAGTATCGATTTGAGGGAAGGAAAATCGTACAACGCAAATTCGTTACGGCATTTTTCACGGCTATGAAATCATGTACGGTGGCCATACTAACACCTTTGTCAAAATCTGTCCCATGTGCTTGTTCATGTGGTTTGATTACTGGTGCACCTTAAAAAGGTTACGTGTCGAGTAATTTGTGAACATTCAAATCTTAATTCTGTCTCCGTTATTATGGTGTCGCGATCAGCGTAAATGCTACCGAGAAGAAGTGCGTTCCCCCAAGGCACAAGTGCCTAACTGCAGTAAAGTCAAGTCGATCTAATACCTGGTCAGTGAAGAGAAATAATCGATCGTGGCTGAACTTATGCCGCATTAAGTATTCCTCTGTCTAATGCGAACAACGGCCGGGTTAGAAACCAGTACTTGATTGGAGATGAAAGCAGACACGGGTGTTCTTTCGTGGATTTCAAAGTACCACGAAAGTCACGTAGTTTTTATCAGTAAATTTCATTCCTAAGTGTAAAATATTCATCTAGCTTCCCAATTTCAGTTTGGTTAAATTTCTGCATCCCTTAAATTCGCATCCGCCTCCTGTGGTGTTGACTGCCTTCAAGTAGCCTTGGAAAAGGGCAGAAGAATACCCCAATATTTTAAGTCAGAAAAGCAACACAGAACGCAGTACATTTTAAATGCGAGAATGCCACTTAATTTGGTTTTCCATTATATCACCGAAGATCACCAATCGTCACGTCGGGTACCTCGTAGACCCAACCGGTAATCTAAGTCAGATTAATTGGGACAGACGACTGGGTCAGAATAGCACGTCTTTGTCATGTCTTGCACGGACCACACTAATCCATATTCCAACAACTATCCGCCTTGAAGAACAATGTAAAATGAGTTTCAATCATCTTTTCCCTAAAGAAGGTAACTACCTCTTCTGACCATTAGGATTTGTGACTTAATGCCTTAAGCCTGACCACAGAACTTCTACAGATCTCTAGCTTCATAATACAATAAACTACGGGGAAGCCAGTGTTAAAACACTAAAAGCCTTCACAAACCTTTTGTCATCAACGGTCAAGTTTCTGAACTTTGTGTTAGAGCTCATCTTATGACTAATTTGTACGCTCCACATCTGATCGATAAGCTGATGTCACGCTGATGCCGTCAATGCAAAACGTATACATGACTACACTTCATCCACTAGGCATCCATCTGGTGAGATAAACCTGAGTAATTAACAAGATCTATTTAATTATCCCACCATCTCCACAGCGGGAGCAATGTTCAGCTTTGGGCAAGTTCCCTCCGGAAATCAGGTTTTACACTTCTGAGGTGCGAAAACAAGAACGGGGGCAATCAATAATGTGCGCATTACCAAGAAGGAAAAATTGAATAAAGGCTTCCAAGGGATTCGCATTATTGGTGACAACTTAATGCTTCAAATGTGAGAATTCACGAAATGATACTTTAAAGATGTGAATCAGTCAAGGAAAAAAAGGCGGATCTTGCAACCGGAACATGTTAATTAAGCAACATTTTTCCATGTGGCCTGCAACTGTCCAACCATCCAATTACGAAGGTCCC
The DNA here is from genome assembly GCA_008360955.1 of Fasciolopsis buskii. Taxonomy (NCBI): domain Eukaryota; kingdom Metazoa; phylum Platyhelminthes; class Trematoda; order Plagiorchiida; family Fasciolidae; genus Fasciolopsis; species Fasciolopsis buskii. The sequence goes on along the minus strand of LUCM01009751.1, from coordinate 163,159 downwards.
CATTTCTGAAGATCGAATGTGGATTTCACGTGAGGCTGTGGAATCAATTGATTCATTCAGTCATGGTATCAAAATGCGGGAAATGAAAAGTACGATAGCGTAAGAATTGAACAAATGGCTTATGCAATCTATAAATTATTGAATGGAAGCTGGTATTGGGATGAAAAATAACCCGGTTGCTTCCTCATGTATGTGTGTGTGCGTGTGTTTGTGCGCATATTGCGCCACACCCATACCACATGAACCAAGTTAGCGCAAATACATTGCACAGTATTTTTCATTCGGATTAGTTTCCGTCGACGTTGGCTGATGGTGGCAAAGTCGTTGAGTGTCCACGGCTTCAAATAAAAAAATACGCCTGTCTATCAAAACTGTCAGGTGCAACGTGCATGTGGACTGCTTATTGCAGTTGTCTCTTATCTGTGGCACAAGAATGCGCTTATCAGCCATGAGGAATTTTAGATTAGCCTTCCGAAGTTATTTTAATAAAACACCTAACCTAAGCTTGGAACCCACTTAAATGCGACCGGAAGTGAACACATGGAGCACGCACAAGGGTAGAAAGCAAATAGCATGATATTTCAGCCGTCTCCATACATTTTCTAACAAAGCTTGACATAGCTCGCCAACTACCAAAAGTGTTGTCGATTAACAAAAGCCTTTGTAAAAAGAGGTTTATCACTCATCTGCGATTAACATTTTTTCGTACTAAATTCCGACTAAGCATAACACATGACCACTTGTGAGTAACGTAAGGGTTGGGTCTCTGCACACGGCTGAACGCCATTCAGACTCCACTTTTCATGCCGAAACCCCAGGTTATCCCCCAACTTTGCACTCCCGAAGTATCACAAACAAGTCACTATGAAATATATGCGTCAACAGTGGGAACACAGGGCCATCTTGTGGAGGAGACCAAACTTGGTGAGAACTATTCTATTCGGTTCCATTCCAGTCAGCAACTCATACCGATCAATGAAGAACTACAGTTCAGTTTCCTTAGCAGAAAAAAGACGAGGTTCAGTAGATGGTTCGCTAGTAATCGCCGGTGCCGGGGCAAACTGGTGCAGACATTCCAATGCTAGAAAATTTGTGTATACCAGATTCTGTCTAATCAAAATCATCAAAAACTACCACGAGACTCGTCAGTTTTCTCCTAACAAACAGACATAAGGATGCTTCATTTTGCAACGGCAATAGGGATTTTAAAAGAAAAAAATTCACCCAATCTCGTCGTTCGTTCTTGCCAAATTTGGCTGATATATGTAGACTTTCACACAAACACTAAGGCTTATTATGAAACATCATAAACGAAGGAGGACGAATTTGCATTTGTCTATTATTTGTTTGTAAAACTAATTGTTAGATAGAGAACCTCAAGTACGCCATGATCAAACGAATTATCTTTTGCTACAAACAGTTTTAAAACCGTCAAACTCGTCTACCTCAAGCAATGAGCCTTCTGGTGTGTCTGGAACAGCAATGTTTGGTTTTGCCAAACAATGCATAACGCGTTTTTACGCATGCCAGTGGAGTTTAACAGTCCGGTGCGGTTGAGCTCCGTTTCTTCTCAGCTCCTAGTAGTTGCCGCAAGAATAAATCAAGCGACAAATCTCGTTTCCGGACTTGACTAGAATCAAGGTGAAAACTCAGCCCTACTTCCGTTGGTTTAGACCTGATATACCAATATTCAGATTTACGGACTGACAATCAGAGTTGAGCAATCAATGGAAGTACCGGTACAATATACCGGGACACACAAACGAACTTATTTCGGCAAAATATCCTTCTAAATGACGGTCCAAGCAGCAATGAGTTCTGGTTGACGAGATTCTTCTAACAAAAAAGTGTTGACAGTTATCGGGCATGGTAGGTGTTTCGAAATAAAAACAATCCAAGCGAACAAGTGGAATTGTTATTACCTAGCTAGAAATGATCGTTTTGCAAACAAAATTAAACTGCGGTGATGAAACACCAAATAAGTTATGCTATCACCAAGTTACATTGTCCGAAAAAATTACACTGATAGGCATACATTTTGCCAGTTTGAACAATGAATCCATTGTAGTTCGACTCAGTGATTTGATCAATAGTTCAAAAAAATTAATCTCTATTTTTATGAAAATACCGATTTCAAATTGACAGAATGCTTCCGGTTAGCCAGTGTAATTGGATCGCCTTAACGCGAATTTTTCAAAAGTATTTTTGTTGTCTTATGTAATGAAAAGTAAATGATGCCAAAAGTTAAGTTATTCAGCTGACGACTCTTCAGTCGAGCGAGCATTACAAAACAAATTTGGGAACAATCCTAGCGACGAATTTGCATTTATACATACGAGTATTCACTCAAGTACTGGTGAAATGTTTGTCTTCGTAGCAGCAAGATCGCCGATGTAGAATGTTGAGGGCCGCCAGACATCATCATGAGTCAGAGCGGTGCTACAGGACGTTGAATCGTCTCAACCCGCTAAAACTGACTATTTAACTACACAGGACGCGCCAATTTCCACCTACTCGTGGTGGGTAGTTTGCCGTGCGCAAATATGCATCCAAATATCCACAAGTATATACATATATGCTTTATAATTGAGGATAAAGGCATGCAATGAAACGTTTAATTGCTAAAGTTTGATATGTGGTCCTTGTTTGCGACGGAAAAACACCATACACATTTCGTAACTCAGTGTGTCTTCAATGTTTCATCCATATATATATATATATATGTATATATATATATATCAGTATACCCAAGCCTACGTGATTTCGGAAATCTCCTTAGGTCGTAGCTCAAGTTGCTGGCTTTCATGGAGTTCTGATGTCTGAGTCGGACCAGCGTAGGATGTCATCTCGACTGGCATTGAGATGTTTACTACTCAAACGTTAAGCTCAGCGATCACAGCCTCAAGAACATATACGTATGTGGCTCACGCAATTCAGTTCAAAATTCTTCACGAAAATTAGATCAACTTTGTTCTGTTTGAACACCGATTAACGTGGTTTGAAGGCTAGGTGGAAGTGAGCTAGTAAATTTTTTTCAAGAATCTCCGATGGAATGATGTCAAACAAGTGACAGATAAAGTGTGAGCTCGTGAAACGCATTCAGTTATCCAAGGAATCCTACGAAAAGAAATAATCGTGAACCAAGTAGCACGAGGCACCTATCCGAACATTCTATCTGAAATACCAATTCCCGAATGTCACTCACAACAACTCCATAGTTGGATTTTATTATAAATGTTCTCCTCGTCCCACATCTACCTGCCCTTAAAAATTCTTGACAGCGAATGCGATAATTGTACAATGAAAGTCCAAGCGTGACCGACAGCTCAAGAAAGCGAGAAGGGGAAAAACAACACATTTCAAGTTTGTTCTCCAATCCAAGTTTTACTCGGAATATTTGAAAGAAAGAGATCTCTTCTACTATGTTTCTGTCCATGAATGTGTGACATAAATCTTGCCGAATTTTCATCAGTCTACCGAAGCGTATAATTGTATCCGTTATTTACTGCGTTCCGGAGTTTGAAGCAAAAAAGAAATAAACATTACCAGTTGGCATGACAAGCGCATCTGACACTTTAATAGCTTCCTGAACTAAAATCCACTCTGTGTTTATGCTTTCATCGGGGAGGTTTTGAACTTGTTCGAACATTTTGTGCAAATGCTTGTGTACTCAGTCCATTCCTGGTACAAGGTTTGCCAGATTACGTCTCATAGAACAACATTCGCTGTTTTGTCCAACCCCGTAAGTGTGTGATCACCTAGTCAAACTCATGGCAAAAGTCTTTTTAAGCCGTCTTCTTGTTTGGGAATCACGGACGTAAAGGAACATAATTCTTCCAAGAGTTTGGGTTTCGGATCGCGTTCGTGGCGAGTGGTTAACTGTCCCCACAAGCAGATGTGTGATGTTTGGCAGACAAGGTGGTATCTGCGAACACTGCCTAGACTCCGCAGCATTCATTGCGTAATTTAAATAAACCTGTAACTTAGATACTCAGTTTTATCTGAAACTGCGAAATTGAAAGGTATTACGGGGAACACAACCGGAAATTTCAAGTTGACATTTTTTTCGATGACCATAGCCTAATAGATCGAGTCTTGGCGAATTGGCCCTGCAAAGCAATGTGCAAGGAGGGTGCAACATTACACACTTGTTTGTAGCATGATTTTTAACTAAAGGAAATTCGGAAGCGTTCAACAAATCGTTGGATCCGACATTTGTGCAAATCTGGCCGACTTCATAGGCCCTAGCAAAACATTGTTCTCGACAGCGGTGCATTAAGCTGAACTTTAAAATGGTCACAAGTCAATTAATCCGATCACAGACCAAACACCGAAATGGATGAAGTTTCGAATGAATTGTTTGTTCACTTAATACATTTAGTAAAGCTTGTGCTTAGAATTAGACCAACTCGGTCGATCAAGGTGCACACAAGGAAATTACTTTCAATATGAATTTGGCAACAAGGTCCGTATAAAGGGGAGTACATAATCGGTTGAACAGCAAAGCAGAGTAAAATCTTTCAGTAGAGTGCAGTGAAATTTCCAACTAGTTTTCAATTGCCCACAAGTTATGATTGACGAGTGACCAATCGGGAATTTGACTTTTGGTTTGGGAACAATAACCAAGGCAAGGTTTGGTCTACGAGGACGGAAAGTGCGTAGTTTGATGAAGACAAAGCAAGTTGTATACGAGATTCATGTTTTTCGGGGTTAGGTTTCTCAAACCGTGTGGCTTCTGACCTCAATTTCAGACTTGTGCAAACTGATTCCATATGCAAACCAATTACCAAATACCACTAGCACTCAGTATGTGATTGGGAAAGTTTTCTTCACAGTCCAGAGGGACAGAGGTGTTTATTGACCAAACGATGGTGGCATAATTGTTGAAAAAGGACTTGATTCCCGGTGTTTGTCTAAACTGCGATTCGCGTTTTTCGCTTTTGGATTAGTAATATGTGACTTGTGAAATGGGTATCATTGAAAATTAGCAGAAAAAGTGCATGGAAACGCAACAATCACTGGTTACTACGAGGCAAAACATTTGAACATAAACATTGTGAATCGTAGTGCAAACAAACTGTGGTCGCCGGTCCGCGAATTTCACACAGCCTACCTTTAATCGAGATGTTTGGACCACATGTTCGACTAGAACACCGTAGTGCCCTACTGCAATTTACACTTTCAAATTTGCCTTCCCAGATGATTTTTTGGGGAAAAGTCGACAATGAAAGATCTGTTAAGCAAAAAGCAGCATCTATAGGGAAAAGTAACCGTAGCACGGTTGATGGAATGAACCAACAAAGTGGAGATTTTCGGTGCAAACTGGTAATAAGTGGACGTATCCCCATTTATGTGGCTTCATAATAATGATAATAATAACAATAATAATAATAGCATCCATTTGCTGGTTGTATTAAAATTTTGTTTAGGCAAGTATGATCTGGTTGTAGAAAGTGTTTCCGAGTTACATGAAAAATGAAGCAAAAACAAATCTCGCTTTTCTACTATTCTTGTAAACCTTTTTCTGTCCCTGAACAATTTGGTTTCCCGATAATTAGGGTTTGATAGGGGCAGAATGAAGTCACTAGATCAGTATTGATTTACAAGCAAACGCGACCGCGTCATTCCGATTGCCCCTTGAACAATAATAATGACTGAAACAGAAGAAAATAGCCGAATTGGCAAAGAACAGTAACAATTAATTTGAAGTTTGTTGCAGGAACTAATCGATTCGGTAATTTGTACAATATTTGGTCTCATTTATCTACACCGGCAAATCCAGGATACCCTCTCGGCAACCAAACTTACGCTCTAAGGTTTCATAGTTTTGCTTTAGCTCAACCGGAATCAGAAACTGCTGAGTAAAAAAAGAAAATGAATAAAAAGTTTTCCGAACCAACCTGTAACCAATCCCATAAAAATCAGGTCAAAAGGAGAATTCTAAGTGTCAACTTTAGAGATGTAGGGAGAACAAAATAATTTCTATCAACTGCGATAAGAACCGTTTTTTATTGTTTATCTTTTACTTAATTTACTAATGAAATAACGATGTGCTTCATTCTTCAGGAAAGGCGCCGCGTACAACAGAGGACTAGTAATTGAAGTTGGCCGGCTGCGGGAGAATTCGAACCCGCGACCTTCATGTCCACACGCCACGACCTTATCACTTTGGCCACCGCCGACCATTCATATACATCAAAGACAGATTGATTTTCATTGATTTTTGCTTCTCTTATTAGCTTTCATCTTCATTCCGAACAAAGTTCTCGTTTCACTAGCTGAAAGTAAGCCGCATCGACTGTGATTTTATCAATGTGAGACTTTTTGTTCACAAAAATCAGGGCGTGGAATCCGGCATTGGGACACAGACTCCGTCTTCTCTTCACGCTCCTGTCTAACGCCTCTGGAAAGCTCTGTTTAATTAGGCTTGTGACTATTCCTTACTCGGTCAAATAATGGAGACTAGGACAAAAATATTGCTTATGCGTAAACACAAGTTGATGTTGTTTTCTTGTACACATATCTAGTCCAAATCGCCTTTTCGTACCGGACCCACTGTTAAATAATTTTATGACTCTTATGGGAGCTCTTTTGTGTCGGCTCACTTTTTAAAATGACTAGCGATGCACAATGAGACACGATGAATTCCGCCGTTGACAATGGAAATGCACTGGGGCCAGGGAAAGTCTGTTCCTACACATTAATGATAGTATGGACAAATGGTAGTAACGAATTAACGAAATTTTTCTTTGACTTAAAATATCCCAAAAAGCTATTGCGCGGAGAAAGCAAAACACGGCAGATCAAAGGCAGATAGTAAGTGAACATTATTAGCTGCAAATTGCTAGGGCAGTGTAATACGCTGATGTCAAGTAGAACAATAATTCTTCCTCAGAAATGTCTGTGCCATTTCAGTTCCTCGAATATTAAAAATACTCACGGTGATGTTTGGCTTGAATTAAATAAGCGCAATGGAACTACACTCAGGCATTCCGTAATCCAGGAACACAAGGTATAATGAACCTGGTCGTTATATTCACATGCAATGTTTGAATTTGGGCACTGTGTCGGCTAGAGGCTTTATGAACGAGATTGAAACGGTGAAAAGTTACCCATCCCCCGTGAAATGCCAATTTTAGCAGTTTTCAGAACACCTCGTATTTACCGTAAGCATCAAAAACCATTGCAGGTACACTATATTCTGTGTTAAATACAATACTAAGATAAGATTGTCTTGATGCGGTGCAGAACGAATAGAGTAAAAGAAAGCCAACAACCCATGCGTTCGATAAAATGAGAACGAATTCAATAAAGGAAAATTAGCCTAGCAATCGCTCAGTCAAGACAGAAAATGTATTCTCACTACCGCAGATTCGTCCTCGTCACAATCACATGAAATTTACTCCAATGAACTGCTTCATTATATGCCCACGCCCCGAAAGCCACACAGTAACAATATTAGTCCTTACCGCAAACCAAAAAACATGTTCTATTTTGAATATATCCTCTCAAATAATGTGATGGTACAGGTGGATAGGTGGGAAAAAACATTTCACGGCACAATTTTGCATTTCTGATTCTTTACTGTACTCAGGAAGGTGAATATATTCCAGCAATTGGTATTCAATTTATTTCGGAAAGGTATATTCCAAAGGTAAACAGAGATTAGAATTGTGACTGGTTCTGCCATTCTGCCTTCAGAAAAACTACAATCGATAGTACATTGAAACCACTTAATTTGGTACCTATTGTCCTGCCGACGATGTGGCCGATCGGAGAAAGTTCTTCGGAAACAACAGATCACCTAAGTATTCGTCAAAATCTGTTCGACCAAATTTTCTCTTTTCTCTGGTTATCACCGAAAGCAGTTCGCACATTTCAGCCGGTAATACAAAATTCAAATTAGTTTGTACTACCACTTCACCGCGGACGTATCTTGCAACTGAATGATGACAGATAGATATTTGTCGTCTTTCTACAAAATAATGTTGACTGAAATGCACGTTGTAACCACTAAACCCCAATACAAGAGCGCATTGGAAAAAAAATTGAGATATTTGTGATTTTAGACACCATGGCTGATTGGTGTGGAAAGGAAATTTCGCTTGAATTATTAATTTATCCAAGTATGGATATCGGACTGGGCTATCCTGGTTTTAGGGGTTTCCAGGAACCGATTTTCCTCTCTCGTGATTCCACTCAAGACGGGAAGAATAGATTTCAGGATATGAATACCTTGAGCGAAATGTTAAAAAAAGAAGCGCAAACCGTGGATTGAGAAAAACCCAAGTATGCCTAATCGGTTCGATTTTGCCGTAAAAATGACAAAACTGGCATTTCCACAAAAACGAAACTGTTTAGCATTTTCAGAGAACCGATAGCTTCTTTGCCCACAAACAATGCACGGACAACTTCGATGAGCATATTTCAACCGACTCCGTATCGAATTTGTTCAACTCTATTGTATTCAGATTTGCAGTTCTGGCTTTTTCTGTTGTTGTTGTTGTTGTTGCTGTTGATGTTCGCGTTGTGTGTTCGATGTGGGTGATGTAGCTGATTTCTGCCAAACTAACGTGCAACGAAAAAAAAACGATCAACCAAATCGGCAAACTTAATCTCGGTGATGAAAATCACACGGGCCTTTTTTGTTTCGTCAGTAGGTTAATAACTGAATCGATCCTTCCTGAGATATCCCGACGTGAATGAGTTTCTCGTCGAAATTAGTCACGTAATGCTAACGGTTGCATACATGCACATTTTTTATCGGTCAAAATTATACTATTCGTGAACATCTCCCTATATACCGGTATGCACACGTTTGATCGTCGCCCGATATGGGTCACAAAACGTCTGTGCTAATTGTTGAAAAACGTGCGAGGACGAATGTGGAATTCCGAGCTTCATTACTTTGACTGTATTATACCTTTTACATTGCTGTTGTGTTCGAGCTGACTGTTTTTACTGCAAGTTGATTTCACCAGAGAATTGAAACTAAAATGTATAAACACTAACTAATCAGCATACAACTATCTACGACCAGACTATTCACTGGTTCACCATGATCAATGTTACGGCACGAATATTTTAATGATAAGCTACCGAAGCAGTTCCGATTATTGTTGTTAGTAGTGTCTTGTATTTGGATCGAAAAACAACATTTTCGGAGTGGCTCACGATCGATTTCACGATTATTTCCGCTGGCCAGGTATGCGTCCGCGGTGACTTCTTGTGCAGTCATCCCAATAATTGTGCACTTCCTCATCTCTTTGTCACTAGAATCGTCATATGCTCCTTAAATAGACTTGACATTCACTCACACTCCTGGTGATTTTGCTATTTTCGCATTCGTGGCTTATTTTCGAAAAATCAGAATGATTTGGCTAACTTGAATTCATACCTCAAAGACTAAGATGGAAGTTAAAATGCAATCTAACTCTACACTTCAAGGCCCAGGAACGAAAGAAAACCGCGTGAACTCTCGTCTAATTGTTGCTGATTGCTTATTGATTTACCAGATAGTCGAGCAAGGCTTAACGGGGAGCTTCTAGGATAGGCATCATATTTTCTCAGAATGACTGCATGCAATTTGGAAATTAGTTGTGTGACCTCTATGGACTTTATATGAAATGCGAAGTAACTTTGTATGCAGCCTAAGCAAATATAAACCTTATTCCAATGTTAATCTTACTAAACACTCAAATCGGATAACCAGCTGAGCTTTCCGCTCCTACATTGTAGGCGGTAAGCCTCCCGACCCTCTCTAATTCAAAATTCCAAAGACAAACACATTGACAAGAGACGGGTTGCATTGCATCACATGTCGACCCTCTTATCGTTCATCAATCGGACACTTTAATTTCACTAACTGATAGTTTTTTTAAGAGGATTGCAGAAGATACAGCTCTAAAAGTTCACAGAAAAATAGCAAGCAAAGAAGAATCTAGTGGACAGAACGCGTTTGGCTGAATGGAAGCAATACGGAATAATCAGATTTTATACATCCTAGAACTGAAAGAAATGAGGAATTAATCATCAATTAGGACTCCAAACCGCATCCCCTTGCTTTGGATAGGTTAATGAAAAATAAGTTCTAATTTACAATCTTCAGTATTTGGAGTGATTTCTGATAGATATCGGCAGGCCCGTTTATTAATGCATGGAGTAATTTGCTGCGGAACTGCGTTTCACCCCAGCATTTCTATCTTTTACAGGTACAAATCAAACGCTCATTTTACCTCGAGAGCCATTTGACTCGCAAGGAACTGAATATTTGCAAAACATTCGAAATCCCTGTTATGTTTCGGACTAGAGACCGCTTATCGGGATTAGAAAGGCCTGCCGCAAATTTATGCTGTACGGTGTTCTGTGGTTTTAGCAACTGTTAACAGAAACAAAAAAAATATTTCCCAACGCCGAATAATTTCTTGTTTCCGCTGGCACTCCTATTTGCGGGGGACCATTCTGTTCATTTGGATGTTTCCTATTCTCGAAGATTCCGCCTCGGACGTTCGTCTGCGTTCCGCAAAACAGAAATGTTTTCTAACTTAAGAGAGACAATTTTTCCAATAAAATCTAGGAGTACCTTTCTTGTAGAGACCAAAAATAACATTCATATTTTTTTTCTCGTGATCTGCGCATTTGATTGTGAAATGATGGCGCATGTTTCTTTGTTGGGGAAATAGATTACATCGAAACAAACGGATATCTTTTCGATCCCGTGCATACCCGTCTGTCCGATGTGAGTGCACGCAGAAAGCTATAGTTATGCCGAATGTCGAATTCCATTGACAAACGTCTCTGGCATTTTTGACATTACTGCCAGCCGTGATGAAATCAAACCGGAAAACCTATCAGTTTTAGCGGATGAAGACATTAAAATGGGGCAACTGCAGCCCAAAATTTTCCCATATATCCTAAATTGATATTCTAAAGATCAATGCTCGAAGGCAGTTTCCCATTAAAAAAGTATAACGAATCTCCAGAAAACGATTGACTGATCATCTTTCAGACATTATAGAGGTCTAAAATTTGGCACATACGAAGAGATGAAAGGTCGGGAAGCTGCAGCAACAAGTTTTAATTTTAATCCCGAAACAAAAGGGCAGACCTTATCCAAACCGGGTTTAGCAGCTATTTCCTTAATCCCAGAGACGAGAAAGAACCGCCAAGTAAAAGAGACTGAGTGTATGTTTTCAAGCAGGCTCCGGGAGTTAAATCTGAATATGGTTTTGTGGTGTCGTTTGGAGTTTAGTTTGCTGTGCATCAAGTAACTAATTGCATTTTGTCGTTTATCTACGTAATTCTAGTTGAATGATGCCTATTTCCTTTGCATTTGTTTGGTTTTGTGTATAAATGTTCCACTCCAGATAACAAACAACGTAATGTCTTTAAATAGAAAGAAATCCGTTTAATCTTAGTGAAAAATCGATATCCGATTCGCCAGCCGCTGAAGTCATTAAACGCCAGAATCCGTTCGCTGATATATCTCAACAATAATTAATAACATAGATGTACACAAAGGGAAATTAAAGTGTGTACCACACACAAACGCTGACATTGCTATCCAAAATGAACCTGATAATTGTTGATTACTGGTCATATGCATCCATCACTGATCAATTTCTGATCCGACTTTGGAAGACAAATTAGGTAACCGGTTATCCATTGCTACGCACCCATCACTCTGATGAAACCTCGTTTGCCGTCGCAGACTGCAGGGAGCTCCAGTACCACTGGATGCTCATTGACAATCACTGGGATCAAGAGCCGTGTTTATGATATTACAATCTTAAGGACACCGGAATGAGAGTGACTTAGACGTCGATTCAATCGCAACTACCATAACTGCATTCACTTCGTACTTTTCACTACGTCAACCTATTCGAAAATAGATGAGACTGAGAGACTCAAGACAGTGCGATTGAACGTAACTTACAATTTCAGGGGCGATTTGATCAAACACAGGTCAACAATCTCGTTTTATTGGACTTTCATCGAAAACAGCGGAGCCAATTTAGAAATGAACTTTAATAGGATAGTCATCTAAAAACTAATCGCAGTCTCCGCGCAGTCATGTAGCTTTCGTTTATTGCTTAGCAGAGAACGCAACGCTGAGCATGTGAACGTATCGATTAGTTAGCATTAAAATGCGAAATCTAGTTTGCCCAAATTTGGGCGATTCTCGGTGTGGATTCTGATACAGCGATCAGCTCGTTTATACACTCAACCTCATTCATTGGGCATCGAAATTCAGCGTCCACTTTTATTGCTGTTTGCAGGATTTTTGTTATGACTTTGCTGTTTATCAGATAAAAGCAACTGTCTAAGAATTGTTCATTTGTAGCGAATGAGGGAAAAGTAACGCAAATTTCAATGTGAATAAACTGACAAATTAAAGGAGTCAATTACTGCATCGAATTTGTAACACCGTGAATTGATTCATGACAAAACTGTTGCAACCGAACAAGTCTACCCGTGTTTACTCACAGTCTGGCTGACATTTTCATGAGCTTGTGTTTGGTTTCATTACGAGACATTTGCATCGATATCTTAAAATAATTAGATGAACACATGGCGTGATTTGCAAGTCGGTCAAGGCAAATAATAAAGTTAAAAATGCAATTTCCACTGGACAGACGAGTATCAGAAGATCACTCGTGACTGGGATAAATAGCAAAAGTGAACTTCGGCTGGCAAAGGAAACAAAACCGTCTGTGAATGCAAATGTCACATGTACGCCCAAAAAATTAGCTTCAACTCGACGCAGTGCCTATGAGCTTGCCCCAAAAAGAAAAACCATCATCAGTTGCTGCAACTATGTGCGCCATTTTATGTGTCCACGTGTTTTCACGGAACTCAAATTGATCTCCTTGTGCTCATCAACGCGGATTACATACCTCGTCATGACATGCTAACTGATTTTATCCGACAGATATGACAATATCAGGTTTCCAGGCTTTTGGAGCCTCATTTATTATTGTTGTTATCTATAAGGTGGTTTATTGTAGTGCAGTTTCACTTGAAAAAAAGGCCCGGGAAGAAAAAACAATCAATATTTGTGGTCATTCTTTTGTCGTCATGTGATCAGCCTAGTTGACAGGGCTGGATGAATCTTACGCTGGAGCGAGTGGATCTCAACGTGTGGCCAAAGGCTGATAATAGTAGAGTAAAACGCAGCCTACGGAAAATATCATATAAAGGTGCAATACTGCAAGGTAGACAATGCGTTCCTGGCTACGGTAGCTGTTGTTGTGGTTGTTGCAGAAGAACCAACGACTAATGAAATCGCAGCCCCGTGACATGATATATATATATATATATTCATGTTTTTAGCAATTTGCGAACGACTCACAGCATCGCACACACGACTAGAATTTGTCAGTGGTTTCGAGTATTGTTGTATTTTTGCCTCAGGTTGGTCTCAGGACTGCTTTAGACGGAAGGCTAAACCGGAACATATGTTTTTATCATTAACAAAGGCATAAGTGTCAATGCGATGAAAACGATTCTTGTGTTCAGTATGTGTTCCCGTATTCCATCACGGATAGTCATTCATTCTCCGATCTGACACCAACACGATCGTGGCAGCACAATTTTGTTAGCTCGTCCTCTTATTTCACACGAACTATTCAAACATTTTTGTTTGACATTCCGATGAGGGTTGATGTGTTTCCGGTTAGGGTGCATCTTCCGCCCAAGTGCATTTCACTTGGGTCATCAACCACTTTAGATTGTATTTCCTCATCACATAGTGAACTATTGGTTTCATGTGATTAAACAAGCCTCAGCCAGAAGAGAATTCTGCGAACGGTTGCAAAATTCTATCTGCTGCGTGCCGTCAGTTTCAAAAAGCACAAACGTGTCGCTTTAGCAGAGTTCCAAAAAAACTATTAACAAACGGGTCCTGAAGCAATAAATCTTCTGAACTGTTCACTCTACTACGGGAAATGTTGGATTGTTCAAAATTCCCGGATTTATTTACCTTACAAGAAATTTACGAAATTCTGTCACATTACGCAAGCGAATACAAAAATCTGACGGAAGCGAATCAGTATTTACAAGAGCCCAGTAACTCAGGATGTCTAGAGCTTGTGAATGACTTGGAATAATCCGTCTTGACAGTCAACAGCAGACTCCAAAATAAAAGAGGGGCTAACTGGATAAACATTCGAATATTATTGCCAACAACCAAATACGTGTTCTAGATGATTGGCACTTTTCAAAGTACGACTACGCAGTGTGTGGAAACCAATTCGCGCCTTTCATTCAGACGATGTTCGAGCATCTACCTCGACATTTTTTCCCAAGTCCACTTCTTGGTGTCATTCATTGCCTGAAGCAGGGTTGTAAGAACACGAAATCAAAAAACCAACGTGTGAGGCTAGCATAACAAGCTCTCGCGGTGAGTCTGTTTGGATTGTAAACACCGACTGATTTGCATAAACGACCAGTCTTCAACCGGCGAATTTGTTTTCTACATAAAGGAAATTGAAATTGCTAATCAGACGTAAACATTGACTAGTGGAGAACAAACGATTGGTCACACTGCTACACAACCGGTCTACGGTGTTTCTGGAGATAAATTTAATGAGTAAATGTCTACTGGCAGATTCTGAGAAAGGAAATCTAATTTGCCATTAAGATATTTAGCAAACAGCCGGTGCAAACAGCATATGCACCGGCAAAAAAATCACCCGAGACAATGGTCCCCATGTTTCAAGCAGTCAGAGTGCACTGAATAACCTCTGCTTGTGATATTCTACTGAATCAGCCACTGCAATGATAAAGAATGACGACCGGTTGTGGGCGGCAGAAAAGGTGGCACCGTTTAAATGTGAAATTCGGGAATTCGACGGGTTTCATTGTGGATCATTCCACCAGTCTTTTCACGTTGCTCCTGTCCCTTAAAACGCACTTTATATTTTCTTGAAATTATTCGCCTTATGATATCTACGCTCAACTTACCATTAAGAAACCATGGAAGCAATCTACAACTGTTTCATTCTCGTTAGGAATGATGAGCAGGGCATATCGACCGCGCCCGGACTGGGACGCGAACCCGGGACGAACGATTCTGAGTCGAACGCCTTAGCCATTACGCTACCGGGCAGGCTCTGAGCGGTTTTTTAAACTTCATCACATGATGCTGCACCTAACGGTCACTGATTTGCATATCCACGGGCCACTAGCGCACAGCCATTGACCCCTACTGGTAGATGGTGAGCTGAAGTTTGATAAGACAATATGAATAATTTCATGGTAAGATATGATCTGCTTCTAGCCCATATTTAACATTTCTGCATAACAAGCCAAATAAAGTGGTAAATGATCGCTAATAAGTCGTTTGTTTGTTTTTAAACTAAATCACCATCTTACGGCCACGGCCACGGTAAAAGTGCACCTGAGCTATTCGCTTCAATCAGATGGAGGGATGGGTGTGGGTGGACAGGGCGCAATCTATTGTTCTACTCGTACTGACTGTTTCATTATGCCTCCATGACACGATTTTAAACTCCACTTCTTGTGTAACCACTGAATGGTGTAGGTAGTGCGACGAAAAGTGGATGGACCATGATTTGTCTGCATTGGGAATGTCACAGTCAGCAATGCAGTTTTGGTCGTATGTGCTGTAATCGATCGCACTCCGTAAACTTTGTTGAAATTAATGCTTAACTTAGTCTAGTCAGTAAGCTTATAATCAGTATCGAACTTTGATTGCTGAAACACGTAAATTAAGAGAACTGTGAGAATTCTATCAAGTTTCAGTCCGTGGCTGGCAACATTTGGAAAAAATGGAATGGGGAACCGTTTTGCACTCTGAAAGTCACAATTGTTTCGCGATGCCGACCGACTTCACTCAATGTTTTGGGCAATCTGGTCTAACTTTGCTGTGACGGGAGAATTAAGGAGTTGAATAGAAGCAGCAAAACAAACTGTCTAAATAATTTGCTTTGTTCCGTTTGCACACGTGCACAATATCATCAGTTTGATGGGTTTATAGACAACAAAAACTGAGGCATGATTGAATGGAACTGAGTCATGTGCGAGAAACAAGCAACGTAAACCAGTGGCGAACATGTTACAACCACCTGGTCGGGTCAAACTGTTTGCCCAGTCACGCTGGCTGCAATAATCCGTTTGACACTAGGGATAGCTAAAGCTTTGATAATTCTGCTCTCGTGTATGGATTTAAAATGGGTTATCGTAAACCACACAATGTTGTTTCCCAATGATTTGTTGGTCAGTTCATGAAATGATTGTTCCGTCTGGGATAATATCATCCGTTTTGAGACGATTATCCACTAGTTTCAACAACCACACCGAAATTTGTCTGCCTACGCGAGGGAAGAACTGCCTCTTTAGCATGCATAATCAGGTAGATAAACATTTACATGTGAAAAGAGATTTTTTCTGCCTGAGGAGAACTGTGAAGCTACCGTTTGAGCTGTTGATGCTTTGGAATTGTAAATAGGAAGGCTTAATCAACCGTGTCTGGTGACCCCACGTAAGCGCTAGCTAATCACTTGGCTAAAGTGATCAGCTGTAAAATGGGTTTGTAAAAGAAACTTTGGCTTCCACAATGCAAGACGGCCTTATTTTGTTCCTGAGGTATGTCATTGCTTTGTCAAAAGTTGATGCCGACAACCACATCGAACAATCCATGGCTTCTGAAATTTACTGACACACTGGTAATGCCTGACAAACAGTTGCCAGCTTCGCGATTCCTTCTACATCGCCCAAATTTCCTGGGAACGAATCTTTATCGGGACTACTTTCCCAATCGAATTTGTCAGTATTTGACACATCGCTTCCTATTAACTCCGAAAGCGTGCTGCCGTAAAAGGTGGAGTGCATTTTAAGACTCTCGCTGATAAGTGAAAATGAAAATTCTTTAAACGCTCGTCGCCCGCCGACTTACATTTACTGCAAAAAATCCCCTGTCTTTCACTGTTATTCTTGGAACCATTCCATTTGAATCGTAATTTCCCAAAAACTACTGTGACGTTGAAAACTTCATGGCACGGCATGATGTTCCATTGAGTCTGCTGTTTCCATTTCTTTTTGTCCATTTAACCATTTCTTTTTTGTTCTCGCTACGATAAAGTTGGAAAAGACAGTTCGGTTGCTTTTATCGCCGAGAATGTTAATCATTTTGCCTCACACGGATGCTCAGGTTGAAGAGAAAAAAACATTCACAAAAAAGTTGCCTAACCTTTGACGTTACTGGAGAAAAAAATCGATTTTGCCATTAAATTGTTTCCGTGATCCTGTCAAATTTACTGGCTCGTTTGAAATTTTATCCCCTTCATTTTCATTAATTGACGCAACACCGTTTCGATGTAAATCTAAAACCAGCTGACGGGTCTTTCTTCGGGGTGCACGATTTGTTCGAAACCGCCATCTAACTTGATTGGGGTTCGTGTGTTATTGGAAATGAACGAACAAATACAGACTAGCGAGCGTTTTGGTAGCTTCGAGATATGCTTTCTACTGGGAACAAAAGAAATTTGAGGTGGCAGTGACAGGAACTTAACGTATTTGTGTTAAATTATGTAAACTGTCGAAAAGAGAAAGACGAAATTCACTGCAGCGCTCAGGCATACGCCGGTTGCTGGTTTGCTAACCTGTCAAGATATTCTACGTTAGGCAGTTTAGGGATTATATAGGGGCGATAAGACAGCTTTGTACTAATTGATTGATCTAATTTCAGAGCACCGAAAATGAGAGATCACAATTAAACAAAAATAATGGGGCAGTGATCGATTAGCTCAAATTCAAAGCGACCTATCTTTTTGGACGTTTAGGCCAACCATGAACCGATGGATAACAGAACATTTTTGGAAATCCAGCTATCGATCCCGCCGGATAAAATTGTGACCTATGACACGAGTGCCAAATTCCCGGAGTTGATTGATTTTCTAAAACTTTTCTTCCCTGATTAGCTGCATTCATTTTGGCGCACATTCCTTTTACAAATTTTGCTAGATGCTTGAATCAAGGGGAACAGTTTGAGTTGCCATAGGGCAAGCCCTAAACTATCAGACGAAAACAAAAATATATTGCGAGCACAACGCGGTCTTCGAGAGACAGCGTGAGATAATCAAAACTGCTAAAATTTGGTCTACAATTGGGCCTATGTACATCCTTGATTTGGAGCTTCTAATCAAGTGTGTTGCTGGAAGCTAAATAGTTCCCCTTTTTGTGAGAATAGCACCACTAACTCCCGTTCCCGAGCAAATATTTTTGCCTTTTAATATTCATGTTCACATCTGAGGGACGGGGTTTTAGTGTAGAACCGGAATCCAGTACAAGTATAATTCTTTGGATATTAGGTTAACAAGAAGCGCTGTCATATTCTGATCTGAGAATGGATCAATCTGCTTTCGATGATTGGTGCTCAAACCCAATAAGTTCTCAGCTTGGGATTCTGAACAATCCATCGTTTAAATTCAAAACCGTTGGGAACCAACCCGAGAATTTCCAATTGGTTTGAGTCCATTGGTTTGAGTGTCATTAGAGCAAGCGTACGTATCTTGCTAACCGTTATTAAAAAGCATAAAAAGACACGCGTTATTTTTTTGAATTCATTGGTTTCATTGATAGCGAGTGAAAATAGTGACGATGCAGTTAGGTGCCAATTTCTGCTCCTCAACTGTACTCACTCTGCATAGACTGCATCAAGTGTCGCACATGAAATTCGAAATAACATTCTATGAAACTTTTAAAATCTAAAATGTTCAATTGGAAAATTGGTCCCAGTTTCATATCGATAGCATCGCTCAACGTGCCTTAAGTCCAACAGATAACTCATAAATCCTTTTGCCCGAATCTTAGATGGCAAGAGAAATCAATATGTGTCTAGTTCCCATCATCACCCAATCAGAGCATTTTCGGTCCTAGCAGTAACTAAAAGTTTATTCAAGACTGTGGTGAATTTGTCATGTGAACCACCTGTACGCACGGGAAGAAATCATTTCATAAGACCAACCAAACTGCAAACAAGCATACACCATTCGAGCTTCAGATTATTCAAAGAATGCAAACCAGCTGTCCACCTCGGTGAAGACAATTAGTGGTGACGGAGGAAAACACACGGCTGGTGCTTGTTCACCTGTACATTATGGCAGCTAGTCGAGTACATGTGTAAAAGAAGCTGCATCAGCCGCCCACTTGGGAGCATCAAGCTGATCTCCATCATGCTAGCAACTCGACTGTTTGGCTAAAAACACCGTCTGCGAATAGACTGCGATAAGCTAAATGTTGCGACAAGTGCATGCGGTACGTTTAACACTCTTCACCGGGGATTTATTTGCTTGTCAATCCTTAGCTAATCAATTATAACAGAATGGCGAAAAGCTCGTTTTCAGTGATTCGTACTCATGCCATTACATCACTATATATCTTGACAAAAATTTTCACTATAGGAAGGATTGGATTAGTCATTTACAAATTATGGGTGAGGAAGGGATTTGTGGGTGTTAATTTGGTTTTTGTATGTCATAGGGTTTGTATATTTGGGAGCGGGGGGTGGGCCAAGGGAGTTGAAGCACCAACCACAAAATTTTGGTGTTTTTGAGAACAAAGTGGTGGATGTGGAAGACGGATTTGCGACAGCGGTTTCGCAGTGGCTCAAGAGGCGACACTTTGCCAACCTGGATTGTTAGACCTCTACCTTATACAGGTCCGAAGCTATGCGTCAATCCGTGTGGTTAGTCTGTGTAGCATGTGAAACCACTGCGCTATTAGTGAGCTTATTGTTCCAGTGCACTAACCATGGCGAAGTAAGGTGCTCCGGATGCATTCAGACAAGCGCCTGGTCGTACTGCGGCCGATGTACATTGTCCACAAGGAACAGTGAATGAATACGATAGGAAAACGAGGGATGCGAGATCAGGGGACTTTGTTTTTCGAACAGGTAATGAGAACGAGGTACGGGGCGGGATTTGAACAGGATACGAAGCTATGGCTCGCTAGAATGTTCTTATTGATAGCACTAGTCAGTCTTACGTTCGTGCTATTTTCTGAATAAGCGTGTCACCTCTTGACAATGCAGAGATATTGAATTATACTGGCTTCTCTCTCACCGTCGCGCTTCCTAGGAACTTTTCCGTGTTGTCTTCAACACTCTTGTCGATTGATCTAAGGTCGGGAAACTTTTATTTTCAGTATGAATATTCTTCTAACCGTCTACAGTTCACGCTTCGGCAGGGGTTATCTTTCTGTGCATATTCTTTTTGTCCTGGCAATCAGAGATCTAATTAAGTTCGCATTTCCAGCATTAAGAGGTACAGACTGTGTGGAAGTCAATTGTGATTGCCCATTCATGGGGCTTTCCTGTGTACTGCATCGCCCGAATTGAGCCGTCTTCTCGACGGACTTAGTCGCTACATCTAAGAAAAGCTATTTACTGTTTTAGCTCCATCTCTGTTGTGAAATTTCAAATTTGCAAGTGAGCCGAGTTGAACACACTTCAGAAAGTTGTTTAGTTTTTAGTCGAGGGGTTGGAGTACACAAGAAGATGTCATCCACATACGCTTGTATAAGTAGAGCGATTGTATTGACGACTCGAGGGTCCACGTGCCAGCTTTGCCATGAGAATGTCACGCTCAGTAGCCGGAACGAGTGGGGATCCCATCGCTACGCCGTCCTTTTGACGGTAAATTTTGATATATTTGAATTTAAAATATGGACGTTGTAAGGTACAAGAAACAATAGTTGTTTTCAAGTCTGCTATCGGAAGGACTCGTCGCAAGCCATGCTCTCGATTGTTAGTCACAGAGGTATATTCGATTGGTCGTCCGTGATCGGAACGTTGAAGGTAAAAAAGGAGCGGTGACGCTAAGAAAAGAATCTTCGTCCCTTCAAATATTTAGTTCTTTTTACGGAATCGATAGCTTTCAAATGTCGTCTTGACGACGTATGTTTTGCTGAGTTCTGTTGAACGCGGTTCCAGTAACCTAGCTAACCAGTTTTGCCACAGACATCGCGTACGGCGAATTGCGCATGTCGAGAATAGGCCTCATAGGTACTCCCTTTTTGTGTAATTTGGGTAGGCCGTACAATCTCGGAATAGTAGTTCCCGTAGGCCGAATTTGTTCGAATGTCGTCGAATCTATGATATCCCTTTGTCTTAGTCGTCTCAAGATACTAGACAACTATTTTTCTATCTGATGCGTCTTATCATTCTCCTTCGCCATTTTTGCAAATTTAGATTTGTCATTCAGAATGGCTTCCATTTTTGTTACATAGTCAGACCTGTTCAGGAGAACTATGCCTGCACCCTTATCTGGTCTTGATAACATGATGTCGGCATTTTTCTGCAGTTCTCTTAACCGTCTCTTATGTTCTGGCTTTAATAACCCACTCGTTGTATGTCTAGCGCCATGATATTGGTAGCAAGTGTTCACCAAAGTTGATTTAAATGCTTGCATTTCCATTTGTGATGACGGAGATAAACTCGACACTTGAGAGAAAAGATTCTCGAATCCAACTTCTAAGTCCATTTGTGCACTCTGGCTGTTTGGGCAACAAAATTTGGGCCCCAGGGATAAAACTTCTAACAACGTCTTATCTAACTTGAAATTTGACAAATTGTGAACAAATCGATCAGGGTTCTGCGGACACTCACTCGATGGTTTTAATCCTTCCAAACGTTGCTCAGTTCGAACAAGCGTCTGCCGACGACAACGTCAAACACAAGTGAAATAGGTAAGGTTACCCAGAGCATAATTGTTTCATTGACTATGAAGATCTCGCATGCTTTGCCAGTAGACGCCTATTCGATATTTATAATAGCAATGCGGCAGCCGGCGACAGAGTGAGTAACCCGGTGCCATCTACCAAACAAATCGGTCAGAACACTGGGAGCAAATTTCAAATTGCACAACGAATCAATCAGGAAAAAATCGGCAATCACGGAACAGTATGAGTTATCTGCACACGTGCCCTCAAATACATGTCAGTCATTATCGATCTATCAGCTAATAAGTGAGCAATATCAGAGTCGATACCTGAGTGCACTTTCAATTTTGCCAGCACTAGACAAAGACCGATCAATACATCAATAATCATTGGACAGATCAAGTAAGAAACCTGCTGGCCAATAATCAAATTGTCCATTTTAATGAACAACTAGCACTCGACATTTTTTCGGAATCAAATCTCCCAATCAACTGGGATATGTAGGTCGATTTTTCAATTTGAAACATTACATTTTAAAGTATGCTAACAGGGATTTCTTGCTAGTTCCCCGAGAATCCAAGTTTGATTGAGTTTTGGCTTCAGCAACGACGAGCATGGTCTTCGCAGAAAAACGAAGAAATTGCCCAAAAGAGATGATATCGGTTTCTTTACGTAAAGCAAAACGAGAGAAAGATCTAGCAGTTTTGCACAAGAAATAATTTAATTAGCAAAGGGTGCTTGTTTTTCTTCACCTAGCCCTTGGAACGTAAGGGATAAAGTAAAACAAATTTCTATCTTGGCAAATTCCCAAACACAAACAAATGAACTGAATGAATTAGTTTCCTCGTATGCTGCTCAACTTACACAGTTGTTCTCATACCAGTATTACCCGCGTCCAATCTATAATGGAAGAATTAATGGCATCCTGATGTCTTTCTCATTGGTACCTTATTTTAATAAAAACTGTTCCAGCCACTCAACCACAAATTAATCACGACTTTCAATCGCTCGCATGAAATCCTTAATGACTTATAAAATACAATAAGAGTACAATTTTGTACGATCGATCGTAGCTCAAAAGGGGATAATATCAATGTCGCAGAGCAACGTTAACATATTCAGTGCAACCGAGCGTTGTTGCCGCTTGTTGTCTCAATTGTTGTCTATTTAGTGAGATTTTGCGCTTGAATGCCTGAAATAATAGCAAAGTCGAAATTGCAATTCAAAGACGTTAACGGCTAAATCGGGGCAGTGAAGTAGGATTGTGATTACTCAATTTCACGGTTGTTATATATACCGTTTTAACAAGAAACTAAAGTAGAGTGCAAAGGGAACTAATAAATTTTTATGCGCAAGGTGAAGAGATCCATAGAAGTTCGAAGGAGTAGAAATTCAGCTTCCAATGATCGAAGTCGAGATTTGTTTTTTTCAGATTTGTACAGAGGAAGAATACTGAACGTTACCCTAGTGGAACAGTTTACTATGAAGATAAATTCTGTCACGAAGCGTGCCAGTTTATGTTTTGATTTGCCAGAATCGAAGATTTCAGACCAGCGAATTTTCCGCTTAGAATTCGTAATCTCGACAGCCTAAACATCATGGATCGGTATTTTAGAAGAAATTTGTCGGGGAAAACCAGCGTGACATTGTTTGAACTGCTTACATGGTAAAATTTTGTTTCCGTCGACAAACTAACTTTCGAATAGTTGGTTGACAAAACCATACACGGGAAAGTCGGCAAGTGAAAAATCACGTGTCATACTCACGAGATTAGGAATACTGTCCGTTTGCGAGGTCTCACTTTGCAGTATGTGATTATTATTACCATACTAAAGTGTGGTTGCATTTTTCAGTAGCAGAATTAGCGAAACGGGTAAAGTCTCTGTCAAATGGCAGCTAATATCCAGATTATTTACAAAACGCGCTGCAGAGGCAAGCTTTGGACTTTAAAAATAAACCATAAATGACTACGCACGGCAACAAATACGTTATTATTGTTTAGGTTAATTGAACGAACGTTACCGCCCACTTATTCACAAAGAAGCCCCAGTACAGCGCAATATAACTCACGAGTTTCACCAATCGATACCGAGCAAACGCACACACATACTGAAAGGGATTATCGAAACTGAAAGATACAGTAAAGTAAAACCACTAGGTGAAGTTCGTTACCACGTGGAAAACAGGCCAAACAAAATCAACAGAGAAGTTCATTTTTACAATACTTTTACAAAACTCAAGGGGGAAATTTTCCTAAACTGTGTGAACAGCTTCCCGTTCACCACTTGCTACTTTGGTCATCCATAAGTTATTCGACAAAATCCGTAGAACTATCTAAATGTGAGAAAATTAATTGCCTTTATGAATAGTCGAACCATTTTCAAAGTTCTGCCAGCGCTGAGCTTGTCGCTTAGATCGCAACGTTTCATCACCGGCCGAGGTGACGTCATCAGCGCAGGCTTATTCTACGGTCAAAGTTAAATCTAGGGCCAAGCTACTAGAAATACAAGTGAGCAGAAATGTCACTGCCTAGGCACTGATGATATCATCTCGGCAGGGGATGAAACGTTTACGATCTAAACACCGAGCTCAGAGCTCACAGTACTTTGAAAACCTCCAACCTAAACTACAAACATCAACATTTAAAGAATCTGAAGAAAACTGTCTAACCTTGTTTAGTTTTGGGCACAGCAATCATTGCAAAGTTACCAGAAGTATTTTGGCTTTGAGTCTAGAATACTAGAAAATATGGCTTTTTTTTACAAAAATCAGTACTTTGTTCGATAGTAAAGTATTTACATTTTACCGACACTTCTTCAAACCCTATTAAACCATTGATTTCTTGAGTTTACAAATGACGAAGGAATGGCCCAGGAATAAATCCGAAATAGGAAACTACTCTAAAACGTTCTCTGTGGTACGTATACACAGCAAGTGCATCAATTTCCGGGCAATATTGCTTGATTCTCTTTCCGATTCAATAGCTGTTTTGCTGCAATTTGAGTGATATTACAAATTTTCGGACATATCACGGTTAGTTTGTTCATTGCACGTAAAAACAATGACGGGATCAATCGCTATTTGTCATCTGTAATGGGTAGGATCGGTACATCCTTTGGACTGATTAAATTACGGAAAAAGCCTGTTGCTTTGGACTCAAGTGTCATTTGCGATAATTGATTTGGCGGTAACCGGGCAGGTCTAGAAAAAGTAGGCGGAGAAGACTGAGATAACCGAAACCTAGATGGTTACTAGGCCTTTGTTTGTCATCTCACTGCGGTTTTGCATTCACTTCAATATTGTTTCGTTGTGGAATCATTTGGATCAATAACTCCATTGGGGACAAACAATTATGCAATCAGTTAGTGTTGTCATAACTTTGCGGGTAGGTCTTTTGTCTACATGACAGATAGCAGATCGCAAATAACCAGCGAATGTGTTTTACCAGGCTAGACACAAAACGTTGTTTGTAACCTACTGAACACATTGCAGGTGGTTTAATTGAAACATAAATTAGCGTTGTTTCCCTAGTGAGAGGGGAACTTAGGTTACCTCGAAAATACACCACATAACTAGGACCAGAAAACAGCCGAAAAACTGAATTTGATATAAACTGCCATGCCAGCAGACTATACTCTATAGATAGCATGGTTCACAAACGATCATTTCTTACTCGAAACGTGTTAGCTGTCAACGTCAGGTGACCACTGTTTAGTTTACACTGCAAAAAGGGGTTAGCAATTAGTTATACATAAGGTCGATGATATAGTAATTGGGTGAAAGTTGCACAAACAAGCAACGCAGTGTGCACTGTTAGTACAATGTTGGCGGTTAGAATTTAGGAAACCTATTTGACGTAAAGATTCGGTCCATGGGCCATCGCTTGTGAAAACGTGCCTTAGTTATAATAATCTTGTTTCTTTGTACGAGCTCAAATGAGAGATCAAAATGATGGCGCAAACGGCTGCATTTGAAAATAAGGCAGACAAACTTGTTAGTAACCAAGCGTCCAAAGTGGTTTATGATTCCTGTTCCCAGTTAAGTTGGACAAGTGAGACAAGCATTTCCGCACTACTTTACTGAAAGTAAGAGGCAGAAAGAAAATGCAGTAAAATTTTGCCCCAAGGATCCAATTCGGAAAATGGGAAGTGAATTACTAATCTATTCCCAATCCATCATATGGCCTCGAAACCATAATAAGTATACAACATGTGAACAGAATTCCAGCAATGTGCGAATATCAACAAACGCGAACAAGCTCGTACTGCTAAGTGAAGACAAAAGAAACCGAACAAATATCTTACCACATCCTGCGTAGAAAGCAGACTCATCGCTTTTGGTCAAACAAACGGAATTAGGAGAATCCTATCAAATTGACCTCAAGCACACAACCCGCATCGAAGAACGTGAAATGTTGTGTTTGGATTTAGAAATCTGGAGAGAATTTCGCGGTTGATTGAAGTTAACGCTAACCGAGACAAGTGTGGTGTTTTCCGATTTGCTTCTCATTGGAGTGGTATTTATACTGCTTATTTACTGAAGCCAAAATCCTCTATTACGCGGAGGCGAATTTGCACAAATTCTTCTCATTACAGGGGTCAAGAAGACTGACAATTCAACAACAAATATATTCTGTTTCACTAATTTAAGCCACTTAAACCCCTGCTCCAACAAATATGAAGTCAGCACAGATGTATTGTGCCTGTGACATCTGGTTCCAACCGATAACTTGATTAACACTTGCAAAATCGTCATTTTGTTCCCATTATTCTTTTGAACGGCCTGTAAAAATCATTGGAAACAGGAAATGAAGAAATATTTATCGATCACTCCAGTTTCGCACCTTAAAGTCATAGTAGTGCATAACAGCGTTGAAAATTTCGGGGATGAGATTGCGGAAAACGAAAACGAAACTTTTGCATATTTGCCTCTGAAAAATGACAGCCGCATACCCACTCATTTTGCATCTGACTAAATCTAGTGGTATTTAGATAAATGTCTCGCAATACTGCCTCTTGACAGGAGGTGGACCAATAATATAGCCCGTTACAATTCTAAATGTGTTTGTGCACCGAGATAGTCGGTAGGTCTTACAGACGAGGGATAGTTAAAACGGACAACACAAGTAATTTCATTAACAGACTAAGTATGAGGAATGGTGTAGCTAAATAGAAATGGTGGCCAAAAAATTGGAACGGAAATGAAGGTGTCAGAAACGCAGTTATGTGCACAGATCCCGGAACCTATACGCTGCGGTCTAAGTAAATGCTTCTATCAACAACGAATAATCCTTTCATTTTGGGCCAAAAGTTTTGGGGCTCAAGGCATCAGAAATGGGCACTTTCCTCCAGGGATAAGATTTCTGTCCTCGTCAATAACGTGTTTACTGTTCATTTGTATATGAAACGTGTTATTCGCGTGTTTAGACTATGGATTCCGACAAATGGGCAGAATAATTGTGGGAAGCCTAGTGTGTCCAATCCTGGGGGATACACTGCTAATCATCTGTGCCGGATCACTACTCGTTCGATGTCGCTGAACTGTCAACCACCAAAAAAGCCACAAGCGGCGCATGGTGGCTGGTCAGTTACTGTAATCAAGTACACGGAAACATCCGCTTGGGTCTTCACTAGGTGAAAGATAACGGAATTATCCTGCCGGGATATTTGTACAGTCAGGAAAACAAAAAGATATACGAAGGGATTTAACTGTTAAAATAATACTCCGACCTGGCAATTCTTACGTTACACACGTTTAGCTCCAAACAAAACAATCCTTCGTATTTGCATGCTGATCCGCTAGGCAAATGAAATAAGTGTAGACAATCTATAAAAGCGTTTAAAATAATTGCTCTAGCTTGTAAATTTAACAATATGTACTGTGGGGCTCATTCGTATCTATTTTACGGGGAACATATATCCCGGCCTTCCGAAACTCAAGGGAAAAGATGTCGTCAAATGGTGACAAATTCCACAGGGAGGCAAGAAGTACCTAAGTCCACCCGCTGACCGCACTGAACAACTGTCCAATACGGTCACGATTCTAACAGCTATAATAACGGTGAAATGACGGTGTTTGCAGCAAATCATGCGTCATCAACAAAACAACATTTCCATGGAAAGTCGTGTCCATAAGCACAAAGTAGGGACTAAAATCTCTGCCTAAAGATACGTTTCAGTGAGGTAAAATAGCAATGAATGATCGAATCGCATCTAACGGGCCAAAATTAATGATGTGTTCGGAAACATGGTACCAGTTGGATAAAAACCCTTTATTCTCATCTGGCGATCCGTTTAAACAGTCGAAGAACACCAAGAATAAACGAATTTTAAGATGTTGAGCCAGTAGCCAATTTCATGCAGCAGAATTGCCTCGTCAACTTGGCTGTTTTCTGTTAATCAAACGTCTGCTCCCCCCTCGTATCAGCTGCAGGATTTATCACCCATCACGACTTGCGAACAGATGCGTTCCAATTATGCAAACGGATTTTCCCGACGGCAAGTTGTTTCCATGTGTAATTCCTTAATAAATACTAGATTCGGTAATAAGTATATCAAATTTCTGCATCGACAACCGGTGCCAGATTGCGACCATTGAAATTCCGACTCTTTTTTGAAAAGACCTATTGCGAACAAATACATTGCTTCTGCTCATGCACAACTCACCTCCGCTGACTCTTTAATTTACAATTTTGTTCCTTTTTGAAATGTCAGTTTAGTAAATCCGATACTTATCTTCCATTTCGTTTAAAATACAGGTTTGCACTGTGTAACCGGCGGACCGACATATTCCTATGCCTTTTCTTATGTTCTTGCCGGCCGGCGCACCTACTAACCTCTGGCCTTTTTCGACTTTTCTATGATCAACGACCCCGCGGCATCATCTATTTCTGAATGACCTTACGTGTACAACAACTAACCATAGGACTGGGAATTTGCCTTTTAATAATTTGAAGGGTACAATAAACCACTGAACAATTATCTCGTACAGCGCTTAGTAATCAGACTAATGACTGAATGCCACAACCTTTAGGAGATTTTATTTGCTAGGCTGAGATCAACCTACACCATTGCCAGGTTGTTCGCCTAAGTTAGCAAATTCTCCAGGCAGAATCGCTGACAATATCAAGGTCCTAAAACTAACAGAGTTTGCGGACTAACTGCCTGGATTCTTTGCTCCTTCCTTATCGTCGTTTCATCGGATCGTGCATCGCGTGGTCACAGTTTACGCCATTATAACACTAATCGCGGTTTGGGGCAAATAAAGTAGAGCTTAAATGTTGCAGACTATCTAAAAAACAAAAGGAAATGTTGTATGGCATGATTACTGATAACTGATGCAGGTTGATTAGATGGCAGAAAATGACTTAAAATGTAAAATGCAAATCGTTTTAAGAATAACCAGCAATTTAGTCATAAAAATAGGTAGAATTTGTAATGGAAGGAAAAAACACATTGGGGTGCCCATGGGATCGGGAATGCTGCGTGCGTTATTGAATTGCTAAAAGGTTAGCCCTTCAAATGAGCGCGTAGCATTTAGACCAATCAGAATTTTTGTCACATCATAACTAACGATTGACTAATGATTGCTCAGATGCAATGAAACCCTTGAAAACTGGGAGTTCGGTTTTTGTTCAAGCACTTGGGAGTTATATCCAACCAAAACAAGTGACCTTATTCATTTTTGCGACAAAATCGAGGAAAATCAGCTTTGCAAATGTAAATTGCTCCAAGTTAAAGAATGCAATAGTTTTGGCAACCAAGAGATTTTTTATATATCCATGACAATTGTTATTTGGCCAGACAAATTTAACTTGATTAAATTGAATAAAGACGTCGGTAGCAAATATGGGACGGCCTAAACCAAATCGGTCCGGAGTGAGCATCACAATCCACTGATTCATCGTTTATGTGATCAAATTTTCCTGGTGCATTTAACGGGCTTTGCTGCTGGTTTACCTTGAAGTACGATTCAAAATGGTCAAGAAAAATAACTGATTGTTGAACAGTGCACACACGAATCCTTGTTCACTCGCGCAACATCCCAGAACAAAAGAGAGAAACAAACAGGGAGGTAGACAAACATATTGCCTCATTACTTTGATCATCATCTCCAAAGTGACAGAAGTAATTTTTTGAAGAATTCGTCCGTTAGGCAAACGTCAACGACAATACGATAGTTCGAGTTGTACAGACAGAAAAAGGAGAAAAACCAAACAAACGGCGCTCGGGCACACTCGCAAAGGAACGACTTCAGTTCAAACGAAGAACATCTATTGTCAGCGCTTGCTTTTCCATTGTGAACAATGCGGGAAAAAATGAACGTACAATTCTGTCTCACAAAAAACAGACAAGGTGGACAGAAGAATGAAAGATTGAAGGAGAGGGATTTCATTTATCTGGGCATATATTCAGAACGTTTTAATGTATCCCCAAAAAAAGAAGTCACTGGCAACATATAAGCAAATAGATAAATATTCTTATATATATATATATATACCGACGTATATGAACTGATATTGTTTTGTTAGTGTGCACCGTCAGACCCACCCTCTAAAGGACTACGTCATCCCCAATCAGGATCTGATTTATCACCGTTCTAGACTGGTTTCCTTTCGACAGGAAATGTCTGGGCACAATACCCACTAATTCTGTCCACGAGAACTTCCCCGTTTCCGCACCATGCACACACTACGGCTAGCAGTTGGCGCCGCAGCTATTACGTAACAGAACACCAGCGGTGGTCAAGCGGATAAGGTCGCGACTTTCAGACGCGGGGGTAGCATGTTTGAATCCTCCCACCGCCGGTCAACTTCACCACTTGGCAATCCTTTGTTGGCCGGGGCCACTTTTCCGAAAAATGATGTACAGGTTCGTTTCATTGATTTAGGCAAAATAAAGGTTAAAAAACGGTCTACTGGTCCTTGGATCACATTATTTCAAGTGTACTTTTGAACAACACTGTTTGTACCAGCTGGAATTTTCCTAGTGTACTTACAAAAAACAAACTGTGCTACTTTTTTCAAAATCTATTAAACTGACTTTCTCCGTTAAACGTTCATTTTCGCCGGAAGATAACACAGTAACTGTCGGCACACTTTGTGGAGTAGATACGCCACTTTCATCCCGCAACCATTCAGTGTGCAAGGCTATCGTTTCAATTTCATTTTGCAGTGGTAGGTTCTGAGTCCTGTTAACATTTGACGACACCACCTTATTTAAAGGGATGAAACACTATGTTTGAGACTGTGCACATTAGTGAATTCACTATATAAGCTAGCATACAGGTCCTGAAAATTTTTAATTCATCCCAGTCAGTGGTAACCGTAATTACATTCTTTGGAATGACATCAATTAATCAGGTAGCCATGTTACTTAGGGATATCCACAAATAGAGACTGTCGCGCCCTTTTGCTGAGGAATGGGCTGGGTTTGAGCAGCCATTCAGATGCCAACGGCTTGGAAACAAAGCAACTGGACCTCGACTACCCGAGGTTATTTATACCGAGAGCGGTATTTCAATGCTTTAGATTGTGACATAAATGTAGAGACACTCTATGGAAAATCCAAATAAGTAAACGGAAACGAAAGAAGACCAGTGGTAATTATTCGAGGCAGAAAACAGTGGGATGTCAGCTTTTATTGTGTTTATCTCAACTTTGTCTTTCCACCGTGCGTACGAGAACAAACGCAGGCAAACAAACACAAACTGTTCACCGATGAGCCTGAATATGTACACGAAAATAGAACCCGTTTGGTTTTTGATATCAAAAAACTGCCATCTTTCGAGTGCGTGAACGGGAATGTACACGGGCAGCCTGGGATAGCTTACAAACCACGACAGCATTGCGAACTTGCGGGAAACAGACAAGCTCGTCTGACCGCTACCTTGTCGCGGAAGTGGGGATCGTAAAACTGGTCCTCATTCCCTCCACGACTCACATCTGCGATACCGCGGACGAATACCGCAGCAGACATGGACGCATAAAAACAATTGCAGTCACACAGGCTGACAACACGTGAGCGACATATTACACGAATGAATCACGTCACAACAACTGGAATGAAACAAAATCTGTTCTGTACAAAACGTTTGCTATATTCAATTACATTGCCTGTTGGTACAAAAATGCGCACCAGTAAAGCGGTTGATATAACTACCGCATAGTCAAATCGGCCAGTTCGTCTGATGAGGGGACAAGTTTGAAAAGGTTCTATGTAGGTTGTTAAGTATACATGGACTTGTGGAAACGAAAATACTGTGATTACCTCAGTCGCCGATTTTACAAGCAAAAGAAAACGTGCTAGCGGATCGATCGATATAAAATTATGCTAGCAAATAAAGTGATTTAAAAAAATGTTTCTTCTATTCACCAGTGAATCCTTTTGACCGAGAATTGAGTCGGATGCAAAATCAAAAATGTGCGGTATATAATCGATTTTATCCCGGGAATCTACTTGATCGCATGATAACAAATCTTTTAGTTAGTCTAATTTTCCTCATTCTTCACAGTGGAATGCACTTGCATTCTTGAGTTTGACAAAATGTTTACTAGCAAAGACGTTTACAATTCGACCAATTTGATATTTGCATAATTACTGCAAATCTATGTTAAAAATTCATTAATTTCGGTATTCACTGAATTTGTATCTCACTATTTTTAATGCCATTGTTGAGTTTTTATGGCTTTAATGGATCTAAAAACTGCGGGAAATGCATCTAGAAAAACTGTTCCCTGAAAACAGAATGTTTTCGTTGGGAGTAATCAGCAGTCTTTGTTTTCAGTCTCATAAGTGACCTAGCTGCATGAATATTATAATCAAATCGAACTGGAATAAACTCATCCGGCCGCTTTGTGTAAGCTAAGCACCGATACTGTGCAATGATCGTTTCCTTCTCGACTGTGAATTTGCGGGCACCGGATATGAGGAAATCGGTTGAACATATGTGAATTATCAATATTCGTGGCACCCGATTGCCTCAGATCTCTGTCGCATCTGTTCGGTCTGTACACTCGCACTGGACAGTACTGATCAAGAATTCAGCTCTAACTAGCTGGCCCAAGTATTTTGGTATTCTCATACTCAGTTTGGTCTCCCCCATCCGCACACCCGTTGCAATATCTGTTTTACGCTAATTTTGCCAACGCAAACCGAGTGCTTGGTCAGGATATTTCTGTCATCTTCGTTCTCGCCCGGCTTTCCTGCCTGTTCAGTAAATTTTTTGGAGTTATTCTTGTAACTGGTTTTGTAAACACAAATGCACCGTTCTTGCATTTGATAGAACCATTTCCTTAAATAGACCACTCGAGATAATGGAGACGTTGGTCACGTGACATTTTTGCCGACAGCATGGCTTTTCCTTCATGCGTATTACTGCATTAAACATTACATAACGCGACATGATCCTCCCAATTCCTTGGGAGTGTTATTCGTGTCTAACAAGCAGATGCATTTAATCGGCAACTATTTATGACGCATTTCACAGCTGACAAAATGGATCATGGAAATGAGTAAGCATATTCCAAAATTTTCCACTACTCACCGGCAAAATTAAACGTTTTACCACCGATCACACAGAATAGATAAGGAATCCAAATAAACAAATGTCTATTTTCTTGGGAGTTGCCGTGGAACGATACGCAATAATCCACCAACAGTCCGCGATTGAGTGTCAAACTGAACGTTTTATTTTGTGTAACAAAGTAATTTCGTTTGGATTCACGCGTGTCTATTTTTGTCACCGGAAGTGCAACAGACATAGTCTCCGATACTGTTGGAAATGAGCTGCAAATGTTCGAACATAACACTGGTGGTTTTCAGGTCGCGTTAAATTTTTCCAACATTTTACTGTTGCATTTTTGTAGACACATTCATAATGTTCTACGTGGCCGAGGTATGAGAAGCTGTCGGCAGTTTCACGGTTGAGGACCAAATTCAGACGTGTGATTCACCTTCGCGCCTGTGAACCAATCCGTACGGGGACAGCCAACAACCGGGAATTGCATAGCCTTACTGTCGGTTGGTTTGTCGCACGTAGAAGAAAATGCGGAAGAAGACGGGATCGAGCAACGCGGTGATTGGAGCATCCAAACGACCGCACACCCGTACCGCACATACTTGCACACGGATGCGCAATCGTAAAGTGGATTACACGGTGTGAAACTACCTGGGTACGATTTGGTACTATCTATTCCCATGAAAGTGTGTTATTGTTGTTTTTGTTTCTCGTTGTTGTTTTCACTGACTTACGTGACAATGTATGCACGGAAAAAATCAGTGAAGAGCAGCTACTTTCGTACCAAATAAAATATATGAAAATTCGAACAAAATACATGTATCTGCATAAAAGTCCCTCATAACTGATGCAGTGGGATTGCTTGTACTAAGTCCTTTGTGCGACCCAGTGCAACATTAAGGGCAAATTCCAACTGGTTTATCAGTTTCACATTGTGTTGTTTGGGCATCCGAGTGGGGTGGGGTGGGGTGGGGGGATTGGGAGCAAAAAGCATGTCATACCTGTCACAGTTCTGTATGAATCTGAATTTTGCACATGGAGAGAGTGCGACTGACAGATTTTGTTAGTTAACGAGACCCACAAAACCGACCACGGCCTGTTCAAAATGCGAGAATTTGTCCACCTACAAACCCACCTGTGTTTGTTTACAGCTATGCATGTATGCACTGTCATTCTATACACGAACACCAATGTTCCATGCAAGCAGGCAAAAATGCTTCATCAATCTAGTTACTGCTGATCAGCCGTGACCTAATGGGCGTATGATATTGCATGTTATTTCGTACAGCCATTATTGCAACCGTGAATTGCTTAAAATGCTTCAGCGACCAGCAACTACGCTGATGAAGACTGAACTGTCGTACATGTGCATATTTTGAAGAGTAATCTCTCTGTTCATCTGCACACTAGGTGCGACAAGCTGTCTTTTCGGTTCGAGTATTCGTAGCCAGGCAAAATAGCGACAAAATTGCTAGCTTCTATTGTTTTAAGTGTCGTCGGTTCTTAATTTGATCCAAGAAGGTAATCTGCGTCCTTACAGAAATTCAAACAAATCACTGGTATTCTACTGAACATCTACGATAGAGTAGAAAAACGAAATAAGTACAAAATCTAGTTCGCTTTTTATTACTGAATGTGCCACATGGTCCGGGACTAGTTCCGCCATATTTCGTCTTACGAGCTGACGAAATACGAAATCAATGAACGTCAATAATGCACATCCAAGAGATTTGTGAAATTTAACTGCTGAAACGGTTGGGTGCACGATTACGATGAGGAAGGTAGCTTATCCAATTCTGAAATGCATGTGGATATTTGTGTTTGTGCTCTACAGGCATTTTACATGTGTAGAAATTATGTTAATTCATAGTCAGTATTTCAACGTCGGGTCCGTGTAGATCACTGATAAGTAACTGCCGTGATAATCAGTTTGCTCAACAGTTTGTACGAAACATGCAACTGGTTTTGGGTACGTGTAAGCACTTTGATAAACGTTTATACTGCTACGAGTTTTTGGCCTATCCGCAATTAGTCTTCACTCAAACAGAAGCCGTCCACCAATCCAGTCAGTTACGAATAGCACTGATTTGTGATATGAGAAACCTAGTGACAAAATCGGTGTCAAATCGTGTGCTGTTCTAGCTGATTAAATTACTGGACAGCAACTGCAAAGTTTGTTTACCCAGGATCATTTAGAACGAGTTTCAGCTTCAAACAGGCCATGGTGACTGGAAGCTTCAAAAGAGTTTCAGCGTATCACCGGCATTTACTTCATTTGGGTAGATTTTGGTAGTTATTGCACATCTTTTCAAGGCTGCTGGCCGCAATCAGCACTCAGCCTGAGCAGTAAATAAACAACAAAAACGCACTGCTCAAAATCTATCGAAATGAAGCCAATTTGATGCCTTTTTTGGAGGACATGTAAAACCTTAAGAAAGAAAGCAAGACTTTGGCTAAGCAAAAGGTTACTCTGGGCATCAAGGGTGATTGCAAAATTCAGCATTCATTCCAATTCAATTTCCACCGGAATAAAGTACTGCCTGTGCATATTCAGCGGCCGTGGAAAAGCTGCGCATTTGATCCAAATGACATTTCTACCTGAAGCACGTTTGCTGGTTTCAAATTAAAACCTTGTCTTTGTCATATGATCACATCGATACCAAAAAATCACTGTGATTTATTGTATTTTCTTTATATGACGTTAAATCTGAAAATACCCAGAAACCAAATCAATCAAAAACCCATGGCTTAAAACACCAGCAGGCCTTCGAAATAGGCATGTCTAATCTTAAAAATCTGTCCGAAAATGCCATAGACTTAGATTAGCATCTATTTCACCATTGGACACAAGGGCCAAGGTCAAATTTGTGAGGTGTACAGGACTAAAATGCACATGATGCCATGAACCTATCTATCGTCCGGCCTAAACCACTAATAGTTGCATGCTGTAGGCCAATAACCTCTTCCAGGGCGGACATTACAGACATCGTGGACGAATTGTAATTTACCATTGAGAGCTGCCACTAAGTCCCGAGTAATCTTGGGACTGAAAGGGATCTTACGAGGCAGTCTAGAAGATAGTACTAAAAGTGTGCAATACTTGTGCGGTCCACGGCGGATAATTTGTCCTACGGACTTATTAGCCAATGCATGATTTGTAAAGATGTTTCCGGGATTGATACTGCGGTATGAAATGTTTGATCAAATGCATTCGATTGTAAAACCTGCCTTGAGAAAAATTACCCACGGTAGTGGAAACGTTGGCACATTACATTTACCAACAACTCTGTTATTAACATTATATCATTCACAATTAAAACCAATACATGGCGCATCGATTTCTCGATACGCTACTTACATCATTAAGACTAAGTTTAGTTGCATGTTACTAGATGTCTAGGCTTCATAGATGGATGGATGCTTCTAAAGAGTCATGCAAAAAATTCCCCAATTAGGAGTTTCAACTAGGTGCCCAATGAAAAATACTCCAAGGCCTCCATAGCTTAATATACACGTAGTCAGGGGAAACTGACAACACTGACTCCGAAGTATGTGGTGACTCTGAACCACAAACGGTTTCAACAGTTCGGATGCGGTGATCATCCGAGTGATAGTGGATCGTTATCTAATACCCAAAACAAAATGCCTTATTCTGAATCAGAAGAGGTGGTTCTACTTGGTCTCTGGGAGAACAGCACTCAATGAGCTGTAGTAATCTTCTTTATATTACTGTGACTCGTATCTTAGAATCGGCTAACGTGTTCAAGCCGCAGATACCAGCTATCATTCTGGCTTCGAAATTATCCCAAGTTAGAAAAATATACCCATTGGTTTCTTTGTCTGCACAAGGACCTTATACATTTCGCATACCTATCATTCAAGACTTAAAGGCCGGGAGAAGTACCACAGGCAACTGGATAATTTTATAATCCTGACGGTGATTTCTGGAAATGCAATAATTCGCCATGAGATATGATCGCTCAACTTACCTTTGAGAAATGATGGAAGCACTGAACGGCCGTTTCATCCTTGTTAGAAATCATCAGCAGTGCATATCCACCGCATCCGAACTGGGACGCGAACCCGAACCCGAACAAGGACGAACGATTGTGAGTCGAACGTCTTAGCCATTGCGCTACCGGGCAGGCTCTGAACAGTTTGCGGAACTTCATCGTTTGATGATGTTACACCTATCCGTTACTAATTTGCATGGCCACGGGGCGCGAGAGCAAAGCAATCTTCCTTGCTCAGAGATGACTTCTGTGCAGGTAGCTTAGTTACGACGAATGCTTTGGACACGACCTACAAATTTTGACTGCCTGGTATGGAAATCTTGTGAACTTTAAAACAATCGAGCACTTATTTCGTTTTTGACTACCAGGGCTGAGATGGAAGGCCCATTTTAGTTTCCTGATGAATTTTTCTCGTAATAGTTTTATTGCAGTAGTATATTTCTAGTACCGATCAATCGACAGAATTTTCCTGAAAGCTCGCAATCGATCTGGCACTTATTTTTTAAAGAGTTCTGCCAAAATAGACTTTTCCTAAACAGGAACGTTGTAGAATGCAGAAATCCCTCTGCAAAGGTTTGTGTTTCCGTTTCCGGAGCAAAGAATCTCTAGTTTTCTGTTGGCTGAGTAATAATGAAGACATAAGTAACCATCACTTGTATACAGGTTTTATTGTCCTCTATGTAATCGTATTACAGTTGTTCAAATCAAAAGTAATTAAAACGGAAATGGTTTTAACCTCGACTCCACAATGGTTTGCGCCAACGCAATGTCAATTGAAAAACGTACGAGATCAGGTAGTTTAAAAGCAACAAATTATGCAAAGGACATTGCTCGGTACACGCAAGTAAT
The DNA here is from genome assembly GCA_008360955.1 of Fasciolopsis buskii. Classification (NCBI taxonomy): domain Eukaryota; kingdom Metazoa; phylum Platyhelminthes; class Trematoda; order Plagiorchiida; family Fasciolidae; genus Fasciolopsis; species Fasciolopsis buskii. The sequence continues at coordinate 125,099 of LUCM01009751.1, read as the reverse complement.
TCTCGTCTGATCGGGGCACCATTAATTTTACGATCATTCCAAACACCAGGATGCCCAGGGGACCCTGGATTGTGTTGTGAGTCACCAAGTAATAAAGTGAGTAGATGAAAAGTGGTTAAGTTTTACGGTACCATCTTTCCGGTCTGCTATCTCATCGGGCTGGCTTTATAGATGGCGAGACAAGACCCACGGTTTTGCACATACAAGGACAAGAGATTGGAAGTAGGACCGGAGAAGAGTTTGCGTGAACAACACGAAAAAATATGTGAATATGTCTGATTCGGAGTACGGCACGGAAGGAGGACACTGGCGAAAGATGCACAAAATCCGTGGTGGACTGTGTTCGTGTGTTAGGCAACACGCATATGTGTGACTGCGAGAGCGTGTACCTGTATTTCAGAGTGCCTTAAGTGTTTCAGATGAGGACATATATGGAGCGAGTTTATTGGCATAAAATTTCTAATTGTGAAAATACCATGTGCAATGTTTTTATTTGCCGAGCAATCTGTTGCCCAGGAAGAAAAGATTCGGGCCCGATGGACAAGTCACCTTTCCGGATATCGGCCTTATTGATCTGATATTTCTTCCCAGCTGGAGTTGAAGCAGAATTCGGTTAATCACAAAATTCTACCCAAGTTCAATCTGCTGCACACGGTTCGCCTTATATTTGTCACAACTTTCCCATGTTTGGTGACACTGGATTACTTGAGATCTTGAAAATGTGTGCAGTCAGTAGTGTTCCTTGGTTTTTGTGATTGTGTTACGACCTAGACGGGAGAACTAACACACTTTTAAAAAACAATCATTTGTACGAGAAGAACAATTGTACCCGAGGCAGGTAGACTTTGATCTATTGTAAAAAAATCCGCAGAAATGGAAGCAGAGAAGGGTGGTACAACTACTGTAACAGACTTGTCGATCGACTGTTTCCGACGGTCACCATAATTTTCACTGAATTTTTCGATACGTCTTCGATATCCGGGAGTGATCAGTACATCGATTTAATGTGTGATATGTCAATACATTTTCGGCTGATCTGTATCCTTGATAAAATAACTCGCCGTAAAAGGAAGCAGTATACCCTGGGATAGATCGCGAACTAATTCAAATGTGCTCTTTCTGCATCAGTCTGCGTGGCAACAGTATCGATGACGCGTAGTTTAGCACATGTTTTCTGCTCCGAACTTGTTATCGCAGATGGTTACAGTTCGCCGCTCATCACTCCAGTTCATATGTTTGTTGCTTGACATCATGTCAAGTGAACAAACCATATTTTTGGAAGGAAGAGTTGCGGATAACACGGAGCTAGAGAGCAAATGTCCACAGACGCATATCGGCAGAAAAACAATAACACGACCACACAAGAGCGCAAGTACCATGACCATATGATTCATCTTATATCGGTATCCAGTTGTCCAAGTGTTTTCCAACTTGACAAATAAATGTAAGCTGTAATACAAAGGATATTTTATCCGCATCTAATAAGCAGTCAATCGTACGAATTCACAATACCGGAGTTAAACGACTGATCAATGAAGCTTTTTGCCCGAAAAAAACAATTTTACGAATCGATTATTGTGACTGATAATGTCCGGCAATCAGGCTATGGCGTAGTCATACCTGACAAAAGAATCAAGTTCACAGTGATAATCAGAACAAGTAAATATCTCACAATTACTTGTGAGTAGCGTGTGACATTCATGGTATTTTCGCTCTGTCTGACTGCCTTTCGGGTTGCACTTTCGACGGATTAACCAGAGGCCCTCTTGTCAGCCTTGCACTCAGAAAGTACCAGACTCAAGTTTTGCTTTGATTAGAGCTCATCAGTGAAACATATCCATTATGGCACGCGGGTTTAAACCCGGGGTCATTTGGCTTGGGCTGCGCGTGTTGCCATTATGCACCAGCCCCGAGCTCATACCTTAGACGCGATAATGGATATTCATCTCCAGTTAGCTCTAATCGAATTAAAACTCAAGTCTAGTATTTTCCGAATGAAGGTTGACCGCAGGGCCCGGGGTTTATGCTCCGTAAATGGAGTATCAAAGGCAGCTAGTCAAAGCAAAAACAAGTCGAACATTTTCTCTCAATGAGATTATGGGCATTCAATGAGGTGTCCGCTCACTAAAACCCAAGTCAGTAGGGTCATTGCGTGTTCTTGTGTGTGCGTGTGTGTTTGGAGTTGCACATTTCTAAGCTGTCAGCTAGGTTACGGTAAGTACATGTTAACAAAATAAAACGCGGGTAGCCATCAATGTAGGCAATTTGTGTATCGTTCTTAAGAACGAACGTGAGTGGGATGAAATCTGCATAACATAGAATGAAAGAAACAAATCTTATTATCAAACTTGGAGACTCTGAGGTTTGTGATAAAACTAACAGATATAAGTTATGTAGTATTGAAATTTCAGCAAAAAAGATTATGCCAGTGCTTATGTTTAAGATTGACCGACCAGGATATTTTATCAAATTACAGGTTCGCTAGTTATCAATAAGTTTGCTGTTTATTCTTCTCGTTTTAAAAAAAATTTTCGTGTGAAATCAATTTCGTCCCTCTGTCAGATATTATGTCCAATGTCATCACCGGTGTCTTCAGCTGCCATGGAAACTGACAATCAGTTTTCCGTTTCATAATGGCAATACTCCTTCCGGTGCTTCTTCATCGAAACATCCAACAACCCATGTGGTTGCCGGCATAATAAGCGATGATAAAAGCAAGATTTCTTATATGAATTTACACCCGGTATCTTGGAGTTTCAGAGACGAACGCGTCGGTAATTCTGTGATTATGTACCAGTTTGGTATGTTTTCTTGAATCGTCAGTTATGATAAAGAGTACACCAGTGTTAAGGAGTGGTCCATGCATCCGTAGATGAGCTTTATGCTTCGACCTGATGGTAACCAATAAACTTCATCTTTGGCAAGAATTTATCGGAAGAAATATTTCATCCGTAAACGGCGCACACTTCTGTGGCTTATGGCAATCCCTGAACACAAATAAACGAAATTTCTGTCAACATGTCAAATTCGGTTAGGTAAAAACAAACTCCAGATATCTTTAATTCATTTTTACTTGTACAACCGAGCACACCATCATATTTAGTATGGATAATCAGACGAATATTGTTCCTGAGGGCTAAAACTTAAGAAACCTTCATACGAAAAAACATTTACCAGATTGTACCAACATCTAAGGTTTAATCTCATTAAACTACCTACTTTTCACCTGTCTGGTTATTATTTTTGGCAAACTCCTGTTGCAGCAAACAAAAGTCTTCTATGATAAAAGCCACTTCATTCCGTTCTATATCATTTCACATATCGATTCTTACAATCGATGTCCTAGATTGTCAGTTGTGTTACCAGAGCACTTATTCGCTCTAAATTTGTTTCGCGCCCAACTGCTTATCGACCACTCATGCTTCAGGTTCTTCCGTCTAAATATTAACCCTGGTTATACACAGATTTTTCTACATCATAAACCGAACAACCAAACAAAATTCCCAATCAGCTTCATCGCCAAAAATCATCTGTAATCGAAATTTGTTTCCAAGTTAAAGGCACAAGCTTATGAAAGTAAAGGCATTGCGAAAAGTATATAGCCAGGTGCAGTTGCGAATTTACTCGTGTCATTCAATACTATTCAATATTGCTTACATTAAGGCAATGGTAGTTTTGTTTTAAAAATAATGTTATCCTATGGCAACAAGAAAACCACGAAGTCACTGAGACATCAAACAATGTTTGTCGCCTTGACTTTTCACACGAAAAGAAATATATGACCCCACATATTTGGCAATTTGTTGTCGTGTCCGAACGAGATAGAAATGCATTTAATTTGGCGCATCATCAAACTAAACAAAAATTGGTCTTTGACAGTCGAATGACCGCGAAATTCTCCAGGGAATTTTCGGGCACAAATTCGGTTCCGGTCTAACAGACAATATTCAGGACACTAAAGAAATTGAGCTCTTTTTATGGAATTGATTGATACTTTATTTCAAATTACTGGTCACGTGTTTGGTACTCCAGTGGACATGGCGAGTAGGGATTCTAGTTATGTGATTCGTTCTCTTTTTGATCCTTTTATTCTGTCCTTTTGTATTTTCTCGTAATACCTGCAGGTTTATTATCTTCCAGAAGGGTTTATGGAACCGAATGCGGTGTGTTTGTGAAGCTCACGATAATAACCAATTAAGCAATCGTATTGGTCAGCACAACTTCTTCTGCATGTAGTAGTTTACCGCGTCCATCTCTGCATCAATTATGAGCGACATGGGCTATTATCAAATTTAGTTGGCGGTACAGTATGTCATCTATGAGGACAAAAGTCTATATATTTTGCCCATATTACTTAATTGAAAAATATCCGGTGAATAAAGCAAGTGAAATTTGGATAGAAAAGATCCGGTCGAAAGAACAGCTCTGACTATGACATGCGATCGAAACACCAGTCATTACCAATCATTTCATGATCTAATCTCGTTGAATTTGAGTCTCGCAATGTATATACATATATATATATAATGTTTAAAACTTTGTAACCTGGGCTGCCAACTAGTTAGAGTTTCCATAAATTTCTCTTCGCTAGCTGAAGTCTAACTGAAAATGTGCATTTGGTTATATCAGAAGCCGAGATGTCCTCTCTGTGAACAATGCTGAATAACCGACAGGATCCATTTGAATTCAGCGCACCTTTGAATGATTAAAATTTGGTGCCCAAAAAGTGCCCGTTCACCGAGATCGTAAAAATAACCTCCCGAAATGAAAACCCAAGAAAATTTATCTTGCCGTTTGAACAGTATACACAGTTCAGATGTAAAATGTTTTGCCACGTCCTACGAGCCGCGTAAAAACGAAGCTCGTAACTGGCACGGGTAGAAGTTTCACTTCGTTTCTGAAAATGCGGCCCGGGACCTCCATTCACGAATTATTTTCTCTACATACAAATTGAGGTCTGAAGTCTCCAGGTGATTATAAAGAGTTAAAATTATTGTTGAGTTGTACAAGCGAAATAGGATTGGGATTCGGAGTATATGTTCTCCGTGGACTGGGAATCTTGGCGCGGTGCTAGCTCAGATTGTTGAACTTCCCGAGGCTCCGATCGTCGAGCTTGGCACTCGCTCAACCATCTAGCAAAGGAAATAGCCCGGAAACCGGCGCAAGAAAATTGGCCGGATAAGCAACTGGGACCATGAATAGTTTATGTACCAATGGAAAAATATCAGTACTCGTGCTCCCACTTTGAAGATGTCGTTTACGAACAAATCAAAGGAACTTTAGGGGGTTCCATCTTATCCGGATTTCTTGCTAAGGCCTTATTTCAGGTGTTGGGAAACATAGTGATATCGAATGTCCGGCCCAATCATTTGAGATGATACGTGGATTATAAATTCCTCATACAACTGCTGAAGAGAGAACACAATCACCAATGTTCCCAAGCACTTCAGATTCGCTATGGAATGGGAAAGGAATGGGATGGCTGGCATTTCTGCGCGTGTTGATTAAGGGGGGAAGTCAACCTCAAACCGGAGACGAAATTGCGTCGGAGCGGAGCAACTACGGATCAAATGGTTAACTTTCACACTAACTAATCAAATAATCACTCAAGTTTATCCATTCAATTATTCCAAGCTATCGGTCGAACTGCATCATAACTAAAACGGCAGTTAAAACGGAAGAGGCGAAGACAGGCCTTTCGCAAAGTCAATGCAAGGTCTGCGACAAGTCCCATATTCGTCAAATAGGGAGAGACATGGGCATTCAAATCCGCAGCACAAACTATCCAAAGGACTCTGGGATCCATGGTCTCACATCTGTCCACGGGGATCATGAATAGCACTTATTCGGTCTGAGTAGTGTTGAAATTCGGGATCATGCAACCATGATACAGGCGAGGAAGTTTTTTCCCGGCCTACTGGTGGTCAAATAATTCAGCTGACAGATCTGCCGAACCGTATCACATGTATTGGCCAATTAGGAATAGGCTATATTGCAAAGTACGAAAGTTGGCAATCATATACCTCATCTCTTTGGACGAAATCATCTAAAAACGTGAACCACCAAATATTGCTTACTCGAAGTTGAAACTGGAGCACCCGAACAAATGGGTCAAACATCTCAATGCGAACGTCAATCCAGCAGATGTCAAATGGGAACCAAGCGTACAGTTTTCAGATCACGCTCTTCAATATATTCCAGACAGAATCTAATTAAAACCGTTTAAATCCTGAGGAACGGTAGCAGGGCACTTACAGTGTTACCCGGACAAGTGGCACCGTATTTGCTATTCGAACGCCTAGTTGAGCGAAAAAAGCCCACGAGAATAAACGTGTTCCAAAATGTGACACGTACCTCCTTTTGAACTTTGTCAAAAATTAGTCGAGAACAACCACCTGGTGTTCACGGGGTTATAAACAAATTGTCAATGTCCGGTTGACTTATTTCATTGAAAATCCGAAAAATTATTTTTAAAATGGCTGTCCTTTATTTGTAGTCCACTTAATTTTGTTTTTGCATCAATGCAAATTCGTTCATACTAACGAGGTACGTGAGATATGTAATGTTAAAACAAAATGGCAATTAGAATTATAGATTACGTCATCGAACCAAATCTGTCGAAGCGATCGCTGTTGAATCCCCTAGATTTGGAGTTCACACAAATTCGGGTCTCGAGACACATTGCTCACAAATCTGGATGGTCTGCGTGATCCAATCCTTCATCTCGTACGGGGACAATTTAAAGCAATAGTCAACTGAACGAATTCCTCTTCAGTTTTAAAATAAAGTGCACTCGAACGGTGCTGTTTAGCCTAGCGTATATCGGGAATACAGTCATCGTAACACGTAATTTGCTAAATTCTTTCAGATATGCACACTCGAATTGTTACACCAACTATCACTGATTAATTACACAACAATCCCCACAAATATTTAGTGAGTGGGACTTTTAAAATGCCAGTTTAAATTGATAGCTTCTCATTCGTTGCTTTTGATCAAAGCAGCAATTAACGATGAGAAGAGTTTAAGAGAAGCCTGTACAGTTTGGCATAAAAGACTTAACAACAAATGTAAGCAGTTGCCATTAGTCTGGTACATTATTCCGAAGCCCAAGCGCTAACGAATGATTCAAGTTGGAAGATTTCCGCCTCCGTTTCACACAGTTCCCAAAGAGGCGGATAAGAAAGGCAGAACTTCCAAATGCAGACAAAATAAAAGAACTTTTCCATTATTTCTGCCAAAGAAGTAACCACAGACGTGCATAGGAGGCGGTCATGCAGTCAGATTGGTTTGAAGTCATCAGTTAACCAAAAAATGTCTATCAATCGGGGAGTGAAATGTAAGCATACGGAAAATGAATGACTCAGCATTGGCGTAGGAAAAAATCAATCCAAAGAAGGTTAAGTGAGACAAGCTTACAATGGCCTTTTCGTCATCAGGAAACAAATAGCAACTAACAGGAAGCTTTTAAACATTTATGGCTTATTTACCCTTGTCCACCTCGATAAAGAGTGACCAAACTGTGATGAGAACCATGAGAAGAGATAAGATCGAATCGTGATGACATCATAGATGCCTAAAAGGTGAACACCGAAGGGCAATCGTAGCACAATTGGAAAGCACAAATTTAAAGCCGTGGAATCAGAAATTTGACAGGTAGAACTCACTGAAACAAGGACTTATCGAGCTAGACCAAATATGAATCCATTTAAACTATAATTTTGAGTTGGTTTTCTTTTGATTTTGTTGTCCAAATCGGAGAAAGTAGAAACGAGAGATAACGACAAAATGAAAGAATCTACGACCTAATTTCAATTAGTCTTTTGAGTCCCATACCAGTCCAGTTGTGCCATTTTGGGGAAATTCGTAAAAAACTCAAACAGCACGGGCACCCACAAGACAAGTGGAATGACACAATAGTTATTTAGTGGCAATGCTATACAACGGTGAGTAGATCAAAGTGAATCCGTTCAGGAGACAAAGGGCTTTTATGCAAGGGAAAGCAGGCGAGAAAAGTCTGCGTAGTTGCCAATAAACGCAGCCATAAATTTGGAATCACCCATTTGTCAACATCAGGGTGCCATGGCTGGAAGCAGTAAAGTTTCACTGTTTTGGATGACCGAGAACAACCCTTCTTATTTTGGTTTCCAATCAAACTGCCTCGAGAAACTTTAAACTTGATAAATTGGAATACCGGCTCAGTATTAGTTTCAACCAGGAGGATGAATTATTTGTTTGACAAGTTCCCATTTTCGTGTAGCACATACCGAGATGCAACGTTTTTTCCAATCAGCTCCCAAGCCATAGAAAGTCTTCAATTCCAACTTTTCTCAAGCAAATTCGACGTTAACAGTTTACAGTCTGCGAAAAAATCAAACTTCATCTGATTGAATGGTCCAATCCGATTTGACGCTAGCGTAAACAGGAATTGCATGCAACATTTAACAGCTATCGCGGTGCAAATGTGAACACATTCAGTTTTCTCGTAAACATGCGAATCTGGTGTTTTCTCACCGCGATGGTCTCCAGAGATGAACTGATTCTAGTTCCTCAACCGGTCATTTCCTCCTCTCCCTTAGGAGCGTTGATGCGATGTAATGTTCAACTGGTTGCATGAAAACGCGGTCAGGTAATAATGAAATGCCATCCAGTTTAAGGCAAATTTGCATGAACAGAGTCAGATTTCTATCTATCCGGAACACACAACTACCGCGTTGAATTTTCGCGGCACATGGCTTGCGTATACGTGTAACTAATTAGATGATAGAAACCGGGTTCATCCGGTTTTGATTCATTTATCCATCAAGTAAGTTATTCGTAGCAAGTAATCAGATCCATCAAACACACCCGGTAATTAAAGCATTGCTTTCAATGTCATTAATCTGATACGAAATACCGCCTTTCCGTTCAGCGGGGAAGATTATGGAACTAGCGTATTTTCGGACTCCCACGACGAAGGTGATAGGCCGCTAATTTGTCATGCATCTTGAAGAGTGGGTTAAACAACCCGTCATGTATTCCCGTATGTTCTGAAATACAGCCAAGGAAAAGTTGCAAATTATCAGCAATGAAAAGGAGTCCAGAACAGTAACAAAATCTGTTTGCTTGTAGGTAGAAGCGTGAAAGTATTTGTGAACAAAATGCATGTAAACAAAGTTTCATTCGCACTATTGGGTGATAAATGACAAGGAGGTCGATCAGAACTGAAAGATTGTTCTTCCAAACTGAGACCCCAGAACTCTTTTCTCCAATCTATACCGTCAGCGGAATTTGAAACTGAACTGCCCAAACCAAGCAGTGATTTACGCTCAGATCCTATTTTAGCAATACGGAACAAAGCGACTGGTTTCATGTACTAAGGCAAATGTTTCTTCCAGCGGTCCGCTGGAGCAAACAGCCAAAGTAGATAGGATCCTTAGGGGCAAGAAGCTATTAGGTAGGTTCAGTTTATTCATCATTTGAATGTAATGATAGAAAGTCAAAATTGTCACATGGCGAGGGGATTTGTTACCTATTCACTTCTTTTAACCTTTCATTTGAGTATCGTTTGGCATTGTTACGTGAACGTGCATGGCGTAATCATGTGGGGATGTTCAAGTTAAATTTGTAGTATTTTATTTGTGGAACGAATGAAGCTTCTTGAAACTTACTTGAAGACGATCTTTTTGAACTTGTTTGAGGTCAAGCCAACTCCGGATGCAGAATTTACTATACCCTTCACCGTCCGTTCGCGAAATGGGCTGCTCGATCACTCCGTACCTCTGCACAAAAGGCAAAAGGGATTTGCTAAAATATCTCAAATCTCACTCATAATATCACCCTTCCAGGGAGTGAAACTCTGCTCAAACTTAGATAGAACCATGCGGCTTGCATATCATACTCCATAGTTGCTTTGAGATCAATCAAAATTGCTTATGTTGGACATAAATGTCATCAAAGGTTTCCTAGAAAAGTATAGCCTAATGGTGATGTCAATTGTTAGTACCCTAGCCTGCAAATTTATGCAATGCCATTAGCTTGACCCCCAGGGGCATCGAACCAGAGCCCGCCTTCTCCGCCCGCCCGCCCACCCCACTCCAATAGAAAAGCGTTACCCAGTTAAGGCATAGCTAATTTGAAGGTGATTGAATCACGGCTGCAGTTGTCGAATTGAAAACCCGAATTGTCTGTCAAATACGTTTCTTTCTCCGCTAATGAGTGAGGGCAAAGCAGTGCTTGTAAACCACTCGTTTTCACGAACATTTATCTATCTAAAACGTTAAACCTTGATGGTTACCGTCCATATGAGTATATTTGTGTGCTGTCAACTGACTTCCATTGTTTTGACCCTCTCTATGACAGCTGGTCTGTGTAGGGGTAATTCTCGGAAAGGAAACTGTGGGAACATGAAAGGGTTCGTCACTCGGTCGAATCACAGCATATCCTGTGGGCTCACGTCAAAAACGAAGAAAAATTCTAAACTTCTACACGAAATTTTCACTCGTGAATATTTCACTGTTTAACGATTACTGCAAATGTTTGACATATCATGCACGTCTTTATAATTCTATTATTTAATTCGCATGCGAGTGCATAAAACAAATGGTCTGAAATTTGACAAACCTATGCTGGGATATTGAATACGTGGTTAGAATGGAATACTGGCTCAGACAACCCCAGGCACGTGTTCCTAGTCTCCTCCGTCTTCTGTTCCGCGGAATCGAATTCACTCACGATCGAATTGTTTGAGGATTGTGGGCACTTGTAAGGGTTTCCTTCGCTTGCATAGAATGCTCACAGTTGCACGCGAATACATGCTCAAGAGGCCAAATAATCTCGCGTGAAAGAGCAATTTTCTTTTGGGTTATTGGTCACTAAACTCCAAAATTCGTATGTCCTCGTGAGTACTTGCACGATGACAAACAAATGCAGTAACGAAGCCTGAAGTATGTGAATTTTACACTTGAAAACTAGAATCGGTCATTCAAAAATATAATAGTAAAAGTAAATTTAGCCGTCCACATCGATTTGGCAATATTGTTTGACTAACTGATACGACGAATCAATTTTTTATTATTTACTTTCATGCACATTCACTTAGGCAAAACATGCAAACTGGTACCCTGTTTTGATTGTCTAAGACTTCTATTGTCTTGGCATCCTGATTGTACAACCAAATAACGTTTTATTCAGCTGGAAATGAGAGAGCAAAGTTACATTAATCATAGCTAATGCACAAGCGATAGGAATTACCAGACATCACCAACCTATAGGACTTGTGATGCAATGTACATTTGAATGTAACTAAATAATAGATGGATCTGTTTTATATAAACGTAACAAAATTCCAGAACTGTTGTTCAGCAGAGGCACCAGTGAGTCGAGTATTACCGAGTACGAAGCTGTAATTTGGACAAAAAATCTAGTCATTTATTACAGGAATTCCACGTTTTCTAGCGAAACCATGCAGCAACTATTGGAATTGCATCCCAGATCAAAATAAATTATGCGTACTACGATTTCTTCACACTTTAACTTCACGGTCAGTTTTATCATGTACTTAACGCCGCAATCTCCTATTTACTTACGCACTTTGTCATTCCGTTGACCACGCCCTTCTGTTACGTGTGGAATCGGAAATTTACGGTTCCCGCTACATTTGCGAAAAACTTGAGACTAAATGGGCAAATTGACGCTCATTAGCCCAAATGTAATGAACTTCAACAAATTACATTTTTGCGGCCATGCGCGAATTCGAATGACACTAAGGTGTCCGAAATCAAGTTCAGGTGATTCGACTTAATCTGTAAAAAATGTAGGATTACTGAGTTCCGGCTGAATAGTTAGGAAGAGTTGATAATCCGTATGCTTATTTGTACCTTACTCGGAGAGTAATAACGAACACGTGATTATTTTCGCACAATGGCATTTTTTGGTTTCACGCTCATTGTATATATCAGATGGTCAAGGACGTTTCCGCGTGTTTCATGCACGGCTCGACTGAACCCGAAACAACCATTTAGCATTAAAATGGTGCGTTATGAAATGTCCAAAACAGTGAGTATTTAGCGAGATAATGTCAAGTTAGACAGGAATAGCCACCCACAGAAAACTGACGGAAATCACCCAAAGGGTCCCGGACAACGAAAATGCGTTCAGCAAGAAGACCAGTATATTTGTTCGGAAAACGACTGAATTCGATATCAATCGGTAACAGCCAGTTCAAATAACTGCTAAGACATGGGAAAAGCTAATGGGTGGTTTATTCAGCTAAGCTTCTCCTCTACTTTTCGACGATTCGATGCCACTCTGGAACAAAAAGCGAAGAAAGACACACTAGTTCCAAGTAAACAACCTATTGGATCTAAATTCAGTTTTGTTGAATTTAAAAAACAAAGTATGTATCGGCAAAAATATTGCACCACTATCTAAATGTTGGATTTACAAAATGCTATTTTCAAAACTCAGCATAATAAATAAAATGCAGTCGGTTTCTTAGTGGAGGCTAACTAAACAGATGCCTTGGACAGTATTATTTGGACAAATATTTTATCTGTCCTATGTAAAATCTTCTGGGCTGCGTCAATGATTTCTTAGCTTTCGTGATTTTTAAATAAGATTTTCCAACGACCACTGAGTATTCGTTCACTATGCATTTATTGTACCTTCACATCTTTGGATTGAAACGAACAATGAAGTAGGTTATACGTTGTCCGTGGACTTATAAATGTAGCTTATTTCCCAAATAGGTGATTTCATGTCGAAAATGGAACATTGTTTTTTCGAAACTGGGTCGTCTTTAACTAATCCCCTGGTATTTGCATCCGGTATTTTGGGATCATCATTATTTTATGCATAGCGAATGTGGAGGTATTATTGACCGTCCAATCTACATGTTTTCAATAAGCCAGCGCTTATCACAGATGCCCCTGCGTTTCTGTTTCAATGGACAGTTCATCGATCGGATTGTTTCCGGTGCAGCTGTGTCCTCTATCTTACAAATGAAGAATGTATATTCAATAAGCAGGTGTTCTGCATTTCTGTCATATTTTAGCAGTCAGCACATTCACTGCTCGGGACAACCAGTTGTGCTATTCAAACGCCTCAGTTGAGTGATTGCGCAGGCAGATCAACAGCGATTTATTGGAATTTGACATCCCGTGTCACGGAAAACACCTGCCAGCGACTGCAGACAGGCACCGGTTGATACTCAAAATGACCTACTTAAAAAATTTACTTAATAGCAACTATTGTACAAACAACCCCATCAATTCAGCTGACCCGTAGTAAATGTATCCACTAAACGGATGAGAGCAAGTGTTTACCGGTTCATCAATTTCACAGTTTTCTGTACTTCTGTTGAATTGCACATGCCTAATAACAAATAACCAAGCCAACAAATAGAGTTTTCGTAATTTCTGATTTCTAAAACACCAAACTGATGTCAACCCATGAAAGGCTTCTGCCCCGTGTAGGAAGAGACGATGGGAACGGCATTTTTCGCTGTAGATTAAAATGAGCAGATATATTGTTTCTCGCTTGATATTGTGCTTATATTACAGCAAACTTTCGATGCATCAGCCAGATAAAATCTATCAAAATCAACAGAAAATAACAAATGTAAAGGAAAAACGATATATAAATATATATATATATATATAGTTTGGATCGACACCTGGCAATAAACGTTATAACTCAGTGTACGCCTTCTAACTTCTTTTATGTATATATATATATATAAATATATATGAATCCGTATTTCTTGGAGAAAAGAAGAATTTCCATTGATCAGTGAGGCTGTACAGTTGCAGCAATGACACAACGAGCACAAGCAAAGGCAGATGTTTGCGGTTCTGAGAAAATATGACCAAACAAGCTTGCGTGATTTGCGCGCTTCCATCAGTCACGTTTCCCGTGGTCACATCATCCACATTTTGTTGCTGTCAACTAATGAATATGATCAGTTTTTCATAAATTATTCACCGTGTACCATCAACCGCAAAATCGTACTTCAAAACACCCGGAATAATTATGGAAAGTTAACATGAAGTTAATCACTGCCAGCACGCTTAGCAAATTGCATGGGAAGACGAAGAGCAGTGCTCAACATCCAAACAAATTGGCCACAGTACACCTAAATTCTACCAACAAACAACAAGCTTCCTCCCGGCAAATGCACCGTGTTTTAGAACGTGTCCACTGGTGCACGTGAAATGGGTTTCTGATACTCCCCTGTGATTAAATGGTGGCAGTTATTTGGGGCATTGGAAGGAAGAATAACGAAGAAATTTTTGGGATGGTACGTGCTAGGCTAAGGATTATAAAAAAACGAACCACTCGGTTAAACACTTTTAATTTTTTAGATTAGTGAATAATGCAACAGGGAAACAAACAAGCAAGCATGATTTTTCTCTAGTGCGGTTCCAGCCAACTTTTCTACCGTGGTTAAGACTTCCCAAATTAAATTTCATAAAAGAACAAGATGTACAATGCTCTACACAAGACACGGGAGGTAAAAACGATGCCCATTTCTCATCAAGTTCAGCAAGCCATAACTTTGCTAGACTGAATCCCCAAAGCCTTACAAATCTGTAACTAAAGAAGGCCGGTTGAGTAGCAAAGCTTAACGTCGTATCAAAAAGCAAGGTGAGCTACAGGTGAGTTCTCAGAGTTGGGATTCCTCGGTAGGTCATATTCGTGGTACCTTTAAGCTTTTCAGAATCTCGGACACGAATCATTTTAATCCGCACTCGAATAAACGCAGAAGTCGTGTTCAACAAACGGTTTGATAATTGACTCAAGGCTCCGCGGTTCTCAACGTGAACGCCCTTGTAGTAAACTGAGCATGCACTGTTGATGCTTACAATCAAGGATGAAATAACGGAGCAATGCTTGCATGCATTTCATTATGACTCGAGCTCTGATAAGATCTGGTAGATCATCACCACCGACAACCGATTTGTTTGCTATACCTGTTGAAAGTGAGCTAATATTGGACTTATGACGAAAGCAACAACGTTTTTTTTTCTGGTACCCTTTTAAACTTTCAAATGTTTGATGATAAGTTGGGAATTTGTTGATTCAGGCATTCTATCGATGAGAAATATGCTATTTATTTTCAACTGGGCATTTCCATCTAACAAGGATCTCAGCCTGTGATGTGCTCGGCGTGCAGACCGGCGGTGATTATGAAGTCAACATCAAACAGTTTGAACTCGAACATCACTCGTTAGATTTTCTCTAATTCCCGGGTAGCTAGGAAACTTTCAGTCGTGTTTCCAACGATTTCCATTACAAAATACGGTTTCAAATGCCAAGTTGTTGTTTCATCATGCAATTTAGTATTTCGTTGCTGATAACGGAAATTTATCTTGCTGATAATTCATGACTGTTCAAAAATGGAAGTTTTCTTTCTGGGGTACAAAGCTGATTGGCGTGGGATGTTCTAGCTAATAGGCTGTATCACTGGGGGCTAGCCAAGTACTTTATTTCTTCAAGTTGCTTATCTTCTACTTGCTGATTTGTCGTCCTAAGACGCGTCAGCGGCTTCGTCGAGGCAAACTTCTAGATCAAGCATAGAGTAACTAATATCAAAAGCAGGTGAAGCGGCTTTTTACTCAGCACAATAGTGAAATCTAAATTGCCGACGGATCATTATATTTCAGTGGCCACAACAAGATTACATTCACTCCAAAGCATATGTTGTCTTCGCAAAAGACATACATGCATCAGGATAGACCATTCAATATCTTCGAAGAAGTTCGCTACCTTGAATTCTGACTTAGGAACAAGCAAAGATAAGCTACATAGTCTTGGGAAAAACAACAAGTTCTCCGAACAAGGCTTCGCATCCTATTACTGGGACAACACACAAAAGATAGCTCGTCGAATTAACGCATGAAATGGCACGATGTTTAAATTGAATCTACCGACTAACTGACACAAGAACAGTTGTTACTCATGGAAACGTGCTTTGAAACTGGGTCTATTTCAATCGCCAATGTGTTGGTGCGATTCTGACAACGGACAAAATGAAACAAATATCTAGTGACATTCGCTATCGATCACAGTGACAATCACGATATAATTTTCGGACAATGCAAACTTGTCTTCATAAATTCAAATCAGGGAAAACGTGTTCAACAAAGAAACAGTTCCAACTACCGGAAATGGTACAAACAAATCATTGGCGGTTATTTTAATAACTTCGTTCGTCACATAAGATAAGCTAGAAGAGGATTCTATTTCAAGAAATTGCAAACGGTAGTCTAGCCCATAGCATAAGATGGACATATTTCACTAATGGATATTGCATGATCAGAGACGTCGGTCCAATTGTCCCCTAAATTGATTTGATGCATATTTTCACGATGCATCGTGGATCAGAACTCAGGGATGCAATAATTAATTGATTTTGTATCCGCCTGTTGGGTGGGACGGTAAAAATATGCTTTCTTCTCACTGTGCATTGGTGGGTACCAGAAGCCTTGCTTAGAATATCGGAAGAGTTGCAAATACATACAGGTTATTTCATTTTGACAAGCAGATTAACTGTAACGTATATAAATATATATATAGTATGCGGCAATAGTGCGCAAAACATTTTTACTAGTTCGTAAACTCAACCTTCCTCCATAAATTAATGTTTTATTTTCAAGAATATTGTATATTAACTCATCTTGCAAATGTGAAATTTTTATGCACATATATGTCCCCGTCACCTCACTGTCGGTACACCTTGCAATAAGATCATTTATGCGGGCCGGGACCAATGCGTTTTTTTTCCCGACTGCACCGGCTCGCCTATCACAAGGCAAATGAGAAGGGAAAAGAGCTGACTGAAAAATGATCGAACGAATTCAGGATCGACCTTCCGATGTACGGAAACAAATGCGACACACCGGGTACTAAGGCCTCTTTGTTTGGCGCGCCTCTGCTTCTCGAAACCAATTTCTCCGTCGATTTGTTTGATTTTACTCACCTCCGATTGTATCGCTTATGCGTTTTTATTCTCCTTCGTTGTTCTTTTAGAAAACTGTTTATTTTGTCAAAATGCATCTTGTTACGTGTCCAAATTTGCTCCAAGTATTCGTCTTACATTCTGTTTGTATGGGCTGAAAAGTCACTCACATCTGGGTACTCAAAAGCATTGCCTGACTGGATCCAAACTAGCTTGACGAATTTTGTGGTTCCAATAAAATTAATCTTTGTTTTTGTTTCGGTGCTTTTATGCTCTGATGAAATAACTGCTCATCAGTAATGTGCTACCCGTTCGCCGTGTACTAAGGTTCATTTCAAAAATAAATTGAACATGTTTTGTTCCTGTACTCAAATCACGAACAGATATCACTAACATAATGCGATAAGCTAATACAAGGCAAACGTAGATTTTACGGTAAAACAAATTGGGGAAAATGTAGGCTGTCGTTGTTTCTTTTTAAAGCAATTCCTCCATGTGGCACACGTACGTTACCTCATCCTGCCTTGCTGGTCCCCACAAAGCGCGATAGTGCACACAATTCTCAGGTTCGCAAGCGTGGTTTTATTTGTTTGCGTTTGCATGTCGTCCACGACACAAACGGCACATCAAATGTCACCAGAGTCATCTTATGAAAATGACCTTTTTGAATCACATTTTCTGCCACGCATTACGGCAGAAAATTGAACTGAGAGACCGATTTTAGTGTGTTTTGCTAAGACCGAGAGGGGGACAAGAACTAGTTCTAGTTAGTTTGCTATTTGTCTTGGCATTTCGGTTGCCATTAGGAAGAAACCACCAGACTGGCCGCCGTCAACACGTTTCAGTTTAGAAAGCCACGTGTATGTTCAGTGATCAACAACGGGACTGCGAAGAATCGTTGGGCTGTACAGTCTCCATGTGTATTTTTCCGCTTTGTTTCACATGCGACACCTTACCAGACTTCCATTTGCGTCCAAATATCAAGAAAAGATTGTAACCGCGATAGTGATTTTAACAATAGCCTTAATAGACCAACGCTCACAGAGGAAAATATTTGTGGATTGGAGTCCGAAGTGGGAACAAATCGGGACGGCCGTGACCGAACCCAGTGTTTGTGACTGTTCTGCATTTGGTGAATCATGCGTTTGTTTTGCTGTGTTTACAAGGTTAGAGAAAGATTGTGGGGCATCTAAATTGCCTACATGGAGGACTGCAAAAAGCAAGGAGAAGAACTATGAGTGACAGTGTGAAAATACCCCTTGTGGGGTGCCAGAATGGGTGAACCACCGGAGATAAGTTCAGTCTACGAACTTCTTCATGGTTGTTGGTCTCCAGTCAAAATAAACGTCCGTTATTCAAATAACAAAAGGAGACTAGAAAATAGGGAAACATGGTCCAACATTAAATGGTAGACACACGTCATACTCTTCACATTTAGCAGTAAGAATTTGGTTTCACGTCCTACATTTTTGAGTGGTATTTCTCCGCTTGTTTACTCGGACCGGAAATAACCGGAAGCAGAGGTTGTTGCTTCGAGGAGAAGCGAAATTCTAATAATTGTTTCATATTCAAAATATTCCATTATAGTCTCGAGACTAAAAGAGAAGCTTGCAGAAATGTTCCTCCGTTTGATAGGATTTTCACGCGCTTATTTTTCGCTTATGGTTACCCACTGCTCTCAGTCGTTTAGGAATTTGGGCAGGTATATATTCATTTTGCCTGCAAATGATGTCAGATTTGTCCAAGCTCTGTAGTTTTCCGGTTTGTGAATCCCCTACATGTCAAAACAAGCCTCATATGCCCTCAAGTCTAAGCTAATCGGAGCGCAAATTGCCTTTTACTTGCTTGTTAGTTCAAAAAAGCCCCGGGAAATCACAGCCCACCAGATGGATTTGTGAATTAATTATTCTAAATCACTTGCACATTAAACTTCTACCTTATATTACCATTGTTTAAATTGATTCTGGTGCCTTTTCTGATCGTACGTAAAGTTCACTGATCTCTGTTCAAGTTCTTTGATGGGACACACTGTACAACAAAATGTTCCTCAAGACACCAGAATCAGCATACGCTTTCATCTCGGCCATTGTTTATGATATAATTATATATGTATATAAATATTTTAAAGTTTTCGAAGACTTGTCATTGGCGATCTTCACATTCAAATTAGAAGCGCGTGATAGCTATATTGCCGAAGCTAATAATGGAATGTCAGCAATTTATGGCTTTTGTTTGGCGATTCGAAAGTTAGCAGAACGACCAACCTGGTCTGGGCAACACCATGACATGCATAAATCTTGAAGAAAAAAAAACACGTCACTTCTGTTCGATTTGATTTACCTGCTCAGCGAGAATGTTTATGGTGGCGTGAGGAAAATCGGCAGAATTGACTGTAAACACAACAGACTATTTGCCATTGAAAAAAAATTTTAAAAAATGCCAAAAAATATGCCAAATGAATACTCACGATAGTCCAAAAGGGTCGAGGACTGTTTTTATGCAACGAACGAAGCCGAAGAGTTCTATAAATTCGACCGTCAAGTTATCCATAAATTTCTGACCAAGTCGTCGATTCGAAGTTCCTTTCCGATTAGATTGGCAAGCAATTGTGTGCTTCATGAAATGACCACTGCAAGACATTCGATCTCAATGACTAGTTCTTTTTAGATTTGCTATGCGAAAATTTGGTAAAATAATATTTTTTCTTGTCAAGCGATTCAATCTTTCCCAGTAGGGGTTGCCTCAGAAATTCCTAACGTAGAACGGCTGCAACTCCTCAGCGGTGGATATTAAAAACAAGAAACTTCTGTGCTTGCCTTTTTGTACATGTTACTATTTTTACAAGCACATGATAAGCGAATAATTAATAATGGCAGGAGTATTCAGACCACGATATTCCTTACCTCGGTGTTTTCCACATCTGTCCTGTTAGTTTCCTCGTTTTTGCTAACAAGTCATAGTCGTGTATCTACACGTGCTCAAACAAGCAAAGGGCATTCACTGTTACCACATTTTAAGTCACCTGAGCTATCCTCCACATCGGACATTTCGGCCGTAGTTTGTGAATGCTTCTGCAAGCCAAGAATTAGAAGTAAATATTTTCTTTTGGCGACTCCCAATTTCCGTATACAGTTGTTCTAATGTTTTGGGGAATGACCCCCCCCCCAGATAAACACTCAATTTCAAACAAACTGCGCTGGGTGTTACGGCAAGAGACTGGAGGATTTTCAAGATTCCATTCTACAGTCATATCGGATTTCCTAGGATGTGCAGAATAGATTTCAGTCGAGTTGCTTCAAAACTTCTCTGGACCAGTCAGATTAGTTTTCCCATTGAACAGTACAGAAGAAAGGCCAATATAATGGACCGTTAATTTTCCTTATTGCTTTTGGCAATAATTTTTACTGATAAACTTAAGATTTAAATGACACTGAGTTATCAGTCGAAGTCTCGCATAGTACACAAAGAACTGGATTGCATATGCTAACTTGCATAGTTTTTCTGCAAGCTAAGATCTTCCGATTTATATTGCACAACGTAGTCAACCCTGTGTTTGGTGGGTATCAAATAAATCGCAGATAATGTTCTCAGACCACGATCAGGACAGAGGCCCGTTGTGTATTCTGGTATCGAGGATATCACTGAATTTCCATGCCAATTGAGCGCGACTGACAGTTTGATGTGGCATATTGCTAAAACTGACTTTTCTAAGCCACGAAAATCGGTACTACGAAATAATAACCACCCACAGTGTTGATCTTCTCTTTTTTACTGTTCCGATGGTTAAATGAGATTGGAAATTTATAATTATATTCTGGCTGAGCTAACTGATACATCATACTGCACTGAGATAATCTGCAAGTTTGTCAATAAGCCTACCCAACTATATATTCGAATCGTTTAGTCCCCTATACTGCATACGTCTTCAAGACCATACACGAATAATCCGCTGTTCATTTTCTGATGCTTTTGCCTTTCAACGTTGCCAGACAAAGTGAGAATATACTGGAAATCGGAGAAATTGGACAAATTTAATTTCTGATCAAGCTGGACTATCCTGTATTCGTTACGGGAAATTTCTCATTCTCTCAGAATATAGTCGTTTTGTTGGACTGATCAGATAAACGCTTACAATCTCGGAAAATGCTCAGCTGAAAACGGAAAGCGGGAAATAAGCAGACTAACGTCAAATCATTCATTTCATCAGATGTGTCCAGTCAATAAATCATCATTGTAAACGCTAAGAAAGATTCTGAGTTAATAGTAATCCTACCAGGCAACTGACTTTAACAACGTTGTCGCAAATGACTCTTTACCGTGAGTCCCACTACGATAGTCTTCAAAGCTTGGAGTATGCCTGACAAGAAGTTATTGGACGCAAAGTTGCAAAACGTGATTTTTGGAATTTTGAAGGTTTGAAAAGTCAACAATCAATATAAAAACAATCAAGTATCTACAAAGCCGAACGTTTTTCTCTTGAACACTGACTGGAGCAAACGTGTGGACCACTAGGAAATCATGAGGCTGACCCTATTGATTCTATCAGGCAACTTGGATACAGATCAAATTCCAACCATATTCACAGATAACTTCAGCTGACACATGCAAAGTTTATCGGCCTGTCCCGTTGCTATCACTTTTTGTCGCACCGCGCAACTGAGAGTTCACGCGATCAGTTAAGCCACAACGGGTTGGATTTTCACTTCATGTGAATGTCAGATGGTGATTTTAGTACTTCTCCGTTTTTTCACTAGCTTACTATTTTCAATTTTACGTGTGACATGTGGCCAACTACTTATTGTCATGAATTAAACGAAATAAACTAATTTGACCGAGCTTTGATTATAAACAATCCCGCATATTTTCACAAGAAAACATTCGAATGTCTGGACGTTGAACTCCCAAATCAGAGCATCTGCGACCAGGTAAATGGATAGACTGAAGTGTATTTCATGTAGAACTCACACTAATAGTATTTTATTTTCTTTCGTGCTACCTTACTACGGAAACTCATCGTATTTTCGACGATAACCTAAAGATTTGGTAAGACGCATGTGGCTGAAACTGAAAATCGTGCAAAGAGTGAAATTTTTAAGAAACAGACACCAACATTGTGCAATTTCGGACAGAGGAGATTTCCGAATCGCAAAGCGACAATAGTCAAGATTGTGTAAGGGTATTTACCTCTACTGCTATCTCATTCCTTTTCCAAAATTTAAAATAACCTACTTCGATGCCGTGTGACATGGCAAACTAATTTATTTGATTCTCCGAAGACCTTCGAGTGCCAACGTTCGAATATTCGTGCAGAAATTAACAACTGTAATGCGAAATGTTGCCGGCATCTTAATTGTACGTCCCAAACATTGCGTGTTCTGTGTTTATTGTTTATAATTTCCCACAAGACAGTTCAGCCACATATATGTTGGCAATATTTGATTTCTAAAAATGCAATGTTAGTGAGTATTGTTCTGGTAAATCGAATGTCCATTTGATCGGAGTATTCATCGCAGTACGGCGAGAATAGCTTTTGTCATGCTATCACGTGCCCTAGTTCTGGATCCACATACACGGGGTACGCGACTGTCAAAGATCGAGTATCGAACCCCTTAATTCCGGAACGTGGGAAAAATCTACGTGTTAGTAAGAAGCTCCACCCGATCAAACATTTTGCGACTGAATCCCCGAATCGCGCTTGGAATGCAGGTGCTTGCTTTTCAGAAATTATCGTCTATTTTGCAGTTATTATCAGTCTGGTCCCAAGTGCAATAACGCCTAGCCGATAGAATCATGGATGTGTGGTCAAAACAATCATCGAATTTTGTTTTTCAGACCTAACTGGCTTTTAAGTCAAATTAATGCTAATTGGTTATTGTTCATCCTTAGACATGATCCGTTAGATAGGAACCTGAGTTGGCACTACACGAAAGCCCAGTACTGGACAAAGTCTGTCCTATTTCTGTGAAATCTTTGATATATATATGTATATTTATTTATTTACTTATTTATTTATTTGGACACAGACGATGCGGATCAAAACCGGGATGCCCTGCGGACAATGTCCATCAGCTTATTTAATCAAATGTCCGGTTTTACTCGTGCGATATCTGGTTTAGAATAATGTGCAAATTACTTATTTCATGCAAAGCACGGAAGCAAGGCGGCCGTATCGCGTGGCCGATATGTCTGACATGGAACAAACCGAGTAACAAACAACACGAATCTGCTGTTAGCGCGCTCGGGTTCGAACAACCTAGTGCTTCAGGGAATAAAACAAAACTGTTCAGCCAATCGGTCAAATTAAATAGAGGTGCAGCTGTTTACTGATCACCATTTGAGCTTTCTCATGACAGTTCCAAACTTGGGGCGCATTTATGCAAATTGAATCACTGAGAATACCAATGAAAGAAAAACGAGTGCCAGTGTAAAAAAAACTAAAGAAGTCGTTGTCTGTAGAGCAAAATAATATTCACTCTATCATCGACGACAAAATTCGTTTTATTTTCTCAATTCAAGAACTATATCAGATTAAAAGGAATGGTAATACATTGGACTCCGTAACAGGTTTGCTCATCTGCGTATGCCGTTGTGGGCAATTTGTACAATGTTAATACCCTAGCCACCGGGAATTTTAACGATCAGTAGTTTGAGTTGAAAAATATCTTGCGACTTCCGCAACTTATCTTCGCCTTGAGAAAAAGTGAGACATTTATTCATTTGAAAAGCAAACATTTTACCCTCTGAAAATAACAAACAGTAGTCATCAACCATTTCACTGTTTGCAGCAGAATGGTTGACCATCACATGTGCTTATGTGCTTGCGTGTGTGTGTGTGTGTGCCTGTCCGGTGGAATCCTGGTCAGAAGCCGCTGTGAAAGCAAATCTAATTAGTACATAGATATTCTAGGAAAGTATCTCGTTGTAAACGAGCGCAACGCATACCGTAATCCATTGAGTGTTCTGAAGCAAAGGTCAACAAATTTCTCATGTATCAGATGGGGATATCGAAAACGTGATATGAGAAGTCCCGATTGCGTTTGTGGAACTCGCACTGACCCCAGGATAATCTCGTAAATCTGTTAGTTTTTATTTTCTTCTGCGGTCAATTTTGGTTGGACACATTTATTCTGAATGACGCCTGACTCCAAAATAAATTGATCATGGGGCAAAGAATTAACAAAACTGGTGCTGCGCAATAGCTGGTTGTCTTCACAAATACCCAAATTGAAATACGTGATGCGTAAACAACTGGCTTGTTAGCTATTGGTCTGTTAAGAATCATGATTTCTAATCAGTTTCCCATTCCTTTATAAAACATCCGGATGAGAACCAAGCAATAGGTCGCTTCATTTATTGCATAAGCGTGCAAGCACTTAAGCAGACAGTTCCTTAGATGCAAAAACATTGGGTTAGGTCAGTTAGGACATTCAAGGTCATGGCGAGTAATTGTGTGACAATATAGTTCTTCTGTCACACAGAAATAATGCAAGACATTAATTAATAGTTGGGTTGAATGGATTGTGCTATCGACCCAAAAGTTCATGAAGTTACCTTGGTGATGACTAATCTACGAGGGAGCATTGGCAGGCTGACAAAAAGCACTGCCTGGCGGTAGCTGATTCATACTTTTGTTTATTGGAAATTATCAGTCTTTCTGAAACTAGCTCTTGGAAAGAATTTTCCAGGTTTCATCCCAAATTGGAGTATTTGTTTTGGGCAAGTAACTGGTGCAACGGTTACCACATCTGAGCCGGTGGATTCCGGTCTCATTGCACTATTCTTTCTCCACTCGTTTTCTATTATTTGTTACTGAATCACCTGCAAAATCCATGCTTTTCATTAACAAAATCACCCAGATGTTTTGACAGATGTGTTCAAGGGCACTGGCAGGCGACGGAAGACAACCGTCCGAAAACGTAGGTTCAAACACAAAGCTATAACGCATGTCATTTCGAATAACAAGTGTTGCCATAATTCCGATCAAATACTATTTTTCTCATAACCGTCTGAGTCCTTGAATTCGAGCCCGTTTGGAAACAAATGAGACTATTCGAAGAGTTGGGCTATGACAACTGGAAAAGTGCCGAATTCTTGGGTGTTTTGTTCAGTCTCGGACAAAGTTTGGGACATAATGTCCACAATATTTGCTGACAGAGCCAGAGGCAGCAGTTCATAAATAGGCTGACTGATATGACTGCTACCAGCAAAAATCGGCCATCTAGTTTCTACACCAGTTGACTTCCTCACAATGGATGATTATCATGAGGTTAAACGTTATTATCCCTATTCCGTGGACCGAAGGTGGTTTCATGTCACTTTGTGTTTTCTTCTTTACCGCGATATACTTTGTAAAGCGATATTAGGAGAATATCCTCTGGTTTCATCAGTCACCATTTGAAAACAATCCTCGCACCCTTCGGCTAGAAAACCGAATGATTATTTTTTACGGAGTCGAAGAAAACGATTAGGGGCTGGGTTAATTGCAAAGACTCTGGGTCGGTAGGAAAGAACTGAAAAGGATCCAGGAGTAGCTTTATCAGCTTTAACACGTTCAATTCAAATTCATCATGAGGACACATGACTAGCCGGCCAAGGACCAATCCGAAATCAGTACTGATTAATTTCAGTCGTTCACCTCACGGTTAACGTAATAGTAGCAATAGAGATCTAGAAAAAAATAAAACAAAGTTTGTTGAACACTTGTGCAACTGTCTTTGTAATACTATGGTAATGCATTGTAAGAGTTGATTTATTTAATCGGCCTTTGAATTCATTGCCCGCAAATGTCGCATACCACAGGTCAAAGACGGTATAAATCCCGTCAAACCAACACAGATTACACAAAGCAAATTCTCCCCTGAGTTAAAACAACATGATGAAAATAAGCAACAAATCTGAAACAGTTATGCCCAGATTTTTATACGTAGGAACAGCAGTATAAACTGGGTGACTTCTTTTGGCTTTCAAACCCGCCTGCACTAGCTTACTTTCCAGGTGCCGCCATTTTTGTTCGCCCGGCTAGATAAATTGGATTCTGACAAAGTATACAGCCCGAAATTTAAAAAGAAGAATAAGGTACGAGAATGCAAATCGATCTTGCATCTGCACTTTGGCAAAGGATGCTAGCAGATTGCATCAACAAACAGAAAAGTCGGCCATTAACTGGACGTCTTTCTTATGGCCAAGGGATTCACGAAATAAATTGACGGTTCAAGAAATATGACACTTGTTTCTCGAAGTGCTGCATTTCAATTTTTGCCTGTTTGAATATTTGTTTTTGACCCACGATAGTGAATGCAGACTCGAATGTCCCCAATTTGCCATTGATTTCAACTACTAGCGCTTGTACCCGGTAGGAATAAAAGTTTCGCCAGGTTATTTATTCCCATTGGCTACCAATAGCAGTTAGAATCTTCACCGTTTTATTCAGTTGCTTCAACATCCGTTTTTCCAGGGGTGATGTCATCATTTTGCAGATCGTCTGCGCCGGTACTCACGTAGCAGCGTTGATGAGGTGAAGGAACATCACGGCCACTAATCAGTCCACATAAAGGAGGTCATAACATTGACAACAAGCATTGCCAGGTTGGAGTAATTTAATAACATTGTAAATATAATGTTGTGTACCAGAATTAAGGACTGTTTGCATCTTATCAAGGCCGCGTTGCGTCATGTGACATTTGCTTGATTTGGTACTCTAGATAAATGTTTCTAAATTCTTGTGGATTAAAATAGCATGTATATTTCATGCAAATCCATCAGAAAAGCCTGAGAATTCTTCATCCATCATTTTGTAAATAAAGAACGAGACTCTTAAAAGTTAATAAATCAACAAATGAGGCAGACTGGCGAAATCAAATATAGATAGCAAGAAACACCTGCAAGGTAATTAAAATATGTTCACATTTCTCCTGTTGACAGACTAGTTTTGACAGATCTAATATTTGCGAAAGTTGCGTTTTGTCTATCTGGCACGACTTAGTTTGGAAATCGCTCGGCTTTTGCACTTGTTTTTTAATCCATTTGATTTGTAACCTCATTTGTTGACCTTGATGTCGTAACATGAATTTTTAAAAACACAAAAACCCGGAAACTTTACCGTAATATGGATCAAAACGACATTTGACGTTATTTTTGAAATTTGTAAACCATGTCATCATCCAAAACAATTTATCCTGCCCACTTACATGCTAACAGACAATTCATTAACGCACTCGCGACGATGTGATGATTTTGTCAAATGCGAAACCCCGGGGACCAAGAAGAAACAAATTCTAACATGTTACGAGGAACGTGCCAGTAATCCGATCATAAATGGAATGTGCAAAACTATTTCCCATACCCGTGAATTAAGGATCTGGTTTCTGTCGCGTGTCACCAGTGACTAAGAAAACTGACGTGAAAAAACACCGTGGTTTCTGCACCCAGAGTGATGTAGATTCAAAGCTGCTCGATCTAGACAAGCCCTTGATTCCACTGCATGCAATCGATTAGGTAAGTTTTCCAGCAACATCTTCTCTTTTCATCTTATTTCAAAATGAACTGATAGTAAATACCTTATCTAATATATTTGCCTACCGGTCCAATAAAATCCTTGAAGATCAAGCTCACAGTTATTTTATCCCGTTTTTGGATCGTCACCTTTGGATGTTCATCCAAACCCGGATGGCAGCACAGACCAGAGGTTATCCAATAAAACAACCTTTGTGATATCTATTGAACCAGCAGCATATTATGTTTAGCCGTGTGCATCAAAAAAATCGGCGAATTCAAGAAAACCCTCGGCTTCAAATTCATGCGAATAGCAAGTGAATATATTTTCTGCAAACCCACACTCGATGGATTCATTCATTCGAATGGTTTACTTTCACAAAAGCAATACAATGACGGGACTTCCTCAGTTATGTTTAACAATATAGTGATTTACTGGCAAGCCGAAAACAGTGGTACCAGGTCCGAGCTGATCAAACTGTGCAAAATTTCCGTTACACAAAAAACAATTCACTGGTTTACTTTGCCCATTCTCATTGCGCCCATATTATCCAGCCGACCATTTGCTACTCTGAGCTTGTAAACAAATCCGTCAAATATTTCTCGAACCGTCAAACTGCACGAACCACTGGCCGCACCGTGCACGTTATTGGGCTACGTTATTAATCATCCGACTTTCAGTTCATTTCTCAACAGAAAAATAAATGAAGTCCGGTTTGATCGGGAAACGGTCCCTAGGGCTCACAAAGTGAGCATATTTGAACGGTTTGCATGGGAACGTTTGGTCAAAATGAAAGAGTGCAATTCAGCTTGTAAAATGCAACTGGGAGCAGAAATTGTGTTCTGTTTGACAAAAACTTATCTTCTAGCGGTATCTAAAACCAATGACAGACCAGTGCCGAATTTTATAGACTACTTATTTAACAGATTTCGCGAACCTAATAATACTACACCAAACACAAAGTTGTTCCGAAATCACAAGCAATCTATGACGTGGAATTTATCACTGTTTGTAGTAACAAGTTTTTTTTGACTTCAGAACCCCCAGTGTGGTTTTACACGTAAATGAGAGACCAGCTATCACTATGCTTGTATTTTTAAAGTGTTTGAACACTCATATATTTTGCTTGGCTGATAGGACACACGAGAATTTGCATCTTGAAATCTAATCGCCAATTCAAATCCCGTTTGACGAGCACGAAAACTAGGCAATTCACTGTGCTCCTTGTTCATCAATATCTTCTGAAACATTATTGCAAAACATCGATCGGTTTTATTGTTTGGAAATTGTTTTCTTCCGTGAACTAATCAATGTGTGCAAGCAAAAAAGAACACAACGTGTCCACCGTTTGTGTAGGCAACTGGAACCAGTATTCAATACTATAAAAAAACATTTGCAATCTATCTTTATTGTTTTTAAATGCTTCTCTATCCTTTTATTTCAATGAAAAAAACAGATACGCTAGGGAATTCTGGCAGTGCTAAATTATCGATTTTTAATTTCACAGTTTTCGCAAAATTCAGAGCAAATTAATCCCTTGGTGAAATCGACAAAATGGGTTTCGGAAATCAATTTTATTTGATTTTCGAACCAAAAAATTTAGTGTTGGCAACAAAACTAAAAGAAAGTCAGGCAGTTTTACCCATAAATAGTCTGACTGGGGCACCTCTGAGTTAAAAAGATACCAATTTTTCGACGGAAAACAATACAAGTCAATTTCAAAAGTAATTGACTTGCACCAAATTTGGTCTAACTAATACAACAATACAGAGAAATTAGAAAAGCGTACGATGCGGTCCAACTGGACTAAAATTAATGCGACAAACTCCGGATATTATTCTGACAGTTCGTTTTACCCATGTCTTAAATCGCCTAAAATGAGATGAAAAAGAAATATTGAAGTCGCGTCACAGGGTGTTTTAGAATAATACGATTTACAATAAAATTACATTTTCTTTGACGGTAAACTTTGTTGGCTGCATCGACCAGCTTTCTTGGTGTTCATACCAATTTTGGGCATAACTGCGTAAACAAGAACACATCACTCCTTGAATTGACAAGTGTAAATCTATGCCCCAAAGAATAATGGTTCACCGAACTGTTTTCGAACAACTCCCTTCTGTTATCCCTTGATTTTTCGTCTTTGTGTAATTCTACCGGGGTGTAAGAAGCAAATATCTTCTTTTATCAATCATCCACAATATCTCAACCGTTGTATTTACGGCAGTTCGACTTAAATGAATTCCATACTGAATAAAATCGGTATCAGGAAACTGAACCGATTCAAACAAATGTGATGAGCACAAGAAATTGAGAAAATACACAGGACCCGATGGATAACATTTACGACAGGTTTACATGAAAACCAAATTTTAGAACTTCAACAGAATCAATTCATTTGAGAAAATACAAGACAATGCCGGCGACTGCAAAATGGAACAGCTGTAATGTCTTCCCGATTCAAGGCCTAAATCTCACTAGGCAAAAGTCGAGTGTTTCCATAATTTTCAAGTCCATTTTTGCTATATTGCAGTTGAATTCACACAAACTACAGGGCAAGGCAACTAAAAATTCACCCGTGGATCTTTGGACCGCTATAATTAATAAAAACACGGCCAAATAATTGAAAATAGACATATGTTTGCAACGGAGTTCCTCAAAATGATGCAAAAAAGTTAGTCATTTTTACACTTCAGTTGAAAGGTTTCCAGCGAGTCGCAGGCCCAAAGAGGAAATGAAAGTCATGCAATGAACTTTCATTGACCACACTGGAGTTCAGTTTTATCTGATTCCTAAAATCCCCAGCTCCGTGTCCTTTGACGCGTCTTGCACCACTTCTGTGCTGTAAGTACTCTACTGACATTAATTGTGACCACAATCATTATATAATTCAATTATTGGAAAATGACTTCTAATCTATTTTGCCACTAAGCCTGCACGACGAAGTAAATAGAATAATTATTATGACCAGAAACGTCCTGTTTCATTCCTCGTTAATAGCTGATTTTTTGACTTATTTCGGCTTCCACCCCACTTGTACGCGGCAGGTGTAAAAGAGTAATGTTAACTTTAATTTCATAATTCATGTCCGAGGCTTTCCATGTACAACAGTCTCCTGGTGGCTACAATCGCACCAGCCTGTCAAAATAAGTCCGCGCTAGGTCCGATTAACGTCAAAACCAAATAACGTCTAATTCTGTTTCGGCAGGTTGACGCTGGGATAAAATTTAAGGGATAGCAGAGTGAATGTCCAATTCAGAAGACAATAAAATCGCTTGGTTATTTTTCGACCGACCATGTCACACTCCCTTCGTATGCGCACTCACAACCGTCAAATAGCAGTTTGAACAACATGCGATGCGTGGGCGGCTGGTTTTTGTGAACCGGTTGGAAAGTGACTGGTTTCTTTCGTTCAGCTGTTTGATAGTTTGCAAAATTTTCAAATCCTATTGTCGCTATCCGATTTTCTAGTCCATGGGGTGTATTTTTTCGGCAAAAAGCCAGACTGACTTTTGCAATTCAATTCACATCCTGCTGAGCCCGAGACAGGTTGGACATGAGCGCTTGGTTTCCATTTGGCTTGCATGTGGGCGTCAAGAAAGAAATGTACCAAAAATTTAATTTTTGTCAGTTTTCCATAAAAACAGATGTGGAACTCGTACCTGCTTATCGATGAAACCAGTTTCGTATAGTTTTGCCGTGTGGGTGAGCTAAACTACCGTTTGTGGATAGCCCCGCGAAAGCTATTCAATTTTTTTCCTGTAAATGAGCATACTTACTCATTTCGTCATAAACTCCAGAAAAACCAAACCTTGTGGTTTATCAAGGTCTTTATTCAAAGTTGCGCATAATACATTTCAATTGGTCCGGGGAAACTCTTCAGTCAATCACAACGGATTCTCAGTCGAGAAGGGATAGCAGAAGAATGAGTTGTTAAATAAACAGTTGTTTGGAGATCGTAACTGTTTTGCAGACCCCGGGACATTTCACCGTGTGATTTTAGCGCGACAAAAATGCCAATGACGTTCTACTTATAACTGATAGTATTTTCGATCTTCCAACCGATATTTTCTATTCCCGCTTTTTGGAAGACAGACTCAAATCATATAAAACACCTTTGCCCGGCCGTGCCCAACTGTAGCTCAAACAGAACTGAAAAGACGCTTTCATTCTTAACTCGATGTGGGCAATTCAACTTTCGTTAAGCATTAATGGTCTAATAACCCAAACAAATGCCACTTTTCTTGTATGGGTGCGTGAGAAGTGACCGGTTGCGCACTGAATTCCGCAATCGCAGTGAAGAAGATTAAATCAAATCGATATTTTACAAAGGATGGTACCAACCAGGGCCAAATAAACCTCAGGTTTGTCTAACTCTAGCTTCCGAGATGTATATGTCATCCTTGGCCAAACTATCACTTGATACGTTTTAATTTCCGCATAACTCTTATCCATACCAAATAAGTCGGACCATCTTAGAGGGTATCAAACGAGCACAAAAATAGACATGCGATTCGGATTTTCTAAATTTATTTAAAAGAGACAATAAATGTGCCTAACAGAAACAAGTTTAAATTGAAACAGTCTGAGAACTGGGTTCGATTCGAGACCATCCTTATTCACACCATAATCACAGTGTACATGTTACTAACTGTGATTCCCACCCCAACGCCTCAAACATTTTAGCCGAAGTTCACTTCAATATTTTGTCCTCTCCGAGAGAGAGAGAGAGAGATAAAGGGAGGGAGAACGAACAGCGACATGTTTTACAAAACACTAAATCAGCAACGATTGGCATTTCAAACGAACTTCAAGCCACAAAATGTGCACCTTTCTGATTTAAATTTTCACCTGGTTTTCTTCGATCAAATGAACCAAGACACGGGTAAATCGGACAGAAACAAGAAAGAGTTTCGTGCTTTGAGATGAAGAAAAAATCGGCAAAACTGTTCAATGAAAAGAAAACAAAAAACTTCGATTCAGTTCGCAGTCGCTCTCCATCATACAGAAAACTAGCTTATATTAGGAAAGCGCATGAGAGGCTGGAACTTGGACAAAATGAAATGCCACAGTGGGATTAAACTTTAACAATTCTCCGGGAATGAAATGAGATTAGATCCTTGAGGCAAAATTGCAAAGTTAGTTATTCTATTTCGCGATGACGAGAAAATTACTGGTTGTTATGCATACGGTCAAAAATTAATTACCGTGATTTTTTCTCCAATGGTAAATATTTAATTAGAAAAACAAACGAAATCCAACAGAAACCCCAGGCAACGGATAAGCTAATCAGATCATTTCATGCTTTCACAAAATTCGCATTTATTCAGTGAAAATTTGATTCAAATGTATACGATTTTGCTTTGTAAGAACTTTGTAATTAGGTCCGAAACACCGAGACTGAAGTGAGAAAAGCGGATGAACATCCAAGCATTTGGTGATTTGTAAACCCACGAGAATGCATGGTAAGACATGCGACAAAGTTTTGCAGACTTCATCGAATGAACAGAAAATTTCCAGTAGTTTTATTCTTGGACTCGAATTGCGCATTCTAAATAACTGGAACAAACCAGTGCGTTTGGAATTGAAGGCTACTGGTTCTTCTGTTTAGCCGTCACGTTTACTCGTATTCCTATGAAGGGTCCTATGACCTTTCTATCTCACGCAGTGGACAGCGACTATCAATGAATGCACTGGCAATGATCGGTTCACAGTAGACGATCAGGTAAGCGGCAGAAAATCCATTACTTCGTCGGTGTCAACTACGGGTGTAGACATGATGCCTTTTTAACGAGTGGGATCACATGCCACAAATGGAAACTATTTTGAATGATTTTAAATGTTGCAAAAATAAGACGCACTGGGGAGACAAATTACACCATGCACAGCAACCGATATCCACCATATTTTGGCACGTAGAACACAAGGTAGTAATGGATTCGGACGAACTCTGCCTTCGAAATCTATGTCCTCAAATTGGTTGTAGCACGCAAAAGTGGATTTCAACCGAGTTTCAGTTTTCGAACGTGGTATTCTAGTACTAATACTGGCACTTATGCTAATAACAATACTAATGCTACTTATATTGTCTCTGCATCAACTCAGGGTCGATCGAACATCTGGCATCTACCTCGATGGATTTGCGTTTATTAAGTCATAGAAACCATTCTATCATCCTTCTTTGAGATGGTCAAGCAACAAGCAATCTCATGAATTTTTAAGATATATTTTGCAATGAAAATGTACATGTTTTCGATGAAAACGTGATCGCCATAAGCAAAAATTCTACAATACACCTTTGTCACTCAAAACACTTTTAAGCCACCCTAGACGCGTTTGCATCCTCTGCCCAAACAAGCAATCTATATGAACGCTCAAGGCCAACTTGCCAATTTGAAAAGCAGTATTGCCAATCCAAATTTCATACTCCGTTGGAGTTCACTAGATTTTTCCACGGACATTCGCACGAGGGAGAAATTTGTTATCGAGTGAATTTGGCGAAATAATTTTGCTTCTGATTCGACGGTGATGAGAAAGAGATGCAACGGGAAGGATCGTGATCGAATAAACAATTTTAACAAGACAGCGTTTAACCTTGCTGTATTGAAAAAAACACGGTCACCAGCCCTAGCAGCCTGGTCAACGTGGCATTTATCTTAGTTCACTATGGTACTGAATGGTACCTAAAAATCTTTTGAAGTTGACATCTTTTCTTCTCAGTATGATGTTTAGTTTATTGATGGATGGACAAAATATTCCCGGAAGCATACGACCAGCCTCGCAGTTATTACCGCACTTCAGGTATGTGTACCCGGTATTATTCTGACCAACCATCCCTATACTGGTGGGCTCCTTTCTTAATTTCTTATTAGAATCTCATTTGAATCGTTAGGAGCATGAATGGATGATAAGTCCATTTAAGAATCACATGATGATTCGTGGGAAGATTTTCCTCGTTGGTATATTCTTGCCTGTAAGTCGTTTTAATGAGTCACTTATAAGAAACACAAATCAACTTTATGTTGAACAAAATTCGAAACCCAGAACGGTTTGAAAAATTGTATTGTCGAAGTTTGAGAAGGATTCGAAAATGTCATCTGGAATGACCGGTATCAAGAAGGTTTATAACCTTACCTTAGTGTTCATTTAGGGTATTTGAATGTTGATTTTACAACGACAATGGAAATCTATCGCTCAGATTTTCGTTGTCAGAAATAAACATGAAAAATATGTAGCAGCGATCAGCCTCGGCTTAAGAAACTTCGGCCTGATAAACAATCGGTCAGACTGGTATTGAGCGAACTCTCGTAGGCACTGGTTTACCAGTCTTTACCTATTATCCCCTTTCTAGCATTAATATAAATGTCATTAGTAAACCAGTGAATCGCTGTTATACTCTTGCGACGGATCCACAGCGCAAATCTGTTGCTTAAAAACTGGAACGACATTCCAAGAGAAAATGACTGGCAGTCAAATATCATACAAGACACGCTGTCTCTGAGGGTACTGAAAGATGTATCGAAATTCAATACAACATAATTAATCACCTATCATTCATTGGTTTTACGGGCTCAATGTTACTTCCACTGCCCTATGACCTCATCAAGATGTCTGAACCCAACGAAGGTAGTACACACGGCACGCAGAAATTGGATACTTGACCAAGAAGATTCGTAGATTGGATCGCCGCGGGCAATGATTCATCAGAGGCAGCCAAAGCTAAACTGAATGACTAATACACCACGGAATTCCTGCACACGGGCTTAGCCATTTGCATAAATTATCAAGCTTTGTTATCCCTCCTGCGTGAACTGAGACACGAACCTTTGATTAGAAGTTGTGAGTAAAATGTCAAACAACGCTTTTGAATGCGAAAATCACGTGACTTAAAAATGCATTGCGGTCTATTCGCTTTGTGTGATCTCACAAGAATGGTGACAGACCGGTGCTCTGAAACTACACTGCTGGTGAACATTAGCAGCCGTAAAATGATACCAGTATCGGTTCCATCATTTTCTACACTGAGTTTAGAAAATAAGATGGGCAAACAATAAATTAGTAAACGGACAAAGCCACTCACACATCACTTCGCCCCGTGAATTTGGTAAATACATTTTCTAGGCTCTCCCAAATTCAGCGATAATCAGGTTAGAGAAAGTAACATATCCTTGGTTGTTCCTTGCCAAATCATCGGTTTCGAGATTAGTCTGTTGTATCTTGTCTTTAAAAAGAATTGAATAGTAATTCTGTTTTTATGTTAACAGAATGGGTGTAAGAATGCAAGCAGAGTATACATTATATTGCACTGTCTCAAATACTGAGAGTGCTAACATTCTTATTTGGGCATCATATGTTATCACTTTAATTTTACAACTCTGAGAGAAGAGGACCTGCTATTCAGCATATGCGAAATACATGATGACTTCATTCCTGTCATGAATAACTATCCGTCGTGGTCCGTTTGAGTGCTGAGTGAAATGCAGGCAGAAGTGTAACGAGTATGTTCAACTAACACATACTGGTTGAAGTGCTGCATTTTTAACAAAAGAAATGTTTTCGAAATAATTTGCTATCAGTTAGTTCAACCATTCCGAAATAGTTTAACATTTGAAATGCATTTCGTGCAACCTCTTTAGTTTTAATAGGCAATTGATGAGAGAAGTTGGTGATTTGTGGTTCACGTGCATCTGGGGACAACCCAATTGCTCTGTGCCCTACACAGTAGTTCATCACCCAGTTATTTCCGGAAAATCAAAAACTTTTCATCAAAGAAATTCCTAGTATCTGTAATTTGCTGAAAATCACTTTTGTCCGTTTGGTAAACATTTCTGCTGGAGGATTAGCGATTCGTAAGTCCATTTTAACTTTACAGAAAAGTTAGCATGAAAAAAGGACAAAAGCAACTAAGTAGAGGGCAACAAACCAACCTTGAAAAACTGCCTGGCTTGTTTTATTGTCAACAGCAACATGCATCGTGATCTGCTAGATTAAACAGTGTATTTGTACAATCTAACACTGGCAGTTTCAATGCGAATTCTCGGGCAAAATCATGTCGCCGAACTCGGATTCTTGCGGGTTTCTTTGTTACTTTTGAGCATGATTACAGTTGCTTTTTGGTTTCTACCGTCAGAAACTCTAAAATTCATTTATATCAGACTAACAAATTGTACTTAACTTTTCATCGTTGTTCTCCATTAAAGCAAGATATTTACGTTCAGAATAAATTCGCAGCAGATTTGCACCAAACTTCGGACAGTCCAACCTAATTGCAGTTGCAAGCTCCCTTCTGGCTTTTTTGGAAACCATTGTTTTCTGTCCAAGAGCCGACAGATGACATAACACAATTAATAAAATGCTTCTTTTCCCCCGGAGCTATTACTGAATATCGCTTAGGCTAACTGAGGATCAATTCAGATGAGCATAAATGATCTCATCAGCGTTTGCACTTTCGCCATCGTAAATTGAGTACGAACGGTTACACGCTTGTGTACACATTTCCACTTATGGTCTTTGGCCACGAAAGTGTAAAGAAAAACAATAGTCATCCAGGTTCGGAACAGAAATCCCGTTAACTTCACTCAACCAGAAATTTATCGAGATTATTTTTAAGTACAAATAAAAAAAAATTGCCATCAACGTATAATTCCAAATGATGCGTGGAATTTGCGGACTAAGGGTCAGGTAGGAACGGTTCGCCCGGTGTGGTGTGGGGCGCGTACGATTTCGTTGTTGTCTGATATGAATTCGGATTCCGGGTAGGAGCGGACAGGCAATTTACAGATCTGCGAATGAGTAAAATAATCTGTTTCACTGACCGTGTATCGTCGATGTGCGATTCACATATCAGTGTGGGTTGAAAACAAAAAATAACATTTGGGCCGTGCAAACACGGTTGTTTGTTACTAACCATAAAAGAAAAACTACACAATGCACCTCAAGCGGCAAACCACAAAAACCTGTTTTTTAGTGTTCAGTGTGACATAATCCAGTCCATTTTGACGAGTTTCGGTTGCGTCTGGAAATGGAACCTTATCGTACATCATTTACACTTAAAACAGTAAAATGTTCCCTACCTGAACACGAATGGCTAATTTCTTCTCCATTAACGGAAATGAGATTTTATCAACTGGATATATCAGTCAGCATGTTGTTTTCACGGACTGAAATTCATCTCGGCCAACCGCGCTGATTTTGAGGACTTTTGAAATTGACATTGATGAAGGAAGTGCAACAGCTAAGAATCGAGTAAAATCAGATGAAGTTGGACCACTCAAATATCCAAGAATGTTTGGGCATTGGAATGCGTGCAGAGATTCAGGCCCGTTTGGGTTTCCAATTCTGTGAAGTATTTGCACTTTCTTTCACTAATTTTACCTATTCTAAGCAGAAACCTCTAAAATTTCAACCCCAACATGACATTTTCGTGGAGTGCTGGTTTGTTTCATTAAGCTGTTTGCAGTACTCACTCCTCGAATGGGCAACATCCTCCGGAGCGTAAGTTTGTGGCTGTTCAATTCAAAACCGCAAGTGATGCAATCATTTGAACACTACAATCCACATTCTCGATTGCACGTGTGAAATAAACAATGCACATTTTGTATCATCTTCCTAGCAATATACTAGATGTTTGGAAAAACTAGAAATAAGGCTCTTCAGTGTGCACGATTAGATGTCAGTCTACTCATTTCTAAGAAACAGATAGATGTAAAGCATCAATTGTTAAAAGTATTCCAACTCCGAAATGCATTGGTGAAATCTTTCCGTAGGACAATTGCAAATGAACTGCTTCCCCGTTTGCTGTCGTTTCGCCTACAACGATTTTATTTCAGATACCCAGTTCCTCGTACGTTCTAAAACACAATATCCCGCCCGCGATTGTCCGTCTCGATCTCTGTGTTCTTAAAATTAGGCTGCATTCTTGCTGTAATGATAAGATCACTTTTCACTTTTCCCATTTTCGTCCTAAGGTATGATTATGTAACTGGTAAATGTTCATTCTCGAGCGACTTTGAAGAGAAAACAGATCCCGACGTTCGTTATGGATTCCTTTCCTTTTTGTCACTCGCAACGGTAAAACAATGGGACGGTTGCTCGGTACTAACAACCTGATGAACGAAAGGCCTAAGCACAAAGAAGCACCTCCAACTTAAAAGTGAGCCCGATAAATTCGGTGGAAATGTTTACCTCACCCGTTGACAATTCAAGTGGAGCCGAGGCAAAGCAATCGCATGTTGATCTATTCAAACAGCTAAACTAGGTCTGTCAGATCGATTACGACAAACGTAAAGGAAGAATTATTGAAAAAATGGTGAGCCCCATAACTGTGTCTCAAAATGTGTCAATCTGTAGCAAAGAACAAATGTGTTGTTTAAAATCTATTTGGTTTGGCCGAACTCAAATGAGGGTAATCCGACAGAACTAAGTGGACTGATTAGTTACACAAGTTTAGCCTTGCAAGTTTATATGCCCAGTTAAGGAAAAGCTCTCCTACTCGGTCAGATAATGTTGGTTT
The DNA here is from genome assembly GCA_008360955.1 of Fasciolopsis buskii. Taxonomy (NCBI): domain Eukaryota; kingdom Metazoa; phylum Platyhelminthes; class Trematoda; order Plagiorchiida; family Fasciolidae; genus Fasciolopsis; species Fasciolopsis buskii. The sequence goes on along the minus strand of LUCM01009751.1, from coordinate 86,156 downwards.
GTTTCAACCACACGGGGCTAACTTCTGTTAATCCTATTACATAAGGTCCGAAAAATTGAAGAAGTGTGTTCATCTCTCGTGAAGACTGTTAAGCAATCAAAATGGCTGGCACACGTAAACGTTTTCAAACCTGGTGAAAGTTCCGTTAACGGAATTCTGCTTGCAGACTCCTCTAAGGACAAAATGAACCCAATGCCATATGATACTTCCAAGTTTTAAATTGATTATCCCATTATAAATGTAGTAAGAAAGGCCCGGCTACCCGGGAAACCGCCTATCCTCCCAACTTTAACGATGCATTTCGTGCATTCAGTCCAAACCAGTAAAAGCAACGGGAAATCAAACTTTTCATATGCAAGGCCAAAGCTGTGTCCGCTAAACTCATTGGGGCGAAACCTGACATGTTGCACGATGGATATTTTAAGCCTAGTTCGTTCTGAATTGGAAAGACATTCATATCGCCAAAGAATTGGTCCAGCAATTTTCTTCACTCCATTCGACCCAACTTTAGACGACAGGTCTCCGCGGATGCTTAAAAAGCAAACTCACAAACTACGCTTCTGAGGTATCACCTCAGTCCAACCATATTCTTTTTTCAAGACTACAGGCTGTTTTAAGATTCTTTTGACGAAACAGAATGACAATAAAAAAAATTTTAGATGAAATTTTCAAGGGATCCGATGAAAGCGACAAACGCTCGTTCATCTCGAACCAGAAAATGTAAAAAATACTCAGACTTATTAAATTCCGCCTTGATGAACTGCAAAATACGTCTAAGGTAAACATTTTACTACCGGACTTGAAATATTTATTGCCCCCAAAAACCTTGAAGAGAAAAGAAACGTTTTTTTGAGGGTTTGAAACACTTTTCACTCAGAAACATCTTATACGCAGGTTGTAGCGCGACCTGATACTTGGGGCGAAAAGAGAACGTTTGTACCTCAGAATGGCCTCAGCTTTTGACCATGATGTGAGTAAAATTTGTTACAAGCTCAGGTCAGCCTTAGGTCGAGTGCTCCCAGCTGCGCCACTTCGAATTCCGGCGGGCACTTGAAAGATGAACAGGCAACATCATGGAAAAGAAGAATCGCCAAATGATTGTTATTCTTAATATGATCTGTGGTAACACCCACAAATCTGCAGTAGGAACTAATGGCTTTCGAAATCGATACTTAAACATATCGAAAGCGGTGATATTGAGAATCACACGATATTTTCTGACGTCTAGCGAACTCGAAGTATCAGCTCATCAGTGGCCAGGCAAATTACAAAACCTAAACGTGTCGATAATCTGAAATTATCTTTCACGTGGCTGTTACGTGGTTGCACCTCAATAAAATTAACATTCAGACAACTGTTGCTTATGGTATCACGTAGCCCTACTTCTTGGCAGAAAGAGATACCAACGTACTTAATTTAATTTTCTTAGAGTGTACTTTGAATCCGTGACTTTCAAAAGTTCCAACTACACTTTCGAAAACTGTCTGTCACATCATAATTAGTACTTGGAGAAAGTCAAGCCACTGGCGAAATGTCGACATATCGCGGCATCTACATTTTTGTCTTAATGAAATACACGAACACAGCATCGCTTTTTAATTTTTTATATTTGGTCAAACATAATATCACCTCATCTGCTCGGCAAAATGAGTGGCGGAATTCGCATGGTTTGTTCGTCTTACCGTGATCGGTTTTGAAAAGTACGACTACTTGACACAAATTACACGCCTCTTGTTAGACCGACCATCATAACCGAGTCCCAGTTCCAAAACTCAATTGCAATGCTTTGGACAAAGCAAAATCACAGTCGTGGAGGGCATTTCGTATCATCTCTGGAGGGTTTCACTGTATATGCTCCGAATTCTTTGATCCAACTTATTATAAGAACGTATGTTTCATCGCAGTTCTTCTATTTTGGAACCCCTTTCAAAGTGTAGAACATGAATTCATGTTACGCGTCGCGTATTTCGTCGAGTGCACAGTGTGAATAAACCCTCAGCTCTGGCTAACCTTGGTCACCTGCAAAAAAGATTCCACATCTGGCAATCACACCAGCCTAAAAAGTTCAACTGGTCACTCTAAAAAGTTTCAAACTTCCTTGTTTCGACTTAACCGGGTTTAATCAAACACACCTCTTTGTGTGTTGAGAAACTGCGAAACACGACAATCCTGAAACAACAGTTAAATTAGTCCCATCTGAACACAGTCTGGCAGATCAATTTCCAACCGTTTTGGATCATGCAGGCGCGAAAATGGCATCTAATAATAACACACTTTAATAGTTTAAAATGACAAACGCTTAATTCGGGGTAGTTTCATAAGCCCGGTGGAATAGTATCAGAACCTAGCTAGCGGTTTAATTTGCATTGTGATCTTCCTGAACTCATTTGCCTTTGTGCTTCTTCAAATCAAATCAAATATTATAAATGTATTTAATAAGAAGACAGAGAGAGCTTTTGGCTAGCTAATAAAACACCATATTTCCCGACTCCAGTATACTCGGTATTCCGCCACACCCCGTGTGTGCACTTCCCACGTCAGGGTGATTGATCAAATGGTAGGGTGAATACTTGGTGGCAAAACCAAACTTACTTCTGAAAGTTCGAAGGATTACCCAATGACGTACTAGATGATATAGCTTACTCTGGTGACTTTGAACTACAAGCACGATGGTTCGGAAGAATATAGCGAATTTCACTGATTCCCAGTGGTTGCATTTAACCGGAGCGAAACGGTTGTGGACCAACTGCGATCACTGGGGTGTACCTTCTTCTCGGTACTGAGGACAAGCAAATGATAGTACAGAAATTTGCATCTGCACTCCAAGGATCAGCACCCAATTGGAGTGCGTTTGGCTTGATATAATAAAAGGAAAAGTAGATCACTGAGATATATCCTAGAGTGAATGATATATTTTGACCTGACGTTCCAAACTAAAGGAAAAATCACTGTACGTGGACCCAAGAAGGAGAGAGGAAACCATTTTTTCTGTTACACAAAAACGAAAAGCTTGCTATTGTGATGTTCTATGCAGAAAACCACGTGCATAGTCTGCCTGTAACGAAGTCGCGCAACAGCAACGAAGAGTAAACAGATGGCCCGGCTCAGTAACGGGCCTAATCATTTGAGAGTTTAACAGAATAGGCAGAGTTTCAGCTTGTGTGGATGACCACTCAGGATCAGGCGACAACAATTGATAGCACCTCCACCCGTTGGAGGGTAAGTCCAATACACAAATGGAGACGGATGTCACGATAAGACAAGACAAATAATGTATTATTCTTCATTTCACACAGGGCTAGCAGGATCCCCCCATTCGCGAGGCATTCAAAGTCGTGTTTACAGTAAATTTCAAGAACTGATCATGATAAACTGTAACTGTCAATTCACTATCTTGATAGATTTCGGTCTATTTGTAAATAACTGTTTGATTCACTTATCCAACATTAATCCTCTTGCATGCGAACTGGGGCACTTTGCAGTGGCCATTAACCAATTACAACTGGTCAGCCTCATTGTACGTAGCCTCGATCGACCTGGCGACTGCGTTTCCATAACTTACTTTATTTTCATTTCTGTCCCTTCCACCTTCTCTAAATACTCAATCACTCCCCATACGGCTCCTAGGACAACGGTCTGGTTTCTTGTTCTATCAGTCCTATAGGCCCAATCGTCTTGCCCCTCACACTGGGACATATTTTGGCGCTGCTGTTTACTCAAATAAAAAGGTTAATATGATTTCTTAGCTTTTATTTTTGTAAAGATCATCCGTTTTATTTCAGGCGCCTCCGAGTCTACCATTAAGCTTGCAGACAGCGTTCTGCTAAGTATGGGCCATTTTTCACATTTTATAAGCCAGTCAAACCGGAATTTCTCGAGTGATTTAGTTGTGAATGCGATCAAGGAGTACGAATGAGGTGCACAGTATTTCGCCGCTTGTATCGCTGGCTCACTTCCGCCTCCCGTCATTGTTTTGTGCATGCTAAGAACAGAGGCTTGCCAACTAAACAAAACGCAAATGGATTCTTCGTTCTCTGCGGAGCCAAACGTCTATACTTGCCGGTCATTGGTAACGGGATATTTCGTTCCCACTACCAAAATCATCTCGCGAAGTCTTTACTCTTCCAATTTCCTTCATACGTCTTCTTCCTCTGGTGCTCTTCCCTATGGACTCCACAAAATGCTGGGGATTTCGGTCCCCTACTTACCTCGTATTCCATTTTGCAGTTATCCCACACTGGGTTTCTTCTTCTGTAACTTTTTCACCTTCTAGATCGTCTTAGTTCTTACAGTGCCTGCTAAGCGCTGTGATTCCCGTAGGCCCGTATATCATTCGGTCAGGACTATGTTATCCATCGTACTTTAATTGTGTCATTGAGCTGATCTCTTCTTCCTTTGGCTATTTTTGTATTTTTCTTAAACTTTATTTCAATCTAACTTTTGGAAACAAGCCTGAATTCTCATTTTTCCAAAACGCGGTGATTCTACTGACCCGAAAAAAACAGCGTTCAATTTCCCTCACGCATGCCAGTTTAAAGGTATTGGTTGAAAAATTTGTGCCCGACTGCATTCGGCAGCCAAAAGTGAAGGACTGCTGAGGCACTTTCAATGAGCATATCAAGTTCTTTCTCCAACAGGTGACGTAATGGCTCTCATCTCACAACGCCAATCACCCGTAATCGATAACCATGGGAAATTACATAGGCCCACAAGACATATCCAAAGCTTACGAATGAGTTTGGCAAGAAGGTCTTCTGGAGAAAATCTTCACATTAAAATTCCCTCTGGCTTTCATAGCAACGAAATCAGGTTTCCTCAGTATGTAATCCATCTTACTGTCAGCTGCTGGAATTGTGTCCCAGATAACTCCTGTGAATCTTGACTTTCTCTAAGGTCCATTACTCACACCCACCTACTTCCCTTTATTTATTGATGAACTTTAGTCCACTGCTGCCAATCCATTCCTTTCCTTCTCTACTAGTGCCAATCTCCATTATTCTGCTTCTTACTGAACTTCTTGCCACGCAAACACCAACAAAAATCGTAACCCTTATGCGCACACAGTACATTTGAACCCGCTCTTGTACATATTTTTGCAGGTGCCCCAATGCTCCTGTCAAGATTAAGGCTTCCAAAACTTCGTTTACTTAAACATCTTTAAAGGGTTATTTATCTTCCCCACATTTGCCCTTTTGATTCTAGTGGATCCTGTTCTACGGAATCTGGTTTTCTTCGCGGTTTACCCATTTGAACCTCATTACACCGGTCCCCCTTTGTGTCATAGCCCGCGTCTAGTGCAGCGTGCTAAAATGCTGTTTATTTCACTCTATCTCATCTGCCGTATAAAGCGCTTATCTAACCAGCACTAAAATGTGACGTCCAGTTTCGCTTACATCTCTTTCTTTAATTGACTTTCTTTCAACTAAACCGCGCTAGCCCGATCAATCATCATTCTTCATGATCTTCGATTGGTAGCCCACTGTCGGTTGGTTTCTGCACTGTCTCCTTCCAAGCGACGTTATTTCGGTTTTTGTCCTTCAACGTTTAATTCACCAGTTTCTCTTCCTGCAATATTTTTCTCTTCATCTCATACACGGCTAGCTAGTCATCATTATCAAGTTTTTCTTACTAAATACTGCATGGTCGAACTGGAATACTCTCCCATTTCCTCCCTTCTGACGCAAATACAATGTGTTGGTCTCTAAAAGTGAGGTACATAAACTGGCTCTGACGTAAATATTTCCCTAGTATTCATTTTTATAATAAACCTTTAATCAAAGGTTGCTCTTCCTACCGCATTTGCCGTGTGCTCGATAAAAACAGATTTGTTTGGCTTTATATGCACCCCCCGTTTATTTTGATATACGGTTGACCACAATTCACGTCCTCCTGATGGCGATGGGATTGATGTTGCTTCACGCTCCGCTGGACTATTCCAACCAATTGATTTTCTATTTCCACAAATGAGAACAGCATGCAAAGGGGGCCGACCCAAAACTGACCATATTCCCGCACCTCACCACAATTGGTTTTCCATCATGACTCGCTACGCGAGAAATCGCAACTTAAGCAAATTTTGCTGCTTCAATTTGTTTGTGCAATTTCGAGGAAAACGTCACATTTCGGTGCACAGTTCTTCACACGCATACCGAATTTCGACAGTCTAAGATAAGCAGTTTTCAGTCGCACCTCCGATTATTTTATGGTAAATCAATTCTACGAAGCCCAAAAGGAATTAAAAATTTCACGCTTATTACGGGATTATCGGTCAGCGTCTGAGACCGCGATGACAAAAAGCAGTTAGTCCAACTACTCCGTCAATAGGAAATTGCCGCTTTGAACAGAATCCTCGGTGCTGACGTCTGGTACAGACAACCGAACGACACTTGTAAAATTGCAAAAAGTCACATTTCTTCAATCATAAGTCACAAACCTCCAAGTAGTGATTTTTCGTTCCCTCCATGGATGCGTCTACTTCAACAGCATTCTCAAGTATATTTCACTTTGCCTTGACTGTATCGGTTTACCTGGTTCTCTCGTCAATTCCATTGAACTTCACATTTGTTTAGCTTATACACGCTGGTTGTAATCGCTATCTCCCGTGAATCGCTAGGATGTCCGCGGGATCAATGAATCTGCTTCTTCAGTCCTACTGACAAGAAGAAGTAATGATGAATGGAAGCCACTATTCGCGGCTTACCAACTGACTCTACCTACACACGCCACTCTAGCAGTGTGGCTGGGTCGAGTATAGAGTGTAAATCAAGATTGGCTCATCATGGCACGCGGTAAGCTTGACTCACTTTTTTCCAAATGCACCTCACTGAATGAAAACATTTCTTGACAATTCTCGGTTCTGAAAGTGTCATCATGTAATCCACGTTTTATTCAGCCATGCGGTAAGTACATAACCATTTTCCGCCCTCATGCGATGCCGCATGAACTGCCATAATAAACATCACCCTTGTTTTAACCTCTCGTCTCGTCATTTTTTTTTCGTTAGGGTCGAAATCCATGTGCCACGAAAACCGATTTCCCTACCGAATTAGAAATCGCAATTCAAATGTTCACCAGTTGGAGGGAAAGTATATTCAATTGAATTAACGGAAAGAAATCACAGCGTTGTGCACGTGTGACAAAAAACTACTGTGCCCGATTAGACTACAAAATAGCAGAAATTCAATAACTTTTTAAGTGGACAACCCACATTGTTATTTTTGGCATAAAATGTCTAAAAACTTTTCCCATCCTCCAACTCTGACATTTTATCTCTACACAAATCGTTATTCTGGTGGATCATACGTGCCGGAGAAATTTCATTTCTCTTGGCAAAATTTTGTTTACTATGTCACATCAGTGTGCCTAGGACATCCGGATGAAGAAAGAAAACTTATCGGGGGTTTGTGTGATCGCTTGATGATTGCTGTTTCGTCTAAGTTCCGCCCTAGGTCTCACCCAGTGTATCCGTTGCAGTGTTTGTTAGTGTTTCTCACTATGTGGATACGTTCGGACACGGTCAAGTGGGCTGGTATCAGTTTAAATAAACATGTGCACAGGACCGGGAAAATTCACCGTGAATTCCGAGCTCGCGCCTGGTTCGACCGGTGAACAGATGCACGCAAGATATGAAACCGGCGTTCATCTTGTGACTCATTGATTCATTTTACGTTTCTTGCTGTTTAAAAGCTAGCGGGGCGCATTCAGCAACGAGACATTCACTATCATTAGTAAACCTTGCACTCAAAATTGTCTGTCCTTGTGGAGATTCACAGGCAGAAACAATCGTACGAATATTACCCATCCCATTCCCTCGGCGTTTTGGTGAAAATTTAGCGGACCTGATTCCTCAGACGCCGATAATAAGGTTTGTCGATACCAATGGAAGCAAAAAACAAAAAGTGACAGAAAACAGCCCTTGAATGTCAGCTTAAAGTGCGACACTTGAATTCGAGAACTGTTTAGAATGCACCGGAACGTGTTGTTGATTGCGTCCATGACTCCAAATATCTTCATGAACGTGGGGGACATACATTTCTGCAAACCAAAGGTGAATGAAATGATCAAGTGGTCCCTCAACGGAAAGCTTCCAACAAGTGTATGTGCGATATGATTTTCAGAAGGCCGGAAGCCGAGAGGTGAAATGCGTTGATCGGACAAATACAATAGTTGTCCTTGTACCTGTATCTGTTAGCAAACCTTTGTGGCCTATTTTGACAGTCGGTGTTCATGTATTCGCATAAAATATCTTGGTTTATAGACCAAACAAGCCACAACAAATATAAAAATGGCCTCGTTATTCCTCTCTGTCGGCCTCATGACTGACCTATTGATTTGCTTAGAGCCGGTAGTGCAACTGTCAAGCAAATTAAAAGTCTTAGGTCATTCTGTTCCCGTGATTCGATTGTTAGCTTCGTCAGTTTTGGTTGTCAGCTCCACATAACTGTTGGTGGCCTGAATCAAAACACAAAACAACGCCCGCTTGTGATTCAGCAAACTAATAAAGGATCTCGTCGAACTCAAACAGAACAAATAATGAGGGGTACCGGATGTATGCTTTATTATTCTCTGTACTAGTACAACTGACAGATAGTGACCACATAGCCTTTCCAAGTTTAACTAAGTGCTGTCATCTACAAATGTGTCCTCAGTCTACTAATCTCGCAGCTTCGTACTTGCGATGGACGTTTATCGGGCAATACTAATTGAGATGGTCGAGGAGCTCTCATTGTGCATTTGAAAGTAGCCCTCTTTCTTTCAGCTTGTCCATAGCGAATAGGATTTCTTAAGTCTTTGCGAATCGTTCCTTGGGTGCTTCGTGCATTTGTTTGAATTGAATGGATATCAGACTTTAATGTTGAAGACAAATGTGGTAATGCTATGAAGATGCTCCGGTCTTTCATCCTGGAGACAGGCGAATTGCGTACACGACGAGAGGTAGCGACTGAACACGACGGCCAGGAATTAAATTTGCCTATTTAAGACCTGATAAACGTAGCTAAAGACTGATTTCCTACTACTACAATGAAAATTAGTAAAATTGCAAATGTATGAACATATTCAGGATTTATGTGGTCCGCTTATTGACATAATCAGTTTTAATATAAGGTAATCCACATTACTTCTGAGTATGAACTTGCGTTTCCATCACAGATTCACCGAGAACTCGACAGGTGAGTCGTCTGCCCTGGTAATAACTTCTGGCTCGTGAATCCCGGATGTCAAACAAGTGCACCCAGAAGGCAGCTGCTTCCTTGAATCCACTGTGATCATTTGTAATTGGTGGGAGAGGGAGTTCTTTGTTCGCACCTAAAATATCTGTGCGAAATTTTGCCAATGGCAGGCGAACATGGATGCGGAGGCTTAGTCGACTAGATTTGACCCAAGTTGTGCAACTTAAAACCACGAGAAACTCGCAACAGCTAGGAAACAAGTTCGAGTTTTATTTATAGCTTATATGAGACATCTTGATTTGTGGAATACCTACTGTCCAGCTATATTCACGGGACATCTGGGGCTCACAATCGCCTGCCCACATCGTTTGCTCTGGATGGTAGTCTACATAAGGAAGCACATAGCTGGACCGGATTGCATCACGCGACCGGCACTTGGAGTAACCAGAGCAGATCAATCTACAAGTTGTGTAATGTTCTCCGCCCTAATCGTCCTGGTAAAGATCTAGGCAGATAGAATGCACTCTCGTCGAAAACTTTGCCAATGTCATGTTTTTAATGAAAGATAACAATTATTCGTGCTTAGATTGTTTCACAAAAGCCATGTTTGTAACTAAATGTATTTTATCCGTTGTGCTATTCATAAACGTTTGCATGAACAAACGAAAGGAAAACTTTTTGATTTTCGGGAGGATTCATTTGCCATGAGGCTATTCCAATATTGAAGAAATCTGGACTTAATGACGGGACCAATGCAGGATTATGTTGAGCAAATTTTTATTCGGGTGCAACTTACCGATTGCCCGTTATTTTCACGACAAGTAGATAGTCGGTTGTAGAGCATCTTACCCACAAAACGCCAGCGCAATTGGATCGATTCGCGCTAGTAAGAACTCGCTAACTTACAATTACTTTTCCAGGTGAAGCCCAAATCACCTCCGCTTCTAGGATCATCCTCTAGTTTACATTTGGGAGTAAACATAAAATAGGAACGTATCATATGTTCGGGTTTCTCCCGGACCAGACTATACTTTATTTGTACAACTTACAAAATGGAGCAACACAGACGGCAGCTTCTAGTCCAATTACAGGACGAACTGAAATGATTTCAACTTCCTTAAATAATTTTTGAGTGGGATAGACTCAAAACAGAAGGTCTTTCATACGAGTAGGTTCTATTTCGGTAGAAGGCTTTTTAAGTGAAAAATGCTTTTTGCGCTAATATCCACGAGAACCCAAAGTGGCCATTTTCAAAGAAGCCTATTCCTCCGAGGATCTTTCTTTGCCAACTACTCTCCATTGAGTAATGTCGACCATTAGTGATGCCCAACGAAAGAATGTGCCACGTTTCGGGGATTCGCTATTGTCCTTCGCTCAAAATATTGATCTGAAAACAGAACGATATATCAACTCGTGTCCAAATCATATTTTTTTGGAAATTTTTATTGGCAACTGTGATTCATACGTTTCATTCACACGATTCTGTAACCCAAAGAAATCGCTGTATCGTCCTAGAATGTCATAGACAATTACTCAATGAAAATACCCATTAAGGTGGTTCACTTAATGAGCCGATAACTGAGCAATTTCATGGTGCACTGATCTGTGTTTTAGTGGCTCCCGAGTGCACATTTTTCTGGGCGAAAATGTGCCGGCAGTAATCTGCGTCGCGTGTCTGCTGTCTCATCAGGCTATGAAACTTACAAGCGGATTCTATTACGTACTTAATTCCCGGGTGTGTGCAACCTTAGCACGTACGACAACATCCTGGCGGATTAATTCGTCTACAGCTTAGATTCCTCTGAATTTTGAGTTAATTTGTTCACGGTTTTCCCCTAGTTAACACGATCTAGCACTTACGCCAAAGTGGCCCATTCACCGGGTTACACCTTCGGCCGGCAACATCAACTGTTTCATGATCAGTGTGCCATACACAATGACATCGGTTGGCACCCATTCTCGACTCATCGTAGATATCAACGGGATATTTACTGCGAAAAGAATTGAACACTTTACTACCAAGTAATAAAGCTTCACACTAAGAAACATTGAATAAAGTAGCATTTGGTTATCACGCACAGTAATTACGCCCTAATGAGTAGGGAGGACTTGATCGTGGGAGCAGTGGATAATGAATCGTCATATCCGTGGACGATCAGGTGACTGCATTGGTTGCGTCAATCGGTAGACCGAGCTAAAATATAGCACTATAAGGTCAGTTAACAAGGTTGGGATAAATTGATGCTAGGACTTATTGATTTTTACGAGTCCGATCTTATGTTTAACCTGTACATTTGAATTTTGAACGAAATAATATCGCGGGCAGACAGGAAACAGGAATCCGCGACTTTATCGAAGCGCGTAGGGCAAATCATCTGATATATAAAGTTTCAGTCATTACTGAACGCCAAATGTAAATACGGGGTCCGAGAGGAAAGTTTGCGGTTCTTTTCCCGGACAACTAAGTGTTGGAAATCAATATAAGCCATTTGTTCTGACCTAGCAAAGGAATAATTGTCTGCTCAACCTGGACGTTTTTCTAGCTTTAGCGGGAACAGCTGATCGATCAACTAGTTTCTGCAGCCTTGCTGAAATCCACAACGCATTTTCATTTTACTCGTTTTCATTGCTATTTGAAGCCTAAAATGCTGTTCAGTTCTATAACTCTTACAATGAGCACATCTTTAGAATTACCTCGAAATTTAGATCCAGCGGATTTGTTCTGGTGTAGATCTGCAAGCGTCTGCCATTAATCACACAACACTGGATCTATAGTAAACTATTCACAAAGCAGCACAGTACAACAAACGACTTAATTGGAAATGAATTCACTAACAACACTCACCACGATTAGTACAAAAATTGGCAAATCGAATGCTCAGTCCACGTTTTCATACTCCTCGGAGATTTTACACCCTAAGCAAAGTAAGCTCAAAATTACCACACTTTTTTAAGTTGATCAAGTTATTTTTATACCTAAAAGATAACAGTTAGTGCTTGAAGTTTGGAAACAGACAGAAATCACATTGTTTGAAAACTTCTTGAGTCAACTATTTAATGCAAATAAATCGCTATTACTACCGGAGAGAAAAGCTATCGGAAATCCAAGGTCCATTGAAATTTCCACTACATAATGAACCTTGCCTTTAGGTTCTGATTAGAACAGAAGTTAAGCACAGATAGACGGCTATCAGTCACACTAGTAGAACCAGAATTCAGTATGTTTTGCAAACGAATGGTAGCACGGATTTGTTTTGACTAACAGCACATGTAAAATTCTAGCATTTCCTCACCCACTATTTAAAGCATGCGCGCATCACGCATAAGCGCACACGAAAGCGAGTAAGAAAGATAAGGGAGGAAGAAACACTTACGACAGAGGAACAGCATGCTTAGAACTTGATGAAAGTCCCATAAACAGTTCAAATGAATTGGATCAAAGAAACAGACTTCAAGTGAATCGTGACAACAGACAAAAAGAGCAAGAAATGCGTGTTGTTCGAACAGTTCGCCAGTTCTATTGCTTTTTCTGCCCGCGGGAACAACTGACTGACTGCGTCCACTGTTCCGTTGCCTGCTCACATGTACCGAATCTACAGAACCGTGTGAATGTGGGGACGGGATGTGAAAAAATCCGGGGTAGATAAACGAGATTAGAAAAGGTATTGTTTCTTTTGGAAAATGCCAAATTAACATTGAATGAAGTCACCTGTTATTATCCTTTATGGAACTCTCGTTTGGAACAAATCAAGAGAACAGGCAGATTCACATCTTAGTTTGCCAGTTAAGCAGTGTTTCGAACACTGGGCGGAAGGAAAAAGGGAGTGCGAAGTTCTGCGTTTTAGCATCTAACTTTGTGACAAATTTGTGACACAAAAGTCGAGATATTATAGCAGTCTAACAAAAACGAGTGCTTTTCTGTCATTTTCATGTGAAGTCGGAGAGTGGTCACAGATTTAGTGACGTTTGAATCTTGCAAAACTATAGATCTGGATGTCTGGTCCTCAATGCTGTTGAAGAGCTCATCCCTCATTTTCTACGAACTTCAAGCATAGTGATAATAACAGCATTGATTTGTAACTTCAATGCTTGGACTAAACCCTGATTAGCAATAAAGATTTTTCATTGTATCCGAAGCGTTCCGAAGCATCGGTCCGCTCCGACTAGTGTTTCACATTTCCATTGTTTAAAAGTACGAATCCTCTAGCGGTATTTTTCACTGTCTAAGAATAATTCATCAATGCTTTATAGGTCACTACCTTCGTCTTATTGTCGCGTTACATTTTTCCTTAAACGGCGGGACAAGGTTATCAAATCTGTCAGTAAAATGCAGTCAAATAGTAAATCACAACCAAGCGAAATTTTCAACCCTGCTTGTAAAATTACTGGATTTTGCAGTTCTTACTGCACACTTGTCGTCATGCCAATGGCTATAACACAGGATACAAGGACATTTTTGAACTGGCTTTTATTATCATTGGGACAAATTATGCAGAATCTACAAAGTTGCGAAAAAGTAATTAAACTAAGATTCAGCGAAACCGATTATAAGGTCAATGAGGTGCAGTTTGTACGCATTTTGCCATAGCACGTAGGCATTATGAATTCATGTACAATTCAATGAAGGGGTCCCTTGCGGTGAATTTTAATTACACTACAAGTAACAAGTAAAACGTCTCCGGTTTATCCAACTCGTCAATCGATGATTTGCGGACTGCCGGGGGGGATTTGATTCCCAATGGGAGCATATTGCCGGGCCCACGAGAAACTGTAAACAGCTTGTAAAATGAAAGGCATATACACAGTAGATAAAATCCCGTTACAGTAACCAACACGGCTTTTTCACTCAATTACTCAGAGTCATCCACGAATTACATATCGCTCATTTTTATCTCAGTTAGCGAATAAAGTCTAACAAGAAGTGAATGGTGCATGGATCAAAATAAATCAACGCTTCATTCGATTCCACAGGTTACTTAGCCGACTGCGAATGAGGTGTATACAGAGTAGAGAAAATTACTAATATCGACGAAAATTTAAACAAGAAAAAGCTGAAAGTAAACTAATTTTACTTACCTTTGGTGCGGTTAGAAGTACGCCAGCCGAACAACACCGATAAGAATTAATTTGGTGAATAAAGTTTATTCAAGAATTATACAACACAACGTAGGTTGAATCAAACGAAACAACGAAGGCGAATTCTAGAATGTCTGGCACAGATATTGAAGTAGATTCAAATATCTTTGTCGGGTCTGTTGCTAAGCCACGCCCGAGTTCATATTTCCAGTCTGACATCACATTGCTGTAATTTCGATGCTGTCAAAGACAGTCTTAGTTTTTTCATTCCACGAAACCTCCAATTTATCGGCTGTCTAATTACACGTACATCAGAAACCAGAAGTTAACCAGCAGACAATGACTCAAAGCTTATTTTCGCATTATCACCTTGGATTCAATGTGAATTTTGTTGCTAACATTTTCATAGGTTTTACAAAAAACCACATTTAAAATACAGGGAAAAGTGGAAGAAATAAAATGATCAGTTTGTTCCGTTTGAGCAGTATTCAAAGGTGCTGAATCTGAAAAGCTGCAGGCAGAAATTAATTAATTTTACTAATAATATTTCACTCGTTATTGTCCGTTTATGTGTTCGACAAAAAGTGTTGGCGCTTTTAGAAGTAGAAGCCCATACATAGAACATTCATGCACTTTTTTCACAGTAGACTATATGAAAGCCTAAAACAGTACAATTCTTGTTTGTCTGCCACTGCAAAGAAGAACTTCGCCTCATGAATTGGCCAACTGCGATACTGTACCGTGAGGCGACACACTGTCCATCACAGACGGCATAGATTTGGTTGCTAGGATACATTTCGATTCATACAGTGAATACTGAAAACCATCACAATTGAATCGTCCGCTATTTTTTTATAAATTCAAAAAATACCACTCACCAGCTTGAAAAAAGTAAGCGATTTGAATCCATCTAGATATTTAATCCCATCCTCCAATAAAAATCTAGTTTGTATTAGAAGATTCGTTTACAGCGTTGATAAGCAAGTGCCAGTTAGTATCAACTTATTGGAAAAGGCCCGACCTCACCAGCAACACCTACTGGGGCTCGTTCACCGAATCCGGTATTCGCGTTTGTATAATGATCGGTTCCATTTGATATTTCCACTACTATCGGCCAGAATGAGTATTGAATAATTGGCCCTCCGCCATGTGGTACAATTCGATGACTAACTGAAGTCCAAGGCAGTCAAAAACCGAGAACACAGAGAAATGTTATTGCCTAAAAACGCATTCTTCTCTGGCAGTATTGATAAGATTTGAAAAAGAAGTGATTGAAGCGACCGGGAAGTAGTACTGCTTTGTTGTGGCAAGTCTAAACTTTCAGAAACTGAACAACCAGTACTGTCGAATTTATGAATCATGCGCCACTGTTTAAGTAACATACCGCAACCATTGACCACTCGTGCAGAGGTTTAGTTGTAAGTCCATTTAAGTAAGTCGCAATCAGTGCATGTTTCAGGATTACATTCACACAGAACATCTGGAACAGTCCAGCACAACGTAAAGACACAAGTATGACAATGTTTCTGCCGGAAACGGTTGTTAAATTTGGAGAAAGTGGACCATTTTACTTATAACTTGGTCATCAAGCTCATGGGACATGATGGTATCAGTTACATCAGTCGGTGTCCCTGTGCCGTGGTCCTGTAGCATGCAGTCTGCATAGACACGCTAATATTGAAGGATTACTACACATCACGAGTGTCTAGCTGAAGCCAACAAGTGAACAACGCAAGGAAATGGAACGGAAGGCCAAATCACCCTTATCTAACCGGCCTGAGAATCTACGAATTACGTACACTGATATGCCTCTGCAGTGTAAATGAAAAGGAACTTTGGTCGATCGATGTCTTCATAAAAGCTTGGTGTTGCAGAAGCCTAACAGATATTGAAGAAGTTCGGAAATGCGAAATAGTAGCTCACCGCGTAACCTCAAAAGTGTGAAGAACATAATGTTCACTGTTGGTGCATAACACGACGCCTGCTTGAATGACCGCATAATTCCTGGAAATGAGAGCTGATAGAATTTCCCCACTAATAAAATGGACGACAGGTTACACAAGTGAAACTGTTTAAATTCGTAGAGGGTTGAAAACTTGCCGAAAATTTGCGATTTAAAATTCGTCTCTCTATATTTCTTTGGGATATAGAGGACCAGAATACTACACGGAACGGTTCAGCTATTTCCGCCAAATTGTCGTTAATCAGCTGAACGACTGACCAAAAAGTGAATTGATCAAACGACTGACGACAGGCTTGTAAATGTTAGGAAACTTACCACGGCAAGGAGAAAAATTGGGAAGGAGGCGAAGTAGATTTCGATAAACTCTGTCATCTTAATATTCGACGTAGGTTTTCCATTAAACACGTTTGTGCACCGGTCAGAAACAAATCTGAAAAAAATCACATTACCGGATGAGATAAAGAGTAAACATATGTCAGAGTCATGTTGCAGAACGAATCAGGAATAAACGGTCTGCATCTTCTATGGGCAATGTCACAACCAATATAATCGTGTGCACCAGACAAAGTAACTAATTCGGTACCAGACAGGAAATAAATGGTGACGTAGCAGTTCATTGTGATTGTTTGTGCTTTTTCGATCCCTGATCGTTGGAAACCTGACATGACACGGAGCTTCAGCCACATGATCGACAGATCTTTTATGCAACTGACTTCGTCAATACACCAGTATGTGTAGTCGTGATATTAGGTTCCCTTGCGGTTGCTAATGGAGATTAACGAATAAGTCAACGGCTTTTGTCTGGCAAAAACGGAAAATTTTTACTTCTCGATTAACGCAAAATATATGTTCCTTTGTTAAGTAGATTACAAGTAACTGAAATTCGTATTCGGCTTTATTGGACCTATGTGCACTGTGGTTGCTAACAGCAAGCACGAAAGTTCGCATTTCACCATTAGGAACCTCATGTATCATGGATGGTCAGTTCAAAGTCATTTCTTTGCCGGACGTAAAACTGGTGAAGGAAATGCTAGACGAACTCTTCCAAAAACCCCGCCCTGACATTCGATGACAAACGTCAAAAATTTTTAAACTGACGGATTTATGTTTATACACATATTTCAAAATTGACGGAGACATTTATGTACAAATTACAGGGACGACTGTGTGAGCACCGATATCCAGATTCTTTGCGGGAGTCGTGATGCAAGCTCTTCAGAACAGTGGACTATCCATGAAACAAACAAAGATTTGAATCCAGCATGTTCATAAAACGTCTGTTATTATCAAATTCTCCGAAATCCAAAAAGGCGCAGACAATGATCAATAGCATTTTCGACGGGATCCAGTTGACTATGGAGATGAAAAAATGGCAAGAATCTTTTTTGACATACTGGTGGGAACGACGGATAACGGAGGTGTATCGCAAACCTACACGCATGATCCAGACACTTAGCCTCTACGGCAGTCATCAAAAAGCTCATAAAACGTCCTGTGTGCAAACACTTTCCAACAGAGCAAACACAAAAATCAGTAAGAATAACCCTAAACAAGAGAAAAAGGAAGCTGAAGAATGAGCGAAATCCAACAAGAAAACAGTGCTCTCGCATATTAATAATTTATTCGAAATAACTCCAAGACTGGTGGAATCACAAGACATTACAGTCACCAGTAAACATGCCAAAAACTACGAGAAGACTGATTTTAAACCCGAAAGGAAATCTCAAAACCGACGGTAGGAGAAATATCGTTTTCAGGATCAAATGTGAAGACCGGGGCACATGTCGCATCGGTGAAAATGAAAGAAAGTTTACATCACGAATGCACGAACGCAAACTCGTCTTAAAGAAGGGATGGTCCATATTCACTAACATCCGTTCATTATGATCAGTGAGGATACACATTCAATCCGGACGTAGTTTACATTGTGGATCAGGCAAACACAAGAAATCTAGGAGAGCTTCTGGAAGCTTGGGACTCGACAGTAAATTCCGTCAATCGGCATACTGAACTACAACAAATGTACAATCTGCTAAAGAATAAGATTTTATTGGAATGCATGGCTTCAAATTTTTGAAGTCCGAAGCAAACCGACTCATTTCAAAGACGTCTCGAACCACACCAATAAAATTAACATCACTGCCAAAATGAGTAACATCGCTGGTCCAAGATTAAAGCCGTAGCAACCTGCAAAGCGGACTTACTCTGAGGATAAGTTTAAATATTGACCAGCGTTACAATAAACGCAACTGAGCACAGAGGCCCTTACGTACGCCTTCGTGATGTCTTCTGGCGACGAGAAGTTTGCGACCCAAAAGCCAAGTTCAGCGTCACAAACTTGGAAAACAGAACTATTGTGGTCCTAGTTTTTCGTGATTCAAGTGACGGACACTTTGAGAAAACGGCGCTTGGTTGCTTTTAATGCTATTTTAGCTTCCGTAATATTAATTCGAGGAAGTACTTCTCATTTCTCAAAATCATTCAGCCAAATATTGTTTATGAAAATACGGCGTAATTCGGCATAGGGAAGTGGAGGCCCTTAGGATGCAGTAGAGATTTTTCCAGTGACTATTATTATGCTAGCTAATAATCACACTCTGTAGTGATCAAATCCCTTTCATAATCACAGCAGAAATGAACCAAAAAGATTCTACCCCGTGGATCCAGTTAAACATGTCAGTGGGAAAAATGAATTCCTCCTTGGATTTACCAAAGTTTCGCAGATACAAGCAATGTTCTCGTTGGTCCGTGCTGGCAGCAATTACGTCGTCAAGTCATACGGAAGCAGCGTGGACATAGCGACTACTTTGTCCGTAATCGCCCGGCATTTATGAAAATAAAAGCCTTAAGGTATAATTAGTGGAGACCAAACGATGCCTGGAACGTTCTTCGGGGCGAAAACTGCATGATTATATGTCTGTGCTAAATCAAGTAGGACTATTCTCCCTGTGCGAGGTAGGCCATTTTTGTCTTGGTAAGAGCACTTTATTTTGCTGTATTAGTGTTTTGCCTACGAAAACTTGTTGAAATATTGTCAATTATTTTCAAAACCTGACCATTACTGCAGCAATACGTTTCAAATGGAAA
>LUCM01009751.1:14141-43707 GCA_008360955.1 Fasciolopsis buskii | reverse complement strand
AGTTGAGCGATGATATCACATGGTGAATTATTTCATGTGGATCAGTGCATCTTTTAAATTCTAATCCTAAGACAAACTTTAGCACAACACTGAGTTCGGCTCCATGACTCGACTATGCAATGTTTTTGACAGCATTTGTGAAAAAAGATTACAGTTTCGCTAACTGTGCACGGCTGGTTAGGTTTACTGAAGTGGTATTGTCTTTAAGGGAAATCCTTCGAGCACCGTTTGACTATTTCCGTTGACTTTGAAAACGGAATAAATTGAGTAAGGCATTCCAGTAGGTGCGATGTACACAGAAGTAGTGTAGGAATTTTTATGCACATAGATCTACCTGTGAGATCACAATCTGGTCACACGAAATACGTTTCCTGTGAACAGTACATTCATGCACAGCTAAATTGGCATTTTTTACATATCGACCAATAAAGACGTGATTTAAAATACGGATACCGTTGTTTCCTTACTTGCGATATCGTTGTTCAGGCTACCTGTTCTTGGAAATCTGTCGAACTTCAGGAATGGATGGTGCTAGGTCTAACTTCATCACTAGCAGGTGAAATTGACAATTAATGTTACGAAATTCCGCTTGATTCCCAACACGTTTGGCTTTTACCATCTCCAGTCACTATACCTTGCGAGAAAGCCGAAGTGTCTCAATTTCATGAATGCAGTGCGCGACTGGCAAACTCAAACCAGTTTCGTATTGCGCAATAAGCCACTCGACTTGGAAGAAGCCCGATTACATCATATCTGAAGGACTGGGAGCTTAGTAACGAAAAAGATGAGTAGATCTGCTCCACTTCCAATGCAAATCTTCTATCGGTTCTTAATCACAACCGTTATCTCCACTTCCCACTAACTCTAATAAGAAAACCAAAGTCAAGCGGACAAAACGTTTGTTAATCAGAATCAATCAGCTTGTACTGGTCTTTCGTGATCAACACTCAAACATCGATTATTCCGCCGGATAATTCGGTCTTTGGGCCTTGATCGACTTTCTCATACGGTGTTTTCACTCATATTAGCAACTGGCACAATCAGTGCAATGTCGTTGCAACCGAGTCAGTGTGCACTCCCTTAAAACTAGGTAACATCATTTAGTTACTCATTCCCAGTTAACAATCGCAATGGGTCAGATCAAGCGTGAATTCGTTCTCGTACCATTTGGGTCATCGCACACAACTGTAATGAAAGCTTTTTTGGCTAGTACATCAAATTACTAGTCGACCAAGCATTTTCTTCTTGTTGGTTTGACGTGTATCTAGAACTATGTTTGGTTTAAAGTTTATTTCCATATATGGAACTCTAAGAATGAACTAGTGGGAATTCAGCTCTGCCTATCAAAAGCATTGCATACTTTGTCCTTGGCAAATTAACTCAAAATAATTATTTTTGCCATAGATATCAACGATTTTCAGGGGGTCACTTTCTGACTGGTAGGCTTTATTAGACAGCTTTTACTGCAGCATGATTAATGTGGTCTTGCTGCAATACTACAGCACTATTGCCATTTGGCCTGTTTGGATCTGTTTTTATTTTGGCCGCTGATTGGCTGTTGTCTGTTCCCAAACTACCCCCGGACCTTATATTCTTACGATTCACTGATCAGCTAGGAGTTTGTGAACCGCCTTACGCAATATCTTTCAACAGCCAGTGACTACTGTTGACCCTGTTTCATTAGTTCTCACAAAGAAAGCATTTGAATTGAAAATCTTGAATTATTTACGGTTGTGCTATAAATCGGCCATAAACGTGCAGCTAGGTGAAAGATTAAAACCGGAGCTCTGGGCAAAGAGCATGTCCACTTACTAGATATATTTCACCTATGAAATAGTTTCCGATGTATCGCTATTTTGGATATTTGCTAGCTACGTGAAGCCAAATCGTACAGATTCTGTTGTAGAAGCAAAGCATATAAATGGGCGTTGCATTTGGGTTAAATATTAGGCTTTAATTTTATCCTAATCTCTGGAATAACCAATGTATTTAGTCAAAATTATATTCCCTGACGTGGTTATTGATGTAAATCGAATTTCAGTTGGCAATTTCGCTAAGGAAATATTTGACGTTACCTATTTACCAAAGGCACACGAATAGCAGCGCTAAACGTTGGAATCTGTATCCTTTTATCTGGGCCAATAAATAAATAACATCTGAGGGTTTTCGACAGATTCAAAACAAATAGTTGGTACTGTAAAATGAGTTGTAAGTATTCATTCAGTCATAAGTGTATTAGTCAGACTGACCCATCCAGGGCAAAGAATAGGAGAGACATACACCAAAATATTCATCTCTATTTTGATTATTTTGCAAACTCAAATAAAAATCACATTTTATAAGTTTTCATTTAATTTCCATCTTCTAAATCACTCAGCGCAACCACTATAGATTTGCACAGTTAGACCAGTTTAGTCCGGATTATGGTATTCAGCCCGCGACTTAAATAACCCCAGATATTAGCCACCATGGAAGACTGTTTCCGTCCGACTAGTGGTTCCCACCACCGTACAAGGTCAGAGGGAAGACCATTTTGATCAACCCACTTGCAGCAACCTGAATCGGGCAAACACGACTAGGCCCTTTTCAGTAACCAATGGTACTGTTGTACGATTCAGTAATGTTATACTCGCATCTGAATTGCACTGAATGTCTTTACCGATCATACATTATGTGAAAAAATGCACCTTGAACACCCGCAAAATGAACCGGTAGTGTATTCAGTACGAAGACTGGCAAGTAATGAAATGTGAAAATTTATTTTAAAGAAGCAGCAGCAAATCGCAAATGATTAAGTCAGATCATTTCGCCGACTGATAAACATCCGATAAGGGATCTGCGTTATGAAAGTGAATATTAGATAAGAACGACATTTACACAAGAGTTGGCATCAAAGCTCTGTGTATGCCATGTTAGTTGATCAGTTGCATTTTTCAGAGAGGTCCTCTGGAACAAAACGAGCACGATCAATGAGAATATGCAAACAAAGCGGTTAGAAATTCATGTATCATATGGATAAAGATGCGAATGGAAAGGTGGTTAAACTGATTCAGGTTCACATTGCAGTGATACTGGAAACGAGTATAACGAAATCACGAAAGAGGATGAACAATTATATCAAAATCTTGCGAACAAATACAGCTACACGCTGTTACTGAGGACTTTAATAGCATCGGGAAATCTATGTCCAGTAAAAATGTCGGTAGCGCAATACACGCCTCTGTTGGCATGACCATAAAAGCCCTTCGATTAGTACCCAAGGATAAAAGAGTAGGCATATAATCAATCAATGTGAACATACATCCCCAGGTAAAGTGAACCATCAAATATGATGTGCTATTCTTATGAAGGGCGTCCAACCGTGGTAAGCTGCAGAAAACTGGATTCTTTTGAAATGATTGGTGTGGGGAAAAGTTTTGTCTGATTCCTGGGTTTTTCAAGCCTTATCACCGAATGATTACTCTCCCGAGTGGAGTAAATAATTCATAAGCTTGTCTTAGTATACTGGGATGGTAAATGGCGCCGGTGTATAAATTAACTGGACGCATGGAGACGACCTTTGGCAAGAAACTTCGACAACCTTCAGTTCAACTTTAACTAAATGTGGTTGTTTTTTCCGATTTGGTGCCGATCAACGATAGTTCCTGCCTGTACCAAAGACAAGATCTTTATGGAAAAATTCGCATCTTCTACCTAGAAGTCAAAGGCTACAAAAAAGGACCTGACCAATCGTAACATCAGTTTAGAATTATGGCAAACTATTTAGGTTTATTCCAACGGCATCTCGAATCAGATAATCAAGTGTCTAGCCTTCGAAATATTCGGAAGTTGTGCATTAGTATGCATTTTGTGGAGTTGCGCACGACAGTCAGTAAACTTTGTTGTAAATACGCACAAACACGCTCGTCATATGTGGACCACCTTCCAATTAGATGTAAAAATGATCGCCACACGCCCGTCGGTTGGTGGTTTCGAATAATTTTCACACAATTCCCAGTGCAGGATATATCAATATTGACGAGATGTCTTTTCAAATCTGAAATCGTGCAAACCAACTGATATGTGAACGCTTTGAAGCGAAACGACCAAAAGAATTGCAGTAAAAGCTCAGAACTCTTCGGTAAATTTTTGTACGAAAGTCAACAACCGAGTGAACAGAACGATTCCAACTTCGTTCGCGATTAGCACTGACATTCTCCAAAACTGTAATACTAGGAGGAAAGCAAATGTAAGAATCTCTTAAAAAGCTAGGTAAACGGAATGACGTTGGCCAACGGACCTGTGTGATTGCTAATCACCTTTCCGCGGAACGAAGACGACAGTAAGAATGTTGGCTTGCTTCTGGTAAAAAAACAGCTATTCCCATTATTTCGAAGAGACCTGAAGAAAACAAATACCTTTTCTTGATAAAATCATTTGTAAGTCATTATCTACCACAACGGAGCATGTTGTCGGTACTTTTTGAACCGAATAAAACACGGATAATATTACACTCAATCAGTTGTTATTTTCAGGACCCACGTTTAACTGCTAATCATTTTAATCATGAATGATGGAAAACTCCCCAATATAAAAGCCACTGAATTTTCGGTTTTTGTTTGGACTGAAAAGCTTCGCTTCAAAGTCTCCGCTGGATATACGGGGAACAAAAATCGAGGCAACTTCCACTTTTCAGTACTACCTGAGCAATTGCGCCAATCGTATTCTATTAAATCGCATCAAATTAGTACATACAGCTGTAATATGGAGGAGGACTCAGTATAAAGCATTCAGCAGGAGCTGCTGGCTTGAAACTATGTAATCCGATCAATGATTCGTGTGCATGTGCCTGTGCATGTGTGTTTGTGAAAATAAATGTTTCCAGGCAAATGTTGTGTGTCTGAATACGCTTTGGCGGGTTTGGTTTCAAGCCAGGGTACTCATTTTTAATTAAAATAATCGTTAGTAAGCAACCGACAAGGTAAGGCTGAGCTAAGAGGGGAAGAATGCCAATTAAGAGTCCCGTATGCTCAAGCAAATATTATAGCAAGTAAAAGACACTCAAACACTCCGGCTTATATCTGTTCATACCGCCTACGTCTGACATATCAGACACTTTCAACAAATAACATCGGGCTCTGTGTTATTTTCCTACTATTTTGAATGTATCGGCAGAAGTGCTAACTCAGTGACAGCATAAACTTACCTACAAGTTGTTGCTTGATAAATGATATGAGCTTATTGCAACATTTAAGAGGAGATTCAATATTTCGGACATCAGCTCCTCTACCGGCAGTTCACGCAGACTAAAGCCTATGTGATATCAGGACCGAATTACATAAGGAGTTTATCAAAAAATCAGTGCGCCATGTATTGGTTTTAACTGTGAATGATATAATGTTAATAGTGGCGTTGTTGGTAGATGTAATGCGCCAACATTTCGAATACAGTGGACAGTCTTTCTCAAGGCAAATTTTCAATAAAATGCTCATCTGATATTTTTCAGCTACATGAGGCTTTGAGAAACAACACAACCTGACGAACAAGCTCGTCTTCAGTTATTCGTAATCATGCCAATACATAACAGTACATGTGATTTATTGCAAATAGGAGGGAGAAGAAAGGTCACAGTTCTAGTAGTCAAAATGAGTCACTTGTTGTGTGTGTGTGTGTGTGCATGAAACGAGTGGTGGTCGAAATAATAAGTTGAGGAGATGCGACTTACACACACGACCCGGGTCTGTGGGGGATTCGATAGGCTTTCGGGGATACCGAGTGGGCCAGGGGAGCTTCAATGTTTGCATGAACCGCTTTTGGGCCCACAACGGGCGATCGTAGAGACGAATGCATACGGCCTCAGCTATAGACAAGACCCAATGTGCTTTGTGGGATTGTTCGGAAAACACAAAGCTTTATTCTGACAGTTTATTTTTGTTTAGAAGAGGTAACTGTACGAGAGAAAAGGTGGAATCTATAAAGCAACCTATAAGTTAGGTGACTGGGATCACTACCAGCAAGTTAAACGAAATACGGAGTATGTTTTACACATGGTCCTCAAGAACAATATGTGTAAACAGTCCTGTGGATTTGTATCAGTCATTCATAAAATTGCTGGGGAAAAAATTTCGAAAAATGCCGAGGAGAATCAGGCATGACATTAACTTCAGTTAGGTAGTTTGAAGGCAATCGATTGTAGAATTCCAGAATGTCATAGCAAGTCTTAGTTTGGGTATTCTATTCGACATTTAGGGCTCCGCTATCCCCTTTAGACCAAATGCATCCAGAACAAACCGAGTTTAATTGGTGCACTTTGGAGAAATTTCTCCTGAGAACATTATTCTCCAATTTCTGGTCACAAGGCAGACTCAATGTGTAAATAATAGGTCTTTCTACGGGTGGGAACTTTTTCTTAGTTTGTAACTGCAGCGAAATTCACAGGTATTTCATTCAGATCCAGTGCTTACGACAAGTGCCTGTGTGCTACGGTTTTGCATGCCACCACCTAACATATGAGTAATATCTGCACTACCTGTTTTCGTCAAGGGGGATATCAACCGTTATGATTTTCTTATACCATGAGCTTGCCGACTGTTACAATGAGAATAACTCTTCTAAAGTTGTCACTCCACAACGAGTTACAGATTTCGTTGTCACCCTTGAGCATAAATCGCAGAGCGAAAATTGTTGGTGTTTCATTGAAAAACACTGTAAAAGATTTAAACTCTTACATCGCATTCGAAATTCGGTTGCCTGCAAAAATATATGAACTTTTGCAACCAGCGAACTTGTCATTCTAATAACAGTCCACCGTTTTTTAAGACTTGTTTCCTGTATCCATTAGCAGACGTATCTGTTCTCTAAGCTGCAGTAAATAAGGTGGCTGGGTTGCATGATTCTTCGATTTGTTCCGCCAGGGGAGGTTAACAACTTGGTAAGATTTATTTCCAACCGAAGGACAGTAAACAGATTTGATCTTTTTCCACAGGTTGCAAAATGCAGAATTCTCACTGCGGTTTGATACCTAACTCTTGTTTTGTTCAACTCATTTGATATTTGGCTGGTTGCAGACTGTATCATTTTTGTTTTCTGGTAACCATCGTAGCGTTTTGGCACAGCGCTTCAAATTAAATCGCCCGATATCCCAGCCTACATAGTTGGACAAAATTTTCGCCTGATTTCAAGTGGGGTAATTGTGTTTTGTTGCCCAAAATTATTAAATAGGGAAGCGTAAAATTCACCGTTATCTAAGTTCGTACGTTTTTATTTTGTCCCTGACTTCAGTGAGAAGTAATATTTGCAAAGATTGCCAAAATCTTTGAGAAAGTAGCCATGATTCTCGTTGTTAAAATCGATTAACAAGGTGCTTGAATTGCATCACATGACCTGAAGACGGTGCGCATAGCACCCATTCAGTGAGTGACCTACGGAAATGCCGGGTGCCATGGCTACAACATGCCGAATTCTTAAGCTTACTAGATCAATGGCTAGTTTGTTGATAAGTAAATGTGCGGTGGGCCTTAGCTTTGGTAGATTTGTAAATCTCTGATACATGGGATAAACCACGTTATTCGTCTTAAATGTGATCAAAATATTCACAAATAGATGAGATTGCACTCGCAGTGACAGTTGACCGTAACCACAAACGGATTTGCACATAAATCAATTTTATTAGGTCCGTTTCTTCTAACAATGTGCTAATCGAAACTATTGGTCGTAGTACGTTTTATTTGGTTTTCAAAGATAAATGCCGTTTAAACTCAAACAATCTGAAAAATTGGTCCCTGTTGAACGAAGGTCAGCTTAGATTAAGTGGCAAAACAGTATACTTGGTAGTATTCTAATTTAAGAGAGTTAACTTGGGCAACCAGTCACCGTTAACATCAATGACCGATGAAGAATGACTGCAAAATATATTTGACAAATGAATAAGTACCTAAGTTTTCCCTATAGAATGTGGTCCACTTCATATTTGGAAACTGCACGGACCCCGGAGGGAAGCTAAACTCTCCCGAATAAAACGTTCCCAGGAATAATAAGATGGTTAAGCTTGTCTAGGTTAATAGTATCTAGAACTCTTGGACTAAAAACGGTATAGCTCGGGATGAAGGATCTCCCAAATACTTGTACCACGATCTCAAGGAATGATGTACCACTTATTCGGTGCTACGCACTGGGAGGTTTTTTCGCTGGATATCAACAAAGTCTGTTGGTACCAAGCATTTTTTAGCTCAGTTAATGCAGCAATCATTGTTAGAATTCAATTACACACAATCACATTCAGCGGGCAAAGGAAATCCAATAGAAAGATCATCTTCATCGCATCCCCGACTGAGCCGAGTACCTGGAATGGATAAAATGTTATCCCCTCTTCCTGCTTACTCAGTTTGCATTTCTCCACAGGACTACCAAGCACATGTTTTGCCGATCGCTTTAATTGTCCACTTTGGTCAAATATTCATTGTCCCCTTATTTCCGTTTGTCAGTATTCCCGGGCTACGGTATTCTAGTCAGCCAGTAGTGCAGCATACATGGTGCAAATATCCTCATTCAGTTTGCCCGTTGCCGTTTGTCTCTGTGCAGCATGCAGAAATGAACAAATCTGGAATATTCTAGGGCCACCCTACGTTTTGATAAATGTATATGGCTAATGGAGTGTTGAGAGGCCGAGATAGGCTGAAGTCATCTTTTCCTCATGCGATTACGGGGTGGGGTGCATTTTGACGATCACGGAAAGTTAGTAAAATTCTACTCGGTACCAAACATCAAAAGATCAACTAAAATAACTGCCCGTCCCTCCAAAAAGCTCTTTGTTGTCACAAATTAGGCACGATTGCATCATCGTTATCATGCTGGTTGATCTAGTCTGTGAATAGTTTTTTTAAGTTGAGCGGGAAGTTGTGGTCCGAACGATTGATTATTCAGACAAAAAATAGTGAGTAGAGTCTAGAAATTTAAAACGCCACTCTTGGTCTGCTATAAGTATCGTACACGTGTGTGATATTTTGTCTGAATGCTGAGCGGAATAGAACTTTAGCCTGAAAATGAACTGGTAAATGTACTCGTCATTATTAGATCTGAAGGACGCAGAGAAGGCGTCACCTAGTGAAATAAAGACCAAGCCGCTCTCGGCAAAATTCAAAGGGATTGCCTGACTGGGTTTTAGCTACGGAGATCGATCGCAGGGATGTGTTAAAGGTAATTTTCAACCTTTCTTCGAAATGTCTCAAAATGCTGCTTGGGAACTTGTTAGGGGGAAAACAAGGCCATTACGTCAGACGGAAAATACCTATCAGAAGGTAGAAAAAAGCAATTTCTCATGCAAGCAATTATACCTTTTTCTCCAGCTCCCACATGCAACATCTCAGTCTACTCGAAGTAAGTGGATATTACTCGATCACAGTCGACAGATTTCCTTTAGCTAGTTTACATCGGTCCAAGTGAACGGCCGTGACTCATTTGCAGCCATACTGCTGAGAATGAGTAGAACACGATGTTCATGCACAAATTTCACAATGTGATTTGAATAACCATTACCATCTTTTAGCTAAATTGTGATCTATTACACCAAACCATGACAACTGATTCTACTCACTGACCAGTCAATTTTTTGGAAAAAAGTTGACACACCTGGAAAAATGCAAATTTCATAGGTTGATTTGACGAATGTTAAATATGAGTTCTTTCAAGAGAAATAATATTCGACAGACAATCCGAACATTACGGTCTCTACTGTAAGAACCTTATGTCAATGGGGTAAACCAATTTCCTCATTAGTTTTCAACAAATTTAGCACTCATTGATGATTTATTTTATGAACACGGCTCAGAAATAATCAAGGTAATGTGAAAATGTATACAGTCATCGTCTACTTCGTGAAATTTGTGATGTTTTTTTCTATTTTTCATTAGGAATTCATGTAGGGTTTAGCTTATTTCATTCGGAACTATCGAACTACTTTTTTCCTAAATTGCTTCATGGACAAAATAAGAGAAATCGAACGAGCTAGGGTGATATTTTCAAACTCATTTAAGCACTGATGGTGGCAACAGCTCTACCGGGTACACGAGGTCTGACTAATTCGTACCGACCGACGTCTGCTTAGACAGAGTCACCAATGTGGTAAGCCCCGGAAATGAAAGATTGTCTGTGTTAAGCAAATATTGGTCAGATGCATTGATGCTACTATCGTTTACCCATCAAAATCCATGGCCATATGCACTTGGATTGTTCACGGATTCTGTGGGTAACAGGCAGTCTGGGTTTGTTTGGGATTGCTCCGGAAGTGCACAGGCTGAATGCTTTGTCACGCTAACTGCCGTCCTGGAATAAAAAATACGGTTGAATTGATGTCTTATAATCGATTATTTGACTGTGATCGGATTTTCCAAAATTAGCTATATAATTCTGTGCGAACAATTAGTGCGAATGTAGTTTCTAACACAAACGAACATTTTATTGTCACTAACACAGCACTTTACTTACTTACTGCATGTCCTACAGGATAACAAGGTTCTCAAATAATTTTTTCGATTGATAATTCTACCAATAATTGATTGAATGATCACTTGTGAAGTCCTAGTGACAGAAACAGAATGCTAATCCCTATGCGCATCAAACGTCTACCTTGCTTCTACACCATATGTTAACTGAATTACACTAGTGGATAAAAACTGAATCTTCCCGGACATATCTAACAAAAGATATTGACAAAATCAAGAAGAGTTCTTTTTATTTAGTGAAACTTTCAGATTATATGGGCAGGAAGAAAGCTCCTTCCGGAGGACCCTCCCTGATTGTTTTATCGTTATTCGAAATAACCTCGTTAGAGTGCAAGAGTGCTAACGGTGAATGACATCCAGTGTCCCACTGCAGGACTAAATACCGTCCGACCTGGCTTTGTTCAATTCGCTACTCAATTATGACTGACTGGCTCACTTGGTTATTTACCAGATACGGATTTTGCTGTCCCTCGGTGTCCGATTGTATCAATTTACACTGACTTAAACTTAGATGTTTAAGTGAACATCAGCTGTTCACTCACCGGTGTCTTCCGTCTTGCAGTAGCTCCGGAGAAAAAGAAATCCGGCGGGCGAAATTTCTGGTCTTATTATAGTAAGCCTTTGGTATTTATAGGATTGCCGAATAACTATAAATGCCTCAGTAAATTATCTTTCTTTTATTGGTTTTACACACCACTATCTAATTGGCCGTTTTGGTTGTTTTTTGAATTTCATGTGGCCAGATTTGTTTCGCTTTGTGAACATGACTGTTCCAGCGGACTTGATGCAATCGACACGGTATTCCTTTATTGTAATCGTTATTTTTATCCAGTCACAACTCCACATCCTATTGGTCATGATGTTCGGTGGGATGGCTCAATCTGGTTATGGTTGTGCTGTCATGACCCGTTGACCATCTGGCCTGACCAGACGGACTAGGCTCATTGTTGTCTGCCTTAGTGGACGGGAGATGATAACCGGACGATAGGCTTGCATTAATGAGTTACTTTCAGGCTCTTGCTTTTCGAACAAAATCGATTGCAGTGTGACTGATCTGTTGGTAACATCCAATGCAAGTAAAAATGATTAATGAACCCGTAGTAAGACTATTCACCCTCTAGTGTAAATGAAGAGATATCAAATGAAAAGTGTCCAACGGTGAAGATTTACAAACCTGGAGGGCACAATATTTGCCATTTGTTCAATCGTTTCAAAGATCTACTGATTAGATGAATAGTATTACTTTTTTTCTCTTATGTCTTATTTTTCGGCAAGACTGAACAAGAAATAATTCTCTTTAAGTTTCAGATGATGATCCAGCTTTAGGAGGTCACTGTGCTAGATATAAATGGTTTGCAGTAGTGGCGCTTAAATTATTTTGATTTCTTGGGTACAATTCAAAAAGCAGTGTTGTTGCGAAAGACAAATTGTGGTTTGTTGCCTAAAACAGACAAGTTCATGAAGCTAGTGGTTTCAACGGTAATCTGTAGTTTAAAAGTTGTCTGATTTCTGAGTAAATTTAAACATACGTAGACACTGCACCAGCTGATGTCAACCAGTTGAAGCGTGATATTCACGTTAATCTTCGTATTCTCACACATGACTCCGGGATTCATTTTGGTTACCAGAGTGGTCCTAGCTGCGTTTCGCTTTTCAAAATGATAATTTTCAACTTTCGGCAGCGAGTTTCATAAATTTCCCTATCTAAAGAACATCGTCATAAATTGTCTATGCTTTACCTTCCATGTGATTTACGTTCATGGTTAGATCAGGAGCTGACTGGTACCCACAGGGTACGAAATCGTGCAAAAAAGCGCTGAGGTAGCGTCATCCAGGATACCAGCTGGTCTCTTTTCGGAAAGTCAAATATTTCTAGTGATTCTGAAAATATTATATATTGATATTAGCTCACACTGTTGAATTCCTCGGGGTTCAGCTCATCAGTCTCACGCATTATATGTCTGGGGATCCAGTGTTACCTTGGATGACCAAGTAGTAGAGGCAATAAATATGCGTTCATTTCTGTCACTCGTCCACCAGAACTGTTTACCATTTTTCCATTCCTTATTAAATAACAACTTCAAGTCGATAACCGGCTCTCTTAACTAATCCAGCACTTATCCAGTAAAGTTTTGATTCGTCTGGTTGCAGAGCTTTCCACGGAACAAAACTTGGTCCCAGAGAGAGTTATCGCTAAGTGTCGTATACTTTGTTCGCAAATGAGTCTTCTACCTCTAATAGCGATCCTTTTTCTTGTGTAAAGATCAAAAATCTCCCCACATCCATTTTTAAGATTTGTATGTGCCTGAAGAATTGTTCTTTTGCGAAGGTATTCTTTAAACAACTTAATCGGCATTGTTGCCTTATGCTTTTCTTCCCCCTCCCCCATTAATAATCGGGCGTCTTAACCCTTCAGTCATATTTTGAGTGCCCTCTGACTTCTGCTGCCCGGTGGAAACTATGCTCGCTTGCAGTGAGAGATTAGGTTCAACCCATATTCCGTAGGGCAAGTCTGAGGAACACACAAACAGAACCCTTGATTGCGGTAGTGTAAAGTGTTATTTAATGCAGAAGCCAGAGGTCACAGTTTATCATCTGCGTCAGAATTGCTCGGAAACTTTGATAGCCAAATTAAATGGAAAGGTCTAATACCTAAATCTCGCCGAAAGCACTTTTCGTGTTGACGCTGGTGAATTCGAAAATAGATTCTCTTGCTACCTATATGTAGGGGGACGCTCAATAAGTTAGAATTCCTTGCATCTTTCTTTATGCAATACTGGAATACGTGAACGACTCTCTGACCTCACTGACGACGACCGTCTTAACTCAAAACCTGAAAGACTCTGCAGACTCGACACTTATCACTTCTCTTTCGGGGGGAACCAAGTCAGCAGATATGAACTAGTTTCTTCAACGGTCATTTTTTAACCCCTGTGCTAAAATCAACTAATAAAGCTGTCCTCAGTCAGCTGCAGTCATGCATTGCTGCTTCCAGTAATTCTCTCATTGGCCTAATACCCAACAGATGTAATCTTGGATCCATTCACACTATCTGCTCACTTAATTAGTAAGTCTTCATGTGACAAAGCAAAATCAGTTAGACCTGTTTCCGGTGACTACTAATCTTCTTTGATCCAGATTCCAGATCACGGTTACTAAACATTTATTAGAACCGTCTGATGTTAAGAATGCTCATTTGCATGTATAGGCGATTATTACCGTAGAAATGTAAACTTCTCGAAAGTCAGGATATTCTCCAAGTCAGTAACTCCGAAATACTTCAAGGTGCTATTTTTTCATCACACCTGCAGAGTTTACGGTGTCTCACTGAGTCAGGCTATCAATTATGGATGCTTCTTGTTCAAGTCCATCAACAGCGACAATGACTGCAGCAGATTTAAATATTCCTCAGACACTGGACTTTGTTTCACTAAATCGGATACTAATCTGAGCCCATCCAGTTTTTCAAAGCTCATCTTTATCTTTGTTCAGCCGTCATTTTTCATGAGTAGCCAGGCTGTTAACAACAACTTCTGTTCCAAAGCTGATTTCGCCAGACAACCAACAGACGATCAAACAAATACTTTCGTTGGTATTCACACATGCAGCTTGGTGCTACTAATCAAGTTGCCTTTTCACACTCGCAAACTCAAACAGTGCAAGACCCTACAACCTGTCTTTTAACAAATTTTTCACTTGCCCAAATCCTCTTCTGCCATCACTATTCAAACATCCGGCCTCGTGAAAGAGAATTTTGCCACGATGTCACGTAACAATTGATTAAATTTATCTTATGCATATTGAAGAGCCGGCCCTTATGTTTACTATATATTTACTATATATTTAGCTCACTTTATTGAGTGCGAAAGTAAAGAAAGGATTCAGTTGCACTTCAAGCTTGGTGGATAGCATTGTATCCTTCAGACGTCGTTAATTGTGAGTTTTTCGTAGTATCTCTTTAGTTCATTTTACTGCTTTCGCCGATTCTGAGCAAACGTCTTTTGGGTGAAATCAGGGCTCACATGCCTGCAAAATTTATAGAAATAACTGATGATGCGTACGCATGTGTAAATCGACATTAGATGAATAACGGGTATCATACCAGTTATAAAGCCTCTCTAAAGTCCCTTCCCTAAAAATGTGTAAACATTTTGTCACTATGTCTACCACATAGTTTTATTGTCCCACCTAAGTATGATTAGCAAGAATGTGGCTATTTCGTAAATTACAAAGAAAACCTTTGCTCGTCTAACGACGCCAGGCGCTTGCATCGTGGTCATACCTTAGGAGAACTCTCAAGAAAGCATGAATTACTTCCAGGTATCGGAAAGATGTGACGTTAGATAAAGAATTACCAGCTTATTTCGGAGAATCGCTAGCAGAATCCATTCCGAGTGGTGGTCGCAAAACACCAAACGAGAAGGTCCTTCGCATTCTGAATAATCAGGGCTGAATGCCTGTAGATTTCATTTTGATGAAAATCGGTATTCACAGAGTGGCGAATAGCGCAAAAAGTAGTCAGAGAAGGCAAATCGCCATAACAACTAAAGTTTACTGATAACCATAAGAAAGTAATAAAAATGAGGATAAAATATTGTTCCATAGAAGACATGAGTTGCCGATTGCAGAACTGAGTGAAGGATTAAGCTATGAAATATTTGATGAGGGCACTAATTCTTTTAAAATGTTTAGCTGTTGAAACTTGTGAAACGTTTGGATTATTGAGCGCGCAGAAAATCACTTTCGACCAACGAGGTCGAGTTAGCTGAAGTACGTATCCTGTCTGCCTGTCCATTAATTGAACTTTCTTGTTTCCTGTGAATAAATTCAGTTGGAATTACAGTTTTTTAAGAGTCCAGGCCAAAGTGGGTGACATTCAAGTTTTTTATTGTGTACGGGGAACAATCCATTCATTTGTACGGTACATAACAGCTTCCTATCTAGGATCCTGTAATCATTACAAAATGAATGTTATTTTTGTGATATGAAAGGAAACCAACAAAAAATTTAGACCTTACTTCCGAAAAGAGCATCAGAGAAATGTTCGCAGAACTGGTGTTTCTAAAACCCGGTTTGAATTTCAAACAATTTGTTGGGTTTAACGAGGTTATCTCCGGTAATCTATGTAACATAATTCTTATTCTGAAAGCAAATTTATTAGTTACTTCAGCTTAGCATTTATAATAAGATATTACTGTACGAGTCACTAAATAAAGCCTTGTAAATTTGTTGCTTTTTAATATATTTACGAAACAACAGTAATAAGTTCCACTGTGCTGAAACGCTGCTCAATTCAGTTTTATTTTCTGTTCCAGGAAGAATTAATGAACAGAATTAATGACACTGCAGTCTATAAATGACCAGAAGTGTCACAGATTGAATGCAAGGAATGAGCGTTCCAGAAGATCATGTGCAGCTCCCAATCCTAATAACTCTACGAAATAAAGGAGTGAAAAATTTACTTTCAAATTCTAATTTAATATCCCTTCCTCTTCCTTGAAAATTATTTCGCTAATTAGTATTTGTATTTGTGGTTTGCTTTAAGCCGGGAAAAGTTTTTCATAGACGCGTGTGAACCCCCGCCCACGTCGTGGTGTTGTTACTTCTTTCTCTCGCTTAATTATTGAAATCTGATTGACCCATTAGAGTGATGTACTGAGGACAACAGCTCGGTACTTGTTGCAAACTGAAGTAATACAAAATGTTTCGCTGGAACGTTCCAGTCTACGAACGTTTCAGTGTTACCCGGGGTAGATATTTTAAGACTCCAACGTGGCTCTTGCATGAATGCTTCCCAAAGTGATCCCAAACAACTGAGAATTATAAACGTCCATCCTTCGAGTGGTTATGTTTTACTGCCACAAATGCTTTGCTTTATGGAGACTTACTATGATAAAAGCAGCGGCGTGATAGCAGCTCCCGCGTTAATCCTTTCTGATGTGGGTGTTATGAATCATTGAGCAATCCTTCACTTATTCTTGTTTAATGTTCTAAGGAAGTGAAAAGACGGAACTCTTTTTGCTGTAAAAATCAGAGAAACGACTAACTTACAATATCATGGCAGATTGATGAAGCAGTTCGGTATATTTATCACCATCGTATTTTCCAAATTATTGCTGATCTGCAGTCGGATTATCTTTACGTCACCGGATGCAGAACTTCGACTCCCTTGAGAAAGACCACCTGCAACGGTTCTCTGAAGCCCATAATAATGGGCTACATTATTGCCAGGCTGTGTACACGATCCGACAGCCACTTATAACTTATATGCCAAATATAAATTCGACGCTTCGTAAATCATGCTTCCCGTTTTCGTTTCATGGCCGATTTCATCGTTTGAGTTTACCAGCAAAACAAGCAATAGCCCCATTTAAGCTAACAGCCATGAAATACAGAAATGCTACTTTCTAAACTGAAAGGAAACTGTCGCAAAGTTTAACAAAAAACGACTACGATGGACTGGGATAGCATATTTTGTATTTTTTATTTCATATCGAGGAATTATTAGATAGATGATCAGCTTTCCTAATGATCATGTGTTTTTCACTTATGTACAAGACTTGGTTTTGGATACATGGGTAAATACACAGCACCACCGGATAATGAATTAGAAATCACAGTCGTTTTGTTGTACTTTTAACAACCTTTCTTTCTGCCACAGAGGATAGTGGAATAGATGAATGACAAGCATATTCTGTCACCCAGCACCAGTTTGGTTACAATGAGTGCACCTGTGTTTGCAGACACCGCAAGACCATCGCATCATCTGAAAAAGAGAAAAAAATAGTGACAGAATGATGTATGATTACCCAAAATAGACGAATAAAAGTGATTTCGGTTCGTAATGATTTGGGCTGTTTTAGATAAACTGAGTCCTAGGGACAATTTATTACTTCGATTGCCCCTGAATATTACTTAACATTATAAATTTATATAAACGCAATCTTTTGAGCGGTCAGATCATAATCATGCTTAATGAGTTAGGAATACACAATTTCATATCCACCTGGTGCTTGTCACCCGGCAGTTTAGATCCATTGTAAATTCCATGTTGTCATGCAGATTTCCCCCCACAATATTGTTTGCCAATTTTTCAAAGGAATAGCGCCACACAATAGTGATCAGATTTATTCAGAATGGTAACTGTTGCACCTGGGTGCAAGGCATCCCTCGAGTTAATAATTGAGGTTAAAATTGTGACAATCATCATACGTAGATGAGAACATATGAGGGAGAGTTCAAAGAGTGGAAAAAGTTGAGTTTTACATGAGCACGATGTTCAATTTTCCTTGCAAAATTCAAGGATTAAAAATCAAAAGAATTATTTTCCTCGGCAATGATTGAATTCCGCCTTAAGAACCTGGCAGAATAATTTACTAGGCCATGGACTAGTAAATATAAACAGTGGAGACGTAATAGGATATACTGACAGGTAGTCTTGGAGATAGCCGGTTATGAAATCACAATCAGCCCTCTGATAATTGGAAATACAGTTTTATGGAGTTTAACAATTTGGATGGACTAGAATATCTTTCGTCATGTGGCTACTTCCAAAAGCAGTTATCTTTAACTGTAAAGCTTCCAAACTACCATACGTCACGTTAGGAGCCTCCATAACAGAGACAATAATAGAATGATCAGCAGCGACAGAACGGACTTAAATAATGTTTATTCACAGCCTACAAAACAACAACCGTCTACAGGAATCTTGAATCTTTCGGCATTCGTCAGGACCTTCAAATCACGCTTATTTCTTCAAGGCTTACTCATCCTTTCGGTCACTTGTACCTTCTTATACATTTTTAGTCCCGTTGTATGTGCGTAGAGTTGCCTGTGTATGAGATATCCTTCTCTCATTTATATGAACCGTATCCCCGCTCTCCCATTTTTTCCCCAAATTCGCACATCCGACAAACGCTGGCTTCTAATTCTCATCAGTAGCGGCCTTCATTCCTAGCGGCAGCCGGGTCATAAACTTACCGAACAAAACTGGCTCTAACCTAAGCCAAATTCTTCCTCCGAAGAATACCATATAAACAGGAAGAAGTGGACTACAAAGGTAGAGGTGAACAACGTCCGTGCCGATGACAAACATTTTTTGGTAGCACTGTGATTCCACTGATCGATGTGGTAAGACGTTCATTTAGGATGTCGCAGCAATGGAACTTTTATGTCGAATTTTCTACAAAAAGAAAGTGAACTGCGCAACCGAATTGCGCATCACTAACTTCAGGTCGTCCAATGGGTGAGTACGAAGTCTCCTAGTTTGTCATCACATCGGCAATGGAAAAGCGAATAGAGAGACATGAGTTATGGACAGCGTGAATGCACAAGACGTAGCTTTCTTCAAATGAGAAAATTTTTAACGAACTTCCATTCTACTGACCACCACAATGAATTGCTAACACCTTCTGCACATTACAGTCGAATGTAAATAAAATGTTACCAATAAAAATCGCAGAAAACCGAACATAAACTGGCACACCTATATAAGCACCGTCTGAATTGGTTTCACCATTTTTAATCGAAATACCAAATTCGCTACATCCACAAAGTCTGGCTGTCTGTTTAGAGTAGCAGCTGCTCATCAGACATCCAGGACAAAGGAATCCAAATAAATGTTGTATTAAAAAATACCTTGGATAGTTTTCAACTGGCTTATATGCTTGCTTAACCGGTTTGTGAGCAGATCCACGTAGGCTGAAAAATTGAAGAGATAATGAAAAAACTATCACCTGCATATCCCTCAACTAAGCAAACAAATAAGAAAGTATTTTCCTTTTATGAAACTAGTCGGTCAAAATTCCTTGCAAAATCTCCAATAATAGTTCATCTGTTTGTGAGAAACATTTTGCGAAATGAAGCTTTTCCCATTTTGACACGGTTTGTACCTTTACTTGATGAAAAGCCGACCACCTCTTGAATTAATTCTGCACTTTTCAGTCTACTTCATATACGTTCAGGTGAATACAATTTTCTGATTCCGAATCATAACCCAATACCCATTCTCCCTTCTATTACCAGTACTTTCATCTAGTCAAATCTTCCCATAGCACCGCTGGGCTTATTGGCTTCAGATTTGATAAAAATTGGAGATCTGCGAAGTGATTTCGAACAATTGTCAACTCTCTTTCTTGCAAAGAGTTCTAATTGCGCTCAAATATAGAAGGAAAATTTTGATGTCAACCACATATGCGCATGGCTACATCGTTTGTATGACTCAAATCATGCGATTCTGTGGTTCTGTTATGGATGACGTTTTTCCTTTTCATTTTGTATTAGAGTAGAAACCCGGAAGCTGACGCTTTTCTAACCGCGGTGCAAATTTACCAAAATAAAATAATTAAGCAAATAATATAACGGGAATGAACACTCAAAAGATAAATCATCAATTGTTATTTGTACAAAGACATATAGTATTAAGCCTACAAAAACTCAGGTAAAACATCAGATAATTGCTCAGTAAGAAAGATTTCCCGCGAGGTTCTTCCGAGAATAGACATTCGGTTGTCGAGTGAATCAGAATTTTTAACAAATAAAAGCTCTAGCCAAGGAACGAATGCAAGTTACCCATACATCAAAGTAGTTTTATCTGGGTTTTATTCAACGTAGATACGTCGCATCTCGAGACCTGCGACAAAGTAAAGATTTTGTGTGTGGTTTGAGCGTTACTGATGTACAACTGAAATACCCAATTCATAGTTGTCACTCGTGTATGGAGAGTCATGTACAAAGTCAGTACCAGATAAAGTGTTTCACAAGTGAAAACAGGTTTTTATTGAAAGCATCCATATGGAACGTCAATCGATTCATCTAGTCAGTCTCGTTCCATCCGACACACGCATTCCTTACCCAACATGTTGATATTATCATGATATGCCTTTTCCAAAAGTCGTCGATGTTCTGCCATCCACTTTGGTAAATTCTGTTTGGAAGAGAACATGCAAAGCAGGATTCTGTTTGCACCGTATACTTATCAGTGCGTCATTTTCGAGAAAAAGTTTAACAGCATGTTTCAGCTAATGCCATAAAAATTACATTAGCGAATTTTACTAGTCCTCAAAGCAAAATAAATAATTAATAAGCAATACAAACAAAATTCTCTTCAGAATTTCCCTGTTCCATCAAAACGACTTTATACTTTTTTGTCAACTTACAATAACTTATCCAAAGAAGTCATAAGTGGGCAAACGGGATTGATAGCACTTATTCACGTTTTTGCTTCAACAACATATCATTGCTTCTACGAATGTTACTGCCTTTTGTGTAGTTATGCAGCGGAGAGTGCACTCGAAGTGTTTGGACAATCGATATCCTAACGTGAAATTCCATTTTTTTTACTTTAGTCCTAATCAAACAAGCTTTGTTTACGCCAAAAGCTACTTATCTCTCGAAGTCCGATGAATTTTGGGAATTTCACTTATTTTTAGATTAACATTAGTTAAAATTTTTGGCACCGACTGTAATTTAGCATTGTACTCATATGTCTAATGGAGACCAGTGACTCGAATGTTTGCATAGGTTGAGGCAAAAAAAGACTAGTTGTCATGACCCTGATGAAAAAGGCAATGATAATCGAAACCTTTATCCCCTCAGTGATGAGCACCTTGAAAAAACCAAAGGCATTTATGTTGTGACTCAGAAATTTCCAGTTTGTCGCTTTCTATTTCTGCCACACAGTTTCCCATTCGTTTGGGACCATTATCAGAGGTGTATTGTCGTTTCCTACCCTACTTTTAACATCTTTCACACTCGAGTATCAGCTCACATACTGATTCAGTTTGATCACCAGAATAGGCAGTTATTCTTATGAAAATAAACTCGGGTTGAAATAAAACTTCTTAGTCTCGATAAATGACTGACCTGTTCTCCCAGTTCTGAGGCAACCGACGCTGATCAACAAGCTGCAAGCTGACTAGGTGCGCCTCGGTTCGACGAAAACCACTGTGCCCTGAATACGCTTATTTATCAAAGCCCAAAATCCAGAAAGAGCTGAACTAAAACTGAATTTACCACAATCCATTCAAAAAATAACGCTTGGAAAATGTTTGTCGTAAGGCTGAATTGACGAGTTCAGGTATGCTATCTACTTTTCAGTCCATCCGGATTACCCGATAAGATAGAAATGACTAAAAGTGTATGTCAAATGCGGTTGCTTTTGTCAGCGAGCTCCAATACAATCCATTGTTGTAGCTTAAACTACATGGATCTGAGATAATCTTTTCTAAGTTCATTTCTAGCATAAGTACTGCAAGTAATGATTTCCTGGTGGTCTCAAAGGACTAACAGTTCTAACGATCAGAAAAGGAGTCATGCCAACATGCTGAGTTTGAACATGCGCTATTTGTTGTCTATCTGATTGAATCCCATCAGGTCAATTTCCAAATAACGATCCAAGAAAACTGGGAACTAAGATATAAATGAAATTAATTAGTAGAAAGTTGGCAACTGGATCTAAAAGGGATTCATTTTTCCTCAAGCGATGCGTAGACCGTAAAATGCTTTGAGCTTAGTTTATTAGTGGCACCTCTATTCTTAAGTACCTTTTATTTGGTCCGTTGAAAAACAAGGCACTAAAGACAAACAGTGGGATTTCAGTGTGTTAGGTTCTATCGACCGTGAAAGATGAAGAAGTGCATCAGGTACAAACAGGCACATGGGCCTGCCTTCCAGCGAGGAACCCTGCGACTAATTCCCGTACAACTGCAGTCACCCCTCTCTTTTCGGATAATCCGGTCCATCAAAAAGGCTGATAGAAACCTAAACACATCGAACTAACCGTGTCGACAACATTTGTTCAGAGCTATTGTGTAAGAATGTTATGGTAAACCCGATTTGCACTCAGCTGTGCCCAGACTTTAAACCCGCTCGATCACTTTTATCCAGCGCATGAAAAATTCAATCTAGATGAAGCACGCTGACAGATTATGCGGTTCACTGTTGAGCAAGGGCTGCTATAAAACGAGCTTGTCGTGTTTCAGCAGTTGCATATGCCAGTCAGAATGCACACAGTTATGGGCATCACCCATCTATTATAAACGATCACTAGGCTCTGAATTATCAAAATTTCAGTTCGCTCAGCTGATTAATTTTCCCACATGCACTCGCTCACATGCTGGTTGTTTTCTTTTCTTACCAGTTTACTGATACCAGTTGTTGATGAACTGACCCCTAACTGGTAAATGACTGTGATGGTAACATCTTCCATAGATGAAAGAAGTTATCACATCATAGACGCGAATGTCGTTAGCAGAACAACATCATTGCTCTAAAAAGGCCGAAAGGTACTGTCTTTCACAATGTGACCAACGGGTTGTTTCGTTAATGAGAGATTGTAATTCCTAGATATTTCTCTTTTACGACCCAATGCCGTCAACCTTCACATATTTGAGTAGTAATCCGTCCAAGAAAAGAGACTTCTGACTTTGGATTCACTTATATTTACGGTATTTACATTATCACAAAACATGAAAGTGCAGCAATATTCCCCGAACATATCTCCAAAAACACAAGGTAAGCTGAAATGGGTAATTCTGGCAATTTTTTAAAAGCATTTTTCATTCACCACGAGTGTTTTGACGATAAACTAAATTGATGAGCATTCAAATCCTAGTTTAATGTGATGACATTTTTCTGTCCTCCGAAGTTCACTATGTCTCCCAGTTACAAATGGCTTCATGCTTTGCTTCTGCCAGTTCCACTACGCAGTTTCAGTTTTCGTGAAAAATCAGTCAGTATATCTTCCTTAAATTCATCAGTTGGTTTGATTTCCTCATTTTGATGGGAGCAAGAGATCTATTGGCAAATAGCCTGATTAGAAGGGGGACATTTTTTACTTTTAATGCAAGAATAATTTTTAAAAGTTCTGCAAGCCTTATTTTGTTTTCCTAGCTTGTTCGATGCTTGAGTTTGACAAAGCTATGCCAACGGCAAGTTCGCTTTCGCATCGCATGGCTTCAGATAACGCTGTCAGTCAGGTCAGAGTAGAAACAAGGTGCATCAAACAACAAGTTAGCAGCTTGAGAGTGAATGAAGCAGTTTGCTGTAACAGTTAAGTATTTAATGAGAAGTCACTATGATATAGTATACTAAAAGAAGCTGGCCAGTCTTTTTGTCCCTATTTCATATACGTATATACATATATTTGCAGCGGCTATTGTTTTCTTCCAGTCAAATTAATTGTGAAAGAACATTTCATTTATTCCATGGTAGTCTGAATTAGGGTCACGTCTCCCGATTACTCTGAATTGGTGACAACTTGAGGTGGACAGAAAGATTAACGGGCTGATTGTTTCTGATTTGTGTGTGTGCGTGTTGAACAAAAGGGCACGAAGGTGTACTGTGTTCAAACTATGACTTGCTTCAATGGTAGGAAGAAGCAACCCTTGGAGTGGCTACTGGCTGGTGATTTCCTCATTCCCGCTGAGGATCAGACAGACGAAGGTCGTCGGAGTTTAGGGGTAGTTAAAATAAAAATCGGTGTCATGAATATTGCCCAGCATATTTGGTTGTTTGGTAAACTTCGCAACCGAGAGCCAAAAATCACAGTGATAAAAACAGATTTGCTTGTTGTGTTCCTTTTTCTGAAACATTCTTTGGTGCCCTTGGGGTCAAACTGTGCTTTATTTTAGTCCTATGCAAAAACATTAAAAGATTGTATTTTGAAGGAATGCAACGCATTTTCGTGAGGTACTGTTAACGAAAAACGGGACAGTTTAAACCTGCATCTTGGAAAACGTAAAGACTTCACACTAGATATGACACTGTCAAGAAACCAATATTTTTATTTAAGATGGCATCTTCTAATTTTCACAACAACAAATAAACCAGGTAAACGGAATTGGTAATTTTCTACATATATTAGCTAGAGATTCGAGTTTTGCAAAATCTGGTCTGCATGGTTATAATTTACTTCTTACCACTTTTCAGGTCCGTGAAATTACGGACTCAATAAGAACATTTTATTTCGTGCTCCTTTACCCAGAAGCTCATCACGGTCATTTGATGTCACAATACACATCAAACTCCTATTTAGAAATTCTTGAACCTGGCCTGAATGCATTTCCCAATTTTTGAAACCAGCAGTTTCGACGAAAGCAAAACATGTCAAATTACTCGCTGTCTGATGTCGTACAGCACATGAGACATAATCGTTGAACTGATACAAGGAAACAGTTGGTTTAGTGGAATTCAAAACTGAGTGTATGTTACCTTAACAAATTCTTTGTGCTTGTGAATGACATCATTCTTTTGTCTTTGTACACGCCACAAGCAAGACCTTTTGCTCATTGGTGGTTTCTTCAACTGGACTGAGCCAGTCGCGCTCTGAAAACCACAAATAATACACAATGGCATTTATCGTCTTCAAAAATAAAATCAAAATTCTCCAGTTATCAGCCCCATTAGCAATTACAACTGGTTTCTGATTAGTTTAAGCACAAGTCAAAAAAAGTAAAACTAAATCGAGAAAAGTACGTATGATGATACATTGTGCTAATGAAGATTTTACTCACTTAAAGTTAAATTTGATTGGCTTGCACCGCAACAATCTCAAAAATAAAATACTGGCCGAATTACATCAGTCACGATAAAGAATTATAATAATGTATCCAAAAGTTTTCGCCTTCTGAAAGGCTATTTCATACGGGGAGTTTCCGTGAGAAAAAACATTCCTCCTAAAATATGTTACGAGGATAAACGATTAAAATCGACAGCTGCTGCTGAATAATTACCCAAAGTCCACAATCAACAGCCAACGAGCAGGATAAATATGAGATAATTATATTTGCCCAAGTATTATTGGGTTTAAATAAAAATGTCATGACTCCGGAGAAAATGTGATATTTAGTTGGGGCAAAATTAGCCCCTTCTAACACGATGCAACACCCCTATTTGGTTACAAAATTTCCCCGCTGAAATATGAGAAACGCTAAGCAATCACACGGGTGCAACGGGAAGAAACCTTCGTGAAT
This sequence comes from Fasciolopsis buskii, assembly GCA_008360955.1. NCBI lineage: Eukaryota > Metazoa > Platyhelminthes > Trematoda > Plagiorchiida > Fasciolidae > Fasciolopsis > Fasciolopsis buskii. The sequence goes on along the minus strand of LUCM01009751.1, from coordinate 18,257 downwards.
GATAAACCAGGTAGGGTCTCTCCGTGGTGCACCGAAACACTGCACAATATTACCTTTAAATTCTTTTATCCATGGATTGGTTTGGTTTCCTGTGTATTTACGATCAAAGTGCTTTGAAATCATGTCTGATATTAATAGTTTGTAATCATAGAAGCTTCCAAAAACAATCTCAACTCTTTTAAATTTATTGAAGTACTTGAGACTACCGATTACTTTTGACTGGTTCCTACAGAGATGATGTTGACTGTAGGCGCTTGCCGCTTCCGCAAAAGTGCTTTGCATTTTGAGGCAACGGTGGGCAAACCAGAACCCGTGGCGTTTTCTTCTTCTTAGCTCACCAGACCTACAGGACCGGTTTACATTTTGCTTAATACAAACGTTTGTTTCATTGCTTGGATAATCAAAGCAACGAATGTGTTGGAAAGTAGTGCAAACGTAAAACAATCCTTTTCTTCTTAGCACGTGTCACCTGAAGCTTGCAATAGGCTCAAACAATACACCACCATTTGAGGATTGCTGCTTGCTTTTTACTTGCTTCACTTATTCAGGCAAGTTCATGGTGTGTAACCACTACAACGGCGACTAAGGCCTTATTGAACGACCAGAAGCAAGACTTTGTAGGCTCTGGTGCTCACCACATCCACGCACCTTTTGGGGATGAATTTTGGATAGCGAGGAGTCAATCAACTTAAAGTACAGCCTGGACCTTCACGAAGCTGCATCCTGTACGTTTGGTAAAATTCAAACTCCATGAATTAAAAATTTAGCGATTGTAGGCTTATTTCGCCATGATCACTCTAGAAAATGGTTGAAAGAATAACACTTCCCGCATTGCAGGAGAGGCATTCGCGTAGGATTCCACATCCTTTCAATCGATACATTAAACTTCTTAACAACTGCACCTCAACAATAATGTTGAGACCCAAAATTTAGAAAAAGGCTGGTCTGATTGCAGCGTGACCAACGGAAACATTATTTGAATTTCTGGCAAGTCAACTAGGATTGTAGGCAGTCTAATCTTTAACTTCATGATGTTTTACTTGGACCCTCTTTCGACCTCGGCTCAAATCGCATTTAAGGCTAGGATATGTCATTCTACCGGTTGTTAGCCGGTACCAGTAATGGAATGTCTAAGACATTCAGAAGTTTTATCGAATTTCGGACCTTCAAAAATTGGATACCTTGCTTCTGATGAGAAAAATAAATGCCAACCCGGCTAATCCACGAATTTTTACCAGCATTTTCAGAAATAATATCTATCAGCTTTACAAAGCCCGAAGAATAAAACGAGTTGCCTGTGCAACCTCAGTCTAACTGGAATTTGTCTATATCTGTACATGCTGACAGGATGGACGTGAGTCAAATTTAAATCACTCATACCGCTACGGACTGACCGCTTTTAGGAGTATAGGAGAAAAAGCATTGCCGCTTTGCGTGTAGATTCAGGATTTTTCGTTTTGTCAATCTCGTACACAATACTCATCATTGGCTGCGTTATCACCTTATGGATCGAAACAACCTACCCACTTATGGTTTTCAGTATTTGAACTTGTGGTTCGGCCACAGTCCGGAGATGAGTCAGGTATCTTCCTCATTTTTATTAGCGGCCTATGCCTTAACGGTGCGTGGTGAGACTCCTTAACCAAAATCCCTACTACTTAATCTGACACCCTAGTTTCACAGGAGCGCTTTTGTTCATCATTACTTCAGGAGTCTCGCTTGCTGCATAAAACCGTAATAAACCATTTGCTGCGCAGTGACTTGGAAATTTCATTCGACGTGTTCAATAAACAGCTACAAATAAGTCCCATTCATTCTTATACTAACAAGATGAAAGATTCACTGTCCGATTAGGATTAAATGCTACCCAAACTTTCATAGACTCCAAAGAAATAGCAGCCATTCAATTTTCTATACTAGTCGGTGACGATGTTAATACGCCCCAGATTTTTGTAAATTTCCGGATAGAAAGGCATGCCAAAAAACAGATTAGGAGTTGTAGAGGTGCCATATGTTTGTTTGAAAGCATAGATCAGAAAAAAAGAACAACTCTCTTTCAATAATTTTTGATATCGGTGTATCTAACAGCTCGGGTTGGGAGATTTCACTGTCTATGAGGGCTGAGCTCGAAGTTTAGATCGCAAAGGTTTCATTTTCAGTCTACGTGCCAATGATTTCACCTCGGCTGATGAAGAAACATTTGGAATCTAAACGTGAATCTCAGGATTCACAATACTTTGAAAATTATGACTGCCTTTTGTGGATAAAGGATTCACTTATTAAGGATTCCACACCCTGATCATCTTACTGATGGATTTAACCCTCAAGAAGTAAAACGTTTTACGGCTTCTGGCGGAATCTGAGGGTCCGCAATAGCAGCGAGTAAAATGTGTACATTGTCGCCGAAAATTAGGCAGTCTTCACGGTCAGAACCGAGCAGTGGACTCTTAGTTGCTAACCCAAAATTGTTGAAATCTTCACCCTGTTATCTCCATGGGGATTTACACTGGTTCATGTTATTAGTCTGATAAACAGAATAATATTTTACTCTCCTAAGTAGATTATTCTAGACATTTTCTTTCGCTCACCCGCAAGAAGGCTGTCCGGGATGATGTGAGTCGTTTGATGAGAGTTTTATTTGTTGATTCAACGAGTGATGCACTCCCCACAGAAGGACGGCAGTGTCTTCGAGGGACCGGAGGCGGCTCCGGAGATTTCAGTTCATTCTGTTCATGATCGGTTAAAGCCGTCAAGTAATCGGTTGAGTCGGCTATGTCTTGGGAAACTGCCAGAAAGTAAGAAGGTGTATCGGACCTGGGCGGTTGGTTCAGTGCATACGTGTTACAGCTCGGACTGCGAGTTAGAGGTTTGGCTGTGACTATAATCGCAGACTGACTGCTTTCGGATTCTGACCTCTAGAACAAGAAAAATCTATTTGTAATTCATATTTGAAAAATCTTGATCGTATAAAGTAAACCCGAAAGACCACTGGCACTTAATTTTTATGAAAATATTGAAAATTTCACGACAATCACTAATGGAAGAGTGAAACATCATTAAGGTTAATAATAACTGAGAAATGTCGAACAACCTTTACCATTTAAAGACCTTTGCAAAGGCCAAAGAAGTGTACATAAATTAATTTTCTAATAAAATTCCAAAATGAGAGAGAAACTCCAATCAAAGCAGCACTGGATGCCCAGCTGAGTAACTCCCATTCGATCAACCGAGCCCAATGTGCCTCCTACTGGTTCTCGTCACTCATCAACTGAATTGAAGTGAGTTCTCTACTATGCACATTTATCAAACGCCGGCCCTTTAGATTCACCAGTTCACTACATCCAAAGAATTTTACTCGTTCACACTGTGCTTGCTTTCCTTCTTAGTACCGAATCTGAGTTTTCCAGCACTTTACTGCCGTTAACAAATACTAATCGAAAGTGTGGGCTATTTGTGCCAGTTGTATCTTTTTTAATTTAGGTTAAACTAGATGAATATTTGCTTTTTTTAATAATAAGAACCAACTGTTATTTTGCCTTCCTTAGCATTTGTGGCAAAATACACTTAATATTACTGGATGGAATTCACGGCCACTAAAATGTCATGGAATAAAAGATTGACCAGCAATGGATGAGTTTAAGTCCACAATCCATGGGGCAAAAACCAAGATAATGATTGTTTGATCGATGCTAATGATCAAACACAATTAATACAACTGTGAAGGATATAATGTTAATAAAACAGCTTTGCTGGTAGATCTAATGCCCCAACGTTTTGACTACCGTGGGTGGTTTTTCTCAAGACGAGTTTTACAATCAAATGACTGTGGGAACGTTCACATGCCAACTGATGTTAAGTTCTCTGTGTTTGTGAGTGTGTGTACTTTGAACTGTGGGTCGGGTGAGAGAATAGTTGCCCTTCACATCATGCGTCCCGAGGTGGTGGGATCAACTAGCGTGGTGACCTTTTGGAATGTTCGTTTCTCAAAGATGTTAGGGCTGTCCATATCTCCAAAATCTCTGCTCGTCGTTCCGATTGATGCATGTTGGGTAGGTGCCTCGGCAAATTTACGTTCAGTGCAGGTTTTGATTCCACGTTGGAGTACTTTTCTGTTTT
>LUCM01009751.1:0-13468 GCA_008360955.1 Fasciolopsis buskii | reverse complement strand
TTCCGCTGCTTTGCAAGGACCAGTCACTATCCTCACGTCTCAAATAAGAAAACCAACACGCAAAGGCTTGCCACATGACAACAACCAAGAAAGAAGAAAGAAAAGAAAAAGAAACGGCCCCTCGGGTCGGAATTCCGTACATTGATCACGTACAACTCCTTCGGAGCAATAACAGAAAGGATCCTAGTTACTTTGATATTCACCACTTTCTTTCCGAATGGCATATCCTCTTAAAGCGCCCACTTATTCAAAAGGCTGAAGATCAAGTCTGGTGTGCCAAGAAACCACAGACAACTGCAATCTTAGCAAACATCAGTTGCAAGGAATGCCCAGTCAGAATACCACATTGGACAAAACCCAGCAGACCACAGTGTAATTACACGATAAAACAGCACACACCAGAAGGAAAGGAAAGTGCAAGACCTTCGGATAAGGCCATTCTTATCACAAACTTGCAGCGTTGATTTCAAGCCACCGCTGTGTCATGCTATACGCCCAGAGGGGCACACAATAACCATAGATGGTTAAAGACTTGATATGACTTACTACTATCTTCTGGTAGGGTTTTAATAATCCGCTGAAATATTTTGCCATTTTGTACATTCCACAGGAAGTGTAGTCTACAATTGGACGAATGGGTATGTCGGTTTTAATGGATTTTTGGTAAGCCGTAAAATCTCCCAAGCCTGTTCGTTTTTGCTGTTAATGAGAACCACAGAGAGTTCCCGAGTTTTTCTTTCAAGCCAGATAGGTACTTGTTTGCATAGATCTTTGATTTATTGAGTGATGCATTCACCTTCTTCTTTTTAATTTTTTCATAAGGTCCATCCCGTAGGTGCTCGGCAACTTTTGACTCGCAATTCCATCTGTTGGGGATAACAATAACATTCCCTTTGCCCGCTTTCGCGATGTGGATTGTTCGACCTTGTTTTAGCTTCATCAGTGCTTTCCTTTTCTCCACTGTGGTATTTGACGCAATCGGCTGTTGGTTCTTAAGTATATTGCATATCCTCAGTCTGGCTTGATTGGCTTGATTGGAAATTAATATAATATATTCAGGTGTCTCTGAGTATTTTATTTTCATATCTATTTTTACGATGTTTATCACGCTGCAAGAATATTCGATTAGATTGATTCATTTGAATCAGCGAAAATAACCGCTATATATGACCCTACTCCCAAAGATCCGGAAAGTTGTTTCCTAGAGCATTAAGCATAATTCGTTTTATTCGAAATTTATAATGTTTTTAAAACAGCGATTCTATTCATTCTAGTCACATCTTTTAAGACCTAAGGACATATCAGCGGCTGCTGACTCACGGACTGGTTTCGCACATGTACTCGATTAGCGTCTGCTTTTATTCCCGTCCCTCGCTCCACTAAATCGACTTCCAAACGCGAACGTCTTTCCCTTCGCCTCACCGGGCCAGGTGTTCTACCGATTTGTTTGTCTCTGTCTTTCGTTTGTCTCGTCTCGGCTAACATGCAGTTGTGATTGCGCTTATCCACCAACAGTGATGGCTGCAAATGTTTCACACGCTGAGCATAGCGTAACGTGTTCATACTGTGCTCATAGCAAGATAAACCAGGGGAAACGGTAGCTATCATACAGGTTTTTGAACGCTGTCCGATGAATGATTCCCGCAGGACCTGTTGAATGGGTAGACAGCCAGCAATTGTCACTAAGCTTTCTCCTACTAAACATAACAAACTCAAATTTCCGGTATAATTCTTTGTTTCTCATAAACATAAGTTTGTCTTGTATGAAATTCATGTGAATAGAATTTCGACCTTTAACTAAACGGTATAAAATCTTGCAATTAGGCCACTTGTACTGATCAACAACAAAACGACTCCTCCAATCTATTGTACAATAATGCTAAACAGAATATCGCACAGCTAATGGTGCTGAAGTTACAGGGGACTTAGGTGGACGATAACCCAGATGGATCACCACCGACTTCTAGTTCTTTAATTTGGGCAGCTGTTTAAAGTGTAAAATAACTGATTCTAACAGTGATGTAAATGCAAGAATTCATAAACATTGGTTGTTTTAGGTATTTTTTACCGGCCGCATGAGAATAATAGTGTATAATATAGGTGCAATCTTGAAAGAACCGAATGATTCTTTCTGCTTGTGAAACACCAATATTTGTACATTTATTCCTGCACATTTCATACTCGATGAGCCAATAAGAGGGCTTTGAGTAGTGGAAATGAATTTCGTACCTGTTTGGATGAGCATGAGCAAATATAACACGTTAGTCAAGCGCATCAAAAGCCCCACATTTACTCTTCCAGTTGCTGATAGCTACCCAAAACTTCTTTCGCCACATTGAGCAATTACTCACCATTGCCGAATTCCATATTTAAAATCCAACATTAATCCAATAGCAGTATTCATAAAATGTTCCCTCTGTTCTGCCTGTTAGTACTGCAGTTACAGCTCACTGGCTGGGTCAGATGTTCTAACGCTGGAACTGTTATCAGCTGCAGAAAAACGGCTATGCAAACCTACATCAACGTTCTCCCAAAGATTCATATGCGATAGCATTCATCTGCAATTCAGTAGCTGAAAAGCCGACACAAAACCAGCTTGAGACGCCCATAACTGTTGATTACGAAGTACACGGCATCCTAGATACATTCGTTCCACCAATCTCTCTGTTGATCTTAAGACAATTTTGTCGTCATACAGCGTCAAAGAAAACGCATCAGAGGACGATACTTCGGCAGGTTACTGAGTAATCCATTTCGGAGAAGTGGGCCTTCAGTTCTTTTCTCATCAGCCCATCAGCAATTCAACCATACTAGAAGGGAACACTGGTGCATAACAACAGTAAAACAGAAAAAGCAAAACATGGTTACAACAAAGTGGTTCTGAGTTCATCTGCCATCATCCATAAAGCCTCTGGCATTTGTCAGGTTACTGGTGCAGTCGATGCCATTCCATAGCGTAGAACATTTTAATCGTCAACTATGTAACTTGTGCAACAGAGGGAGAAACAAAATCCTGCGTTTTACTGGACACGATATTAGTCAAATCCGGCCTTACTGCGCTGATGAGCTGGCTGTTAGTCATCAATATAACGGTCACTTCTAACTATTCAAATAGCAGTATGGGTAACTATTCTGACCTTGCTTTCATAATCTGCTCCAGAATATCAAAAGCCCACGATTCTGCATAAAATAAGTTGATAGAGTAAGTGTTTAACTGCGGTTGGTCTTACCTACAGCATTTCATTTACCATCTACAAAAGAATCAGCAGGTACTCCCACTAATCACTATTGTTAAAACGGACTGAACCCAGCACACGAATCAATTTTCTTGACTTTTGTATAGAAGTCTTGTCAATAAAGCTGTATCATTTCGTGAGTAGATTCTTCAAAAAATCTTGTGTAATCCAATTCAGCACTATCATACAGTTTTGGGTTTTCCAGGGTGGCAAAATTCCAAAATTGGTTCACATGGTCAAAGTAAACTTTAGATGTCTTATGGCCAACAATAACATGTCCAAGTGAGTTACACTAGAAATAGAATGAAGCGATGCTCTATATGATGTATCACACACCAACAAGTATCTGTTAAAAACAGGATTATCCATCAGAAACGAATCTAGCCGACATTCTTGGTTACTACCAGTAATCTTCTCAAAGCGGTAATCTAAATGTTAGCTTATGATTACTTTTACTAATGACATTGTAGTTCTGACAAGTACTTAGTCCTTTATAATCTCTGATAGTTTAGTTACTCTGATTTCTAGGCAACTCCGAACCTGTGATGATAGCTAGTGAATGATAATTACGGTCTTGTACACCTCCGACACCTGGCTATTAGCTGAGTTCCCCTTTTAAAAAATGTGCCACATCTATGTGCTACTTATGCTTATTAACGTTGTTTTATACTTACATTCTGACTTCGAGTTGTACTCCTATATACATAAACATAAATATAAAAATATTACAACTGATATCTCGGTTAACTGCTCTAAATCAAGTAAATTTCCCAGTCAGGAAATGTTGTTATTCGAATATTCTATTGAATGTCATCGCCAATAATAAAGAGTGGTCAAGCTGATAGGGTCTTGCCGTTTGGAAGTGAAGGCAACGGTTTCCAATACTCCCACCGCTAGTCAACTTCCCCACTTGGCAGCCCTCTGCTGGCTTCGTTCTCCTTCCTGAAACCAATACAGATTGTCACTAAATTACCAAAAGGGATAAATGACAAAACCGAAAAGATGCATGTACGCCTTTAATTGATTGATGTGATGCTTAAATCATCTTTCACTAACTGAAGGTCAATCACGGTAGGTTTTTTTCAAATTGCTGCTAATATTTATTATTTATAAATAATCCGTCTGAATTTCTCTGGTTGGTCTTCGTTTTGGGTGGAATCGTCAAAACAGTTCTGTGTGTGTGTGTGTGCAGAATTTGGGGTTTTTGGACTGCTATTGCGCATTATCACACTAGATATTTTGCGGTTCCCTTGGGAATACGCTTCACGCGAATCTCTACATATACTAACAGAGGAAGCATATTGCAATCAAATAAGCTAACGGTTTACCGTGACGATATATTCAGTTAGCTGCCGAAACGAAAGAAGAGCATTCTTTTTTTAGTCGTTATTTTGTATATTTGCGAATCTTGTATCCTAAATTCTGATATAAGTCAACGACAAAATGAGTGAAATCAAAATTAATGGTCCCGATCGAACTTTAGTTGCCAACTTCCATCTCATGAGGGAAAATCTACAAGATTTTATTAAACTAATGGTCCCTGGATCGTCAAGGATCGCAGCATCTAAAGCTAATTAGGCTAATGAGAATGGTCTTCCTCAGGGGAATTCAAAACCCAACATTGTCCGAAGTTCAACAAAATCTCAGTTTACCTGAGTTAGTTTGCTTGTGCGAAATGGTAAGTAACTGGCTGCGTTATTACCCATGGCTCTTATGCATTCCTTTAAGGCCAACAGGCTTTTGTTTATCTCCCCGCTTTCCATGTGTCGAGTCCGATCACACGTGATAGCCCCATCTGCACTGCGCTCATTCCCGGCTAAATCCACCAATGAGAAGCGGCCAATTAAAGGACCCGAGTAACGTGGTTTGGCTTTTGACTGAGTAGGATTTGCTACGGAACGTTCACTGTTGGGGGTTGTTTGTGAACGGCCAGTTGAGTCGATTGATTCGTTACGATGGCGGCTGTCGTCGGCAATCCGCTGACGTATGTTAATCTGTGAAAAGGAGCGAAATAATGGACAAGGATGTTTTTCCTACAGTTAATTAGCATCTCTGATTCGCGAACTCATGAATAGTGTCCGAATTCCGGAACATGTAAGCAAATTAGGAAGTTTCAAGACTTGATAACTAATACTCCTGCATTTCTCCTGCAACGGGATAATCAACAAATATTCGCTTACAAACAACCAATTGAATTTCCATATAATTCACTAGAGAAAGGGCGAAATAAACAATTGTAATAATACAAACAATAAACAGAATTAGGACAAATTATAATTTTTCGAATTGTCAATTAAGAAAAAATGTTGTAGCAAACTGATCTCGCAACAAAAGCGGCATGGTATGTTAAGCCCTACTTACACGACCCACCGCTTTAAATCACCTTTTGGAAGCCCCAGATTTGTTTTTACTCATTGAACATCTTTTAAGGTAGTTGCAAGGATTGAAAAGCTTCACATTATTTTATTCTTGATATATTCTACGGCAGATTTTTGTCAACTTTGTATATACACACTAAATGCAAACTTTACACCAGCGCCGTATTTAAACGGCTTCTCTATTGTTTTTACTTCGGCGTTGTTTTTCTCCTGCAGCCAGCACCACTAAACCGATAGTGAATTTTTATGACAACATTTCGTGTCTAGTGTAAGTGTTCATTAAATCCTGCTTATCCAACTTCTTACTCCCCAGGGCCTCGATCTGTTCCATTCTCAACTACATTTTATTTGGCGATGGTGATTGTTGCAAGCTATTTCAACCAACGTGTCAAAGAACTCGTTCAGATGGTTATTCATAGCAAAAGCTGTACTAAATTTATCTTTGAAAATCATCAGTTCAATTAAATATTCACCAAATCGCTAACAGTTTCCTGTCACGGATAGTCTAGTAGAGCTGCATCTGAGTACTAATCACATCATTGGTGACATTTAATTTTGTTGTCCACTGGTGATAAACAGTGTCCTATTAAAGCCTAAAAATCTGGTCTTTTTCCTGTGGAACCGGTCACTCTCGTAACACGCCTGGCCAACAAATCACACTGTGTAAGAAACGATAACCCGGGAACTGTTCTCCTTTAGCCAACCTACGTTTTGTTCACAAACTATCCACTCATAAATGAACAATCCGTCTTTCTCATCGAGACGCTCTTTTGCATATAACAAAAAACATCGGTCACGGATCTAGTTTTGTTCCCTTTAAGCCACAGTTCACAGCACTTTTGACAAAATTTGACCAGTAGGAGATACAAAAGCTTATATAAGCTCATTTTTTAGGTCCACTCGGAGCAGGACGAAATCGTTTCATTTTACCAGATTATCATCAGATCATTTGCTTTTCAGGATAGTCGAAATATGAAAACGCACTTGCTGTTATAGAAATTCGACTTTGTTGCTACTAAAGGGAAAATTTAGAAAAATATATTCAAGAAATACGGAAATAATGTGAGTTAAAGTGGCCATTTTTGGAATTATTGGTTTAAAAACTCGCCATGCGGCACAATAGAGCCTTTTTCGTACGAATTTCAGGGACTAAAGTTTCTTCCCACATTTGCACTAACAACATAAAAGGACATCATATGATATAACGACGACCTGGATTCAAAGCAAGAATAAAATATAGTTAATAGTGATAATGAGTATATCTAAGAAATTCTCTACACAGAGAAATTGAATGAAGCAAGAACGAAATTACCTGGAATATGGCATGTGATCGACTAGAGTTCTCGTTGGCTAAAGTTTTGCCGTTCGTTCTTTGCTGATAGCCGTGCTTTAGCAAGGCCAACGTGGGTTTCACTTCCTCTACTTGATACTCTCGCAGCCCGATCAGCTGAATAGACCCAAACGAGTCTTCCATCACGCGCACAGCTTGCTTACCATTGAGCAGGTCGTTCACCTTTCACATAGACGTTGTTCGAAATGTTCAGTAACAGAAACTCAAGTAAGTAAACAGATCTGAAACAATTCTACGTAGAAAGCTCAATAACTTAGTGCCGGTAAGGGATGACGCACGACGTCTAACTAGTGTTAAATGAGCAAGTGGGTGATGAATGTAAGACTAGATCATTCGTAGTGCTTTGATAAATCTGCCTTCAACATCATATTTTGTCGCCACACAATATGCAACAAGCATCTTTACTAGATTGAAGTTTATCCAAATATCCTGAATATCTTTTCGGACTCTCACGAATATGTACTGATCCGGCATAAATGAGACCATAGCCAATGAAAAATTGATTCAGTTCAACAAATCCTAAGCGCTTCCTTAATGCATTTTCAATTCATATCAGGAAATCAAACGTCAATTTAGTGAAGCACTTAGTTACATTATCACTATGATGATTCAAATGTTATCCCGGGATGCAGTCTCAAAAGATCCACCGTCGGTACCATACACTGACCAAATATCTTCGCTCTGAAAACCCCAGAATCTTTAAATGAGTGTTTGAGGTTCACTTTAACATTTTATTTCAACGGGCTAAAATATTCAGTTGTTTTGAGGCAAAATAAGGAGCCAGATGTTCTGCAGAATTGCACACCCACTTACGCACTACGCATCCAAAACGCCCACTAGAGACACGGACTTTTGGATGCACAGTGCTCGAGTGGGTTTCTGTTCGTATATAGCATTAAATATGACGAATTTCTGGACGACCCTTGTGGTTTACAATTCAACACAACAAATCTGTTCACTGTTAACCAAACGAAAGGTTATTTCGTAAAAACAACCGCAAACATGCAATAATTTCACGCAAATCTTGGCACTAATAGCTGCTTCAACGCCAAGGAAAGCCGATCTCATCTGACATTAACTGTGAATTGTCAGACGTCAGCTATCAGAACAAGGTTAAGCATAATTTCACCCAGCAAGTCAGAATAAATGATCAACGGTGGTATTGATACCGACAGTGCGAATAATAGTGAAACCAGTCGAGTGGTTAGACTCGATACATGTAGGTGTTCAGTAGGTGATTAGCATGGATGGTGAGTCAACCAGAAGCTGAAAATTTGCAAGCGGTTTGTGGCAAAAACAATTGTGATAATCAAATCGTATACACTGTCTAGAATTCACCCCACATGCAAATTAGTGTCGTTGATAGTTAACTTTTTAGCACTTCAGAAAAACATCTGAATATTCCAGGTCGAGTCTAAATAATTAATATTCGCTTTTTCCGGTTCGTTTTTCTGCGTTAGATTCGTTCTTTCCGATTGAACTACTGTGTTTGGCATATCAGCCGGCGATCCCTAGAAGAATTCACTGAAATGCTTGTTGTTGGGACAAAGTTAAGCTTGCCTGTGCTCAGGTTAAGCAGTTGACCTCAGATCAGTAAGGATGAACCTAACCGCTTAATGTAGTGGAACAACTCAACGAATTTACTAAACAACACTCACAAGTTGGTAGTCAGCTTAGGACCCCGCAGATCACGTCTGTACGCAACCGGATAGCGTCATGGAGTTCGAGCACGATGGTCGCGGGTTCGAACCCTGCCCCAGACGCCGACCAACCACACCCGTTAGCTGCAGCCCCCTTCCTGAGAAATAGTGGTGTTAGTTTCACTAGTAAAGTACGACGACAAAGGTTCAAACCGTCTGCCTGTGTATATGGACTCGTCCTCTGTTCGGCACATTTACTCTTCACCATACCCTAGAATTGCCCTTTTGGTTCATGTTCCTATCAAATGTGACATAACAAGGACAATTATTCCAAAACTTATCAAATGTTTATATTTTCTGCTCAAAATGACTGTTTATTCCGTTCAAGCTATCTGATCGGCATTCGGATCGCACCATTCTTCTATTTAGGTGAAAAAATAAGTCGCAAGTACTAAAAAATCAAAACTACATCGGCACAGTCATGTCTAAGCATGATCTTCAGTGTTCTGATTACTCGTAAATGCCGAGGACTGAAGCACCCTTGAGTAATCGAGTCTAATTGTTTGCTACTCATGAGTAGCTACGAATTTCGAGGAAATAAAGATCTTGTTACCGGGCTGTCAGTTTCAGCTATGGTCGCGCAGGACTACGTTGGTGTTGTCTTCGTTCAATCCACGTAACCTAGATTGCCGTCGCCATAGCTATTCGCCATTTAAGCTCTGTTTGGTTGGATCATTTTAGCAATGTTCTATGGCAATATCCAACTTTCGTGAGCGGATAAGTTTATCCATGTTAGCCTGCTAAAGTTTGAAAAATGTTCAGTTTTATTTCGGTAGATAAACCTTTGTATTGTACCTGGCCAATTATTTCTCCATCGTCATTTTTTTTTGATAAAACTAGACCATGAATATATACCCAATGTTACTCGATTTAAATTACAGAATCGAGATCTCATATGGCATATCACAGGCAAGTTGGTACTGATTGCATCTTTTGGAAGAAAGTGATTATATCATAATACTATCTGACTGGCGCGGGCCTTGTGATAGGCGGACAGCAAGTTATCGTCCATTAGTTGAGATGAAAACTGTGTGGGGAAACATGTTTTACGTATGCAGACATCATAAGTACGCTCATGCATAGGGTATGTAAGTCGTTCGTTGTTCAGAATGTGATCTGTCCGCTTGATGTTCACGTATTTTCAGTACTATGACCTCACTCGAGGTCATAGTACTCGCTTCTTGTTGATTTACCATGAATTTTGAAAATACTATTTCATATAATGAAATCGTTATTTCAGAAGCACAATTTTCTATTAAAAAGGAGTTGAAGGGCTTTTAATAAAGTATAAGCACATCAAATGATCTGCTATTTTCCAAGATTGAGATCAAGAAAAAGCATTTTGTGGTACCGTTTAATTAGGCTTATGAGGGCGTTATACCCTGCATTATATGGGGAAATACAACTGCATGTTTATTCAACGACAGAACTAAATTAACCACAGAATTAGTTATCGATGTTATGCAAAACGATTCTTCTTATGAACTCACGACACCACCTTTTTCTTTACGGGATTATATACATACAGATGGGAAAAACAGACAAACAGAAAATAAACTGTTCCATGAATTTCAATAGGGACAATCACCTTAATATGACAAATTAGCTTACCTTGTTACAATAAATCTCGAAGAAACTAACGCTTATTGTTACGCTCTCTGCATAGTTACCTTGTTTGTAACGGGCAAACAGGTCCGAAACTGGAATAAAATGTGAAGACTTGTTATCAGCTGTTAAAAACAACTCTGAGAAGAACGAATGCTAACCGCGCAACGTTCTTTAGACCCGAAGGGAACCTCAAAGGAGATTACATGGATCTCGAATTTATTCTAACATCAACCTTTTCATTGTGTTCCTGAGGCATAAGCGCATTGGAGTTACCATGCTCTCAGAATCCCGGTAAACTACATCTATGAAAGGAACGGTCACTCATGATATGAACACTTGAAACTTAAAAGAGTCAGCTAGATTATCCAAAGGTTTTGTCCAAACGAGAATGGAGACAGCAAATTAGCCCACCAACAAAGTGACCACCGTACCTGAGGCTCCAACTTATAAACCTTAGAGTAACAGATGCTTAGTCCAAATTACCGATACTGCAATGGCCGCCGTTGGGATTTACAAAAGAGTATTACTTGGCCAAATTTTAAAGGACAAGCTTCACATAACATGCCCACGGTTTTCTCATTCTGTATTATTAACCCAAAAAGGCTGGCATATTTCTCGCATAATCAGGTATAGGGAATGGTTGTGGAAGGAAACTAACTAAAACGGAGTAAACGGAGACGTGCGTAAATGGCAGAATACTCGGGTCCTATTAAAAATCACAATGTTAGCCATTTACGACCACATACGGTACCGTACTCTAACTTGATCTTCAAATTCATCTAAATAACCCCTCCTTATCCACTGAACTGGCTTGGCCACCGCCGGACTTCCTAAAAGAGAAATATTCCCTAGTTAACAAGACTTCACAATGAAATGAACATATGATATAGCGACTGAATTGATCTTACGTGCACAACAAGCATTTATGTAAAACAGTACCGTGGCCTAAAATTATGTTAGTGATGTTCAAGAGGTGTTTTCCAACCTTTAACTGAAATCTAGCTTCAAGCTGAGAAAATCGGTTGGATTGAATTATCCGAAGAGGTTTGGAGTAAATAGAACACTTAATGGCGTAAAAGCCCCTAAACTGCGGAGTTTAGCTCTACTACTGTACAAAATGTAAAATACTGACTTTCAGGCTACGAACTGTGACAGGAAGCAAATGGATGCAGCAGATGAATCTCAGTGACGTCTGATTGTGTAGCATTCTTACTCATTGCAAACCATTGCAGAATCTTATTTCCGATAGTTAGCTATTCAGCCACTTAACTCCTATTTTTCTCCGGAAGCTCTACCTCATGAATTCTCAAGTAGGGTTCTCAGGCTCTGTTGAATTCGCAATCTCTGCTAAGCAGCTCTCTGCAGTCATGTTCTAATCCAGTGTGTTGAAAAATGACGGTGGTTTTCCTCTCTCCAAGAAGATAAAGTCGACCGTACTTTCCAAGCTATTCTGTTCTACTGCACTGACCAAGACCTTTCTAAAAATCCCTTATGCATGTCATGCTCGGTAACCTCCCAAATCACACGATGAACCTCTCTTAACACTTTTGTTTCTTTTACAAACCTCCTAGAAAAGCCCGTGATGCAATTTCGCATTGTATGCGTTCTATAAGCATGTCTAAATATAAATGTGAATTCTGTTAGAGGCCGACTTCTGGGATATTCTCCCGCTTTTAGTTTTGTTCTTTTGTCGCCCTTACTTGTAAAGCTGCATTTTTTTGAATGCTTTATTTATTTTAATTGTGAATGATATAATGGTTACAATACAGCGTTGTTGGTAGATGTAATGCGCCAAGGTTTCGACTACCGTGGGTAATCTTTCTCAAGGCGTTTTACAACCAAAAATCTTACTTATTTATTAGTGTCGATTACTGACGACCTTAACAGAAGCATCTAAAACACGACATTTGAGAGGAAATCCTTCAAAATTCCAAAATAATTCTGTTATTCTGCGAGGCACAGCTTTTTGTCTTTCATGTCAGTGATCTACTCAGTAGTTTCTTGAATCATTTGACAGCGAGTGTAGATAATACACTTGCATTCCGTCCCACGTCAAATAGTGATCACCTGAGCAGTTCGTCCTTTATCTTTCAAAGGAAACTTCAGGACGGAGTGGTTCTTTTGTCCAGGTGCCCCCAATGTCTCTTCCTCATCTTGTTCTTCTTCCCTCAAAGACGCTTTCAACTTTATCATCGATATCTTACCAGGAACTGCAGCTGATAAAACCTTTGGGCTTCTTTATCCTCCAGAGTTGGCTTGTTCGAAGTATGGCCTCCTTCCTTTCGAACTCTAAGCCTTGGACAGTTTCTTGTGGCTCCTAAAGCTAGTTTACTGTTTGTTTTCCAGCGCATGCAATCAATGTCGCTCTAATTTTCGGTAGTTTTTCCTACACTGCTAAGGAAAGATTTATGCCACTACACAATGTTTTCCTTTTGATCAATCGTATTCCTTCTATGCCCTTTCCTGACCTCCTCATTTCCATGTCCTAAACATAGGTACATAAGAGAAAATAGCATCAAAAGTTCCTCTATGATCTCTGCCACTTTCTACATTATAATCCCTTCCAATATTGTTCCGGCCCCATTACTAGATCCTTTTCCTTAATTTTTATTCGAGAACCAACCTCCATAGACGTACTCCACTGTCTTTCCTCTACAGCTTACTGGAGGATAAGAACGTAAGTAGTGTCAATTATTGTCGAATTCTTTCAATCACATTGAACTCATTTTTCCAAACCTACCATTTTTTACTGTCATGACCAATGAACATTTTCATTTTGTAAGTTTATCCTAGCCAAAACCAAAACCGAAATAAGGTTTCGCCACCACTGGATATCTGTCGATCTTCCTCCCGTAATCCCACTGTTTTTTCTCATTAACAGTCCAGGCAACTACCACATGTTTTGTCTTGACACAATGCAGCACGGTAGTATATTGGGCGCATCACAAACAACTGGATAGCGGCAAAATGTCCATAAAAGCACGAAAAACAGTCTGGCTAAACAATTATTTTTCTGTACTTTATTCTGTAGCCGTTTACAGACCATATGGGGGGATAATATAAAAACAGGTCATGCATTGGGAAACGAATAGCACCAATCAAGGTTGGGATTTATGTCAATCACATCATCACTGTCATGTGACTGGCTAACTCAGCCTGTGGGTGACTACGTGATGGATGCATTCAGTCTTGGTC
>LUCM01009749.1:43752-86874 GCA_008360955.1 Fasciolopsis buskii | reverse complement strand
CTTCATATTTGAGAGTAATCAAACTGCGAAAGACGAATATATTTTCTGCTTTACTTGGAATTTTCCGCTGCACGAAAAACTAAAGTGAACCCTAGGACTATTTGACGTCTTGGAAGACTTTGCGAAAAACTAATTCTTTAGTTAGGATCATTAACTGCTCTAACCCATTGACGACCACAACTGGGTTGTCCCGCTTTCACGGAGGTAAATACGTTTACCCGGCAACAGGGGTCCTGCAGTCCGATTCTGGCTCCTGGCGCTGATTATTGGATGAACACCACGTAAAAATGTTTTGTATCGCATTGAAGATCTGATTGTATGTGGCATTTTAAAGTATTTCTAGTTCTATTATTTCTCGATTCCCAAAATGATTATTATACCTAGATCATCTGTCACGTTACCACACCCGACCTATTGAAACCATGTGATTTCATGCCATTCCAAGATTCAGGGTCACAATTTCCGATCCCCAGCATTCTGTGTGGTGGGCCCCAGCAGCCCTATATGTATATATATTTTGGAGGTGAGAAGGTGTACACTGAGTTATGACGTTTATTGTGACGTTTCCATCCAAACTAGGACTCATTGTCAAAAGTAAATATATATATATATGTATATATAAAGTCACAAATTTATCTACTAATAAGTATATGCAGACGATGCGAGTGACCTTTAGAGATGAGATTTTGTTTTCATTTGTGTGGTGAACTTGCGCGGATGTCACGTGATGCGGTCCGGTACGCCCTTTCGTTGGTTTGTATGGACGAGCAACCAGTAAAAATTGCGACGGCAGTCTGCCGTTAAATCCAAAAGTTCGTCGAAGGCCATTGGACGTATTTCGCCAATCGGCATACCTCCAATTTTATACATCAACCCATGAGTTTCAAATACAACTAGAATGTGTTCCCCATCTGTTATGATCCTTTCGGTTTTTCAGTGTTCATAGCTTGTGTTGGAGCCAATCAAGTGCCCACTGGAAATCCATATCCGTTTGTTACTGTGACTGATCGAATACCGCACACTAATTTCAAGTCCAAAGACCACAATTGACTTAATAAAATTGCGGTTGCAAGATCAAGGCAAGCAGACATGAAACATTATCCTCGTGAAGCAATTAAGCTCATCTGGACTGCAGATTGACGCAAAGCGCCCTACTTCAAATCGTGCGATCTATGTAAACAAAAAATCAATCAGGTTACCATTTGTTATATCACAACGTTCAGGCGGTTTGTCTTAATGTTACCACTTTTATTCATTTAACTGAACTGTGACCATGAGAAATGATTCTGTCCAATCATAATTGACTGACGTTTTTTGGAGGAGTAGAGTTGATGTTGCCAACGAGTGAACAAACTGAACAGTACGAATGTGATCGAACTTCATCCATTAGGGCTAGAACAGTTCGTACTCCGTTACAAAAGACAGCCCACCATTCGCAACGGTGGTTTAGTGGTCAGTGACACGGGGTTTGTGAGCCAGAAATTTTGACGCACTCATTCTCTCTTTCTCGACTACTTTCCCATTTAGCAGGAGTCCGTTTCTTAAAAACTTGTACAACAGTTTTAAGAAAAACGTGAGTGTGAAGAGAACTTAAGAAACTTAAAATGCTAAGCCTCTGGATCAGTTCACTGTTTTTGTTTTAGCATGTCAGATACACTTCGGGTTCAGGTTATTTGCTAAATTGACGTGCATACGGTAATCAAATGTTTTTGTGCAGAGCGGTTGACACATAGCTTGGCTGATATTCGACGACACAATACGTACAATTTTTCTGCCGTTTAGCAGCCTCCAGATATCGCTTTTTAGTCGAAACCCTTGTTTTGGTAGATTCGCACTATATTCATCGGGTCCAGTCTGAAGTAACATGAACTCGGGGCTCTAGTCAGCCCAAGTGGCAAGAGAGCCAATCATGTGTGAAGTGTGTGATCCAGTAATGTGAGCTGACAGGCTCGTGGAAATTTCATCGACATTTCTTCGAATAAACTTGCATTTTTTTGGACTAAAGTCCTAGAACCCAAAAACCTGAAACTACTAAACGACATTCAGTAGCTACTGAACAAGTCGAAAAACCTGTAGTTTGTGCACACTGATCCGAACCAAATGGCAATGTCCAGTCAGATATTCAATCCCGTTACGGCAATCTGACCAATGGGTGAAACCTTCATCAGGCCTAATATTCACTGTACCTGATGTCTACTGATAGGAACTTGACTGACAGCATGATGGAGACGCCCAATATGTACGATTATTTATCATACGGTATCGAGTAAAAAGTAGCCTGTTCAAAATCAGCGACACAATTCGGCTTCGGTTAATTAGGACTACCAACCTTTCTTCCTGTCTCGCAATATATGAGTATAAATATGTGATCACAGTGTTAGTAGTATCTGCATGGCGGAATAAAATTTCCCGGAAGGCCACGACCAGTTTCGCAGTTACTGTCGCTTGTCAGGTATGCATACCCAGTATATATATGTTTATTTATATGTATGTATACTCTCCCAAGACAATGAACTCCTTGCCGAACTTCATTGATCATTCTGCATTTTCTGATAAAAATGATTGTCACGCGAATAGCACTAAGGTAGTTTGGGAATGAGTTAAGATTCATATGCTTAGTAGGAAGAAGGTGCCCCTTATCGATCACAGTTAGTTAGGACTAATAATCAAAGCGAACTGATACTCCTTTACCTAACTGATCACATCAGTTACTAAGGCCAATTTATCGTCAATCGACTGTCCTTTCTTTTGTGTATATTTGATTTCAGAATCAGCTGCACAGTTGTGAACATTCTATTGAAGTTACGATTGTTATTTTAAACAAACGATCGAAACGGTAAGCATTGGTAATCGCGGATGAGATTTTTGGATCTATTTGTAGACTGTGCTCGGAATTCGATACTGCGGAATTTCATGTGCCTGCTTGCCTGGTTTGCGTATTATTGCAGATTAAAAAACACCAAATCAATTGGTCGAAATAATATTTCTTGACTGTACTTTTGTGCAGTTTGTACACAATCAGTTAATTAATTATCACGATCAATGGGGGAGTGATATTCACGTTTCTTTATGTTTGCGTTTATGCTTGTTTACGTGTGTCGGTGTGTTTGTTTCGTGTTCATGCTTTCCGGCAACATACTTTGGGGTGTGAATACAAAATTAGCCGATACGATCTGATTCGGTCCTGGTACCGAAATGGAAAGTCTTGCATGAAAACAATCTAGTTTCATCCGTAGCCATCAAATGTGATTGTGGATAAACAAGATGAATTCATTTGTTTTTTTTTTCAAAAATATGCGAGCATATAGAAGATTATTCGCTCTGCTAATGTCTGGGCTAATAGATCCGATATGGGTCGCTTTCTCATCAATTGCCGTTGAACCCATCCCGTGGCTGTCGATTAGGCAGGAGGGATGAGATGCACCTGTGCTTGCTGCATTCTTTATTCAACATTTGCCAGGGAAAAGTCTGAAATTTCGAAACGAAGTCCACAACCAAACGTCGTGTAAGTAAGGAAATTTCCAACCTTAGAGTTTAACTGCGATCAGATCCTCAGCTAGATTGCGAAACTCAATAGGAGTATGGTCAATGGGCAATACAGATCGATTAGCTAGACTGTTCAGTGTTACCGTGAGTAAAGGGACAAAAGGTGTCAACAATTCACTTTGGTTTGAGCAAAACACTCACTGATAGGTCAGCCTGACTTTTAGTCACAACAGATATGATTTATTTGGAAATCCGAAAATAGTAGATCACGCATGGCCGTCTGTGACCAGTTTGTGTGCAGATCACCTGATCAGTAGAGTATAGCTTCACTGTCGCCTGTAAATACAAATCAAACGACTGAAATAGTGACCACCCACCAACGAAGAGAATACACATTTTTCGACAGCCATTGGACCAAAAGTAATCCTGCCTAGTGGTATCTCTCTAGTTATTATCTAAACTAATGAATCGCTTGTAAATAAACACAAGTAATCTCCAGTTGTCTGATCTTCATGCTATTTAAAGCTGCGTGGATTGGCGTCGTGAATATGCCAGTATGCAACACCATCTTGTGTTTGTTCGTCATTACGATGGACCACAGTTCATACTTTTCATTTCGATTGAAGTATGGTGACTGGCATCGTACAATGTAGCTGCCCTGTATAAAACAGCTAAACATACGTGTCGTAGCCTCACGTGGGATATGCAGGAACTCAACTCTTTTGCTTTTAAAATCGGAAGGCTAACTAAATATGTTTGTGAAACACTTTAACGGTGATTGTTCATCATTAGAATCGAAGACAATCGTCGTCAGCTCCCGACAAAATCAGTGTCTTCCTATTCCTCTTCTACGTGAATCTGTAACTCTCGGTTTCGTGGAACAATCAGTTCCACAACCGCTGAAGTATGTTCTGTCAAAATTCTTGGACTAACGAGAAATACTGGCACATGTGCAAAGGAGAACTCTGCATGTCGAAATGGTGATAGCATCTTAGCTAAAGAATGTTACTTTATTTTGTACATTCAAGGAGTTTATATTCGTACTTGTGATTGTGTGAATCTATTGAAAAAGTGGTTGTTGTTCACCAGTGACTTTGTTTGTATTCGGATTCGTTTATTTCTTTGTACATGAACAGAAAAGTGTATAGAATTGCGTAGCGTGAACCGCAATCTGATTCACCATATTTTGTCCTTCGGCCTTCAGAAATGCATGTCGCTTTTAGCAGGTTTGTCGACTACAAATTCGTGAAAACTACGACATTTTTTGCATTTCGAGAGTATTGCACCACCGTTTAGAAGCCCCGAATCGTTAGTTAACGACATGGCATTTTTTTAAACTGTCAAGAAAGGCTATTAGACTGCAGCGTTTTCTACTTAAGCCACGGGAAATCCTTTCTTTGCTAAAAAAATGTATGCAATACCATTGTTTGTAAACATAATGGAAGTACAAACCTAGCTGTTCATGAACAGCACAGGAATGCAGCATCCATTGAGATGTGTTTTTGTGCGAATTGGGGTGTTCATAAACCCAACAATCAAACTAACTTTATTCCGTTAGGAGAGCTACTATCAAAAACAATACGATTGCTCATAAGTCACGGTAACAAAAGAGTAGTGCACGACCGTTTCTGCTCTAGATAAAAACCATACCAACCATCCGGAGAATGGGAAAATATTGATGAGATAGAAATAGCCGGTGCTGAAACAGCTTATCTGGGGAACCAAACCAGTCGGACATCTTTCACACAAGTTTCTAATGGTAACAACTAAGTGTTAAAAACATGTGGGACGCTCAGGAGCTGTAGGTCAGAGAGCTTATGAGGGAACATCAATAATCTGGCAATTAATCAATCAGAGTTGATAGCCCACGCATTTTGCAACACTTTTTAGTTTCCGCTCATGTGATTTTAACTGATTATTCTATCGCTTCCATTCGACTCAACAATAGCTCCCCCATACCCGTTGACGAACTCGAAATCCGAAACCATCGTCGATCAGGAGTTAAAATTGGAACAAAGGGGGAGCTTATTGACACAACATTTCACTATTCTTACAGGTGGATCAAGCATTGAATTATCATTGCCCGGTGACCGGGAGTTTACATGAGTTTATTACCAATTTTAGATGCGTTATTTTCATATCATTTTGGGTGTCCAAACTTGTTGACGAACATCCAGCCTGCACTAAATTAGTGCGAAGATTCGTGACAAGGTAAAGTGTCGAAATCCATTACGTAATGCCATTTTTATTCAAGAGTAAAATGGTTCATTCTGATTGGTAGAGTACCTTTGGATCAATATCTCCGCATTCTTTTTCCGGCTCTTCACAGCAACATTGTCTGGCTTATTCTGTTGAGTCAATTTTCTTATTTGTTTCTACCTTCAAGGCTGCAAATCCACGGAGGCATAAGATGAAATAGGCGGGGTTATTTTGGACCAACGTCGGATCCACCAACCAATGTGGCAATAGAATATAGCGTCTTCTGGAGGCATGAATACGAGTGATATTTGGCGAGAATCCTCAGCCAAGGTGGTCCGAATACTCTACTCTTCAATTCTACTTCCGTTTCTTGGTCGCTAAACCGAACGCCGAGGTTTACCACACATCCCAGGCAATCTGGATGAAGTAAGATTTTGCCGATACAAAAGTTTTGCGATACGCGCCAAGCCGCACTAAATTCACTCAAACTCGGGACTACGTAATCAACGATATGAAGAAAAACACGAGTGCACTATAGGCCTCGCCATTTCGCAATGGCACAACGGGGGAGCGCACAACACAAGATGTCCGCACTATTGTTGCGGCGTTAGCCCACCAGACGATGTCAAAAGTGCAAAACTGCCCTATTCCGGTATGATTAGCCCTGTGACGTTGAGGATGGATCAGGTCTTGGAAACAGCATCGTCCAACAAGCCCGTCTACATTCAGGTGATGGGCGCGCAGGCTGAAGACCTGAATGACTGCAAGCAAGGAGGAAAAGTGGGGAACCGACCGTTTGCCCTAAATCTAGCATTGAAAAAAGCGTTCTAATTTTCATGGCGCGTTCGGAGGGGAACAAGAGCTGCCTCCGAAACGAAGATCAAGGAAGAAGCAGGCTGCCGGATATACGAAGGCAGCTGGCTAATGGGCTTTAACCTGTGTGTAGCTATATGGATGGTTTGACTACGGCGGATAAACAAAACTATCGTGTTGCGCGGCTAGAGGCCGCTTGATCGGTCTTGCTTAATTAAGCGTGGTGGGACTGGAATACCGTCGAGATTACCAACCGAAGACGTTAAAGCTAGCGAACAGTGACACGTAAAATATTAAAACAATTGTAGTAGGAAGTGAACCGCCTTTGATTGACTGAAATAAAGCACGAAATGCGACTATCAACATGTACTGGAAAAACTTCAAACAAAAAATTAGACAGCTGAAGAGTGTACTAGGGCTATAAAACTGCAAACAACATTAGGATTTGCAATTCTTTTAAATTCATATCGCTCGGGCAGGCACCAGTAGTAAAGTACCCTTGAACTAATGAAACGTTCTGCCCTTCTCGTGTGTCGGTCGCACTATTTTGAACGTCTGGTTTGTATTTGAAAGTGATAACACTATCACTTGATTAGGGAAATGTAGTGAAATGGAAGGGACTATTGGAATAGGCAATAGTCCCAGTCTTCACCGGCCAACTAGGAACACTGGCCCATGGAAGTCAGATGTAAACGAAGTGACCAGGGGATCCGACGGCTCATTGATCCGCTATCAGCAGCGTCGGATGGAGCTTTGGGCAGGACAGTTCAGGGTGCAGTTCAAGTATTTTTTTTGCCCATGTCTGCAAGTGAAACAGTGCGGGTAGTTGCCAGTCCACCATTACAATTGGCATAGGGCAGTTGGACCAGACGGAATGTCACAGTCTTTCTTCCGGAACGATGGCGGAGTACTGAGGCCAGAGTTAACAAAACTCTTGGGATCAGTCTGGAAAACGGAAGAGATTCCTGAGGATAAATGTAAATGTATGACTGTACCGATTTACAAGGAGGGTGATAGATCCTCAATTAAAATCCACAGAGGAATCGGTTTGATAGGGAAATCACTAAAAGTGCTCGAGGGCATCATCCTCCGCCGACTCGTGAAAGATGTGCTCGCATTAATCAAGTCTTTTTTCGTCCCTGTCTGGATTGTATTGACCAAATTTTCACTCTGCAACAGATATAAGAGCCTAAGCACTTGTTCCACAGTCCCACGAATTTTGTCTTTCTTGATTTAAGAGCTGCATCCGACTCGGTCGATCGATTTACCAGCATAATTCATTGCACTCGTCCAACCTCTGTAGGCTAACATGCGAAGCAAAGTTCGTGTTTACGATGGTCCTTCATGCGAGTTCACCAAGGGAAGTGGTATTCATTATGGTTGTCCGCCCCAACGTTTCTTTCAGCTTCGTTGTTGAGATAGCAAGGAAATTGGCAAAACGCTATTGCAGGACTTAATTCTGCTCGAAACCAAACTTTGTCCTTACAGAAAATGAACTGGACGAAGTGGGCAGATTTCATTACATAGGTGGTTTTATCTCACCAGGTGGTTACACACTGGATGATGTAGCATGGTTTATGCAGAAGGCTGGTTTAGAATTTACCGATTTGAAGCATCTTTTGCGTCTGTGCGACATCCGGTTATCGATGAAACGTCGGGTTTATTGAAAAGTACCAAGGCCTACCCTAGTACAGGACTCAGAAACATGGTCGTTGAGGGCAGATGGGCAAAACTGTTGGCGGCCGAACGCCGTTGTCCTCGTATTTCCTTTGCAATATTATGGGTCAGGAATAAAGTACTGAGTTTTGAGGTTCATTAATTAGAAAAGGTACCGAAGGTGAATAGATTAATTTGTTTGGAATCTGTTCATGCATCCCCATAGGACGCCTGTCACACTACATGCTGCTTTTCTAGGCAACCGGTAGCTGGATGTTCAGTCTAAGTGATCGGTCATTCGATAAGATGGCAGAAAGATGTGAGAACGTCAATCAGTGGATCAGTTTCTGTCGATCCGGTTAGACTATTGGATTGGCTTTCACGGTACCCTTCTAAAGGAAGAAGAGAATGAGCGATATGGCTAAATGTGGCAGTCAGTGGCATTCTTGAATTCAAAACCTCTCTTCTATGTTGTTATTTACGTTACTGACTTGCAGATGATTCTTCACAATATCTAGTTTTCTGTTTTTCACTTGATTAGGCGATATTGTTAGGTAGAAACCCAAATTAGAAGATACTGGTTCAAGGTTAGTGGTTGTAAGAAATGAAGTGAACTGCCTCACGTGATTTGCACTTCGACTCATCACAGTCAAATGTCACACCGAGCAAACGTGAACGACAGACGCGATATTTCAGCACTCAAAGTCAAGGAGAAAACAAATAACAATATAGAAATGACGGATCTGGTAAAATTTTGCCTAACGATAGCGCTGACACGAAATACAAGTTAGACGTAGGCACCGACCCTGGACTAGTCATGACAAAACAACAAGATAACTGCGTAGGTTACCAACGGACTAAAGCCAGAATCGAAGCTGGACATCCCATTAACAGATGGGTCTAAAAGACGCACACTGACAACAGAAAGAAGTAAAAAAGAGGTCTTCTGTTCAGGATTCCTCTACCAGGTTAACGGTATTACTCAGCGATAGGTGCAATAAGTTTGTGGTTCAATTCAAACTCAGGCAAATTTTTTGTTCAAGTGGGAAAGATTGTTGAAGCAAAAAAATTGAAGTGGATGAAATGGAAATAAAATAAGAAATTCTGCGTGAAATAGAAGTAACAAATATCAGGACCAAATTACGTAAGGAGTGTATTGAAAAATTGTTGCGCCATGTATTGGTTTTTATTGTGAATAATACAATCGTAATAACTCAGTGTTGTTAGTAGATGTAACATACCAGCGTTTTGACTACCATGTGTAATCTTTTTCATTTCATGTTTTACAATCAAAACTCATCTTGAAAAAGACTACCCATAGTAGTCGAAATGTTGGCGCATTGTATATACCAACAACGCTGTGTTACTATCATTATATCATTCACAGAAATAGCAAATGCTCCGAATTTAGCACTTTGGTGCATTAAGAGATCAGGTCGTCTAGCAAGCATCATTTACAAATTCACTTATAACACACGCGTGTTGTGTATCATGTCGAATTTTCGCTGACAGATTCCTTGAGAACCGATGAGTGCAACTGTTTTCATACCGTTTCAATCCTGAGTTGCAACTATTCCGGTCGGCCAGCTGATGCTGTTGCACGTGGCCACAAGGCTGTACAGCAGGGTGTCATACGAATCGGACGTAAAATCATCACACAGACATTTGCACTGGTGGTCGGGTCTCACTGCGTTGGGGTATCGCAGTCGTGGAAGTATTATTATTATTGTGCCAATAATATTTCTTAAGACGCTAATTGATGTTTGCTTCCTCGACGTCTATTGGCTGGGTCTTTTGAATCGGCCCATGCATGAGCTCTGGACTAGGCCGTCCAGTTTATCTGCTCACTGCGCTTTGTGTCAGCTGATTCAAGCTATGGAGCGTTCCCCGGTGGACGATACCTTTTTATTTTGTCCATTTTATTCCACATGAGGAACATACAAAAGTGGTTTCCGTGATTTCCCGAAAGTAAAGTTTCCCTATTGTTGTTACTTATGATAACAGACCACGCGTACGACATTTAACATTGACAATTCTGTGACTGCCGATAGAGCCCGGAAGCGAGGTTGTCTTTGGCTCATCGGTTTTCCGTATAAATACGTCACATTTTGTTGTGTCCACCGTAGACGAAAGGGAAATCGCTCATCAAGGTATGCCTTATCTGAATGATAATTGTTGCATGCCTTTTAGGTACCCCAATTACGAATGCGGTGCTTTCGTTTCTCTGCATTTGGTTGGAACAGTAATTCGGGTTGGCTCATTTTCACCAAAGCATCAGCACGACCTATATGTTATTAATCGTCGTCTTACTTCCGAGGAGGAGCAAAATGTTTACGATGTAATGGATATAATCCATAACACGGTTGAGCTGAGTGATTAAACGGAACAGCACTTCAACGGTGTTTGCTTAGTCATGGTTTTTGTCAATCCGGGAGTGCGACTCTAAATGCTCAGCCATGGGTGATTTTGTTAAGGTCAAGAATCGTCTGTTAAACTATGGTCATTGCGAATTCGCTTACTAAGGGTCCTTCATTGGATATGTGTTGTTCGTTCCGCATGTTCGCCCAGATCTGGCCGCCAGGTTCAGCGTTGTTCTGCCAGCGGATGCCAACCACCGGCTTAACTAAGGTGACTGCATTTTGTATCATATAACGATAGTGGATAACACAGGTCTAGGTCGGAGTATATTCTATGCACTGTTACCTAAAGAAAGCGCGGTGAGCTAAGCGTTTGCTGCGTCAGCTATTCTCCAGTTGCTTTCTAGTACACGGTCCTGTAAGACTGTAGTAGTAGACCACTGTCTGCCTCAGTATAACTCGTTTTGGTCCGTTTACTGTAATGCACACAGTTTTTTGCCGTTTCCCTGTACTTCAAGACACGAAGCGCACGTGCAGTGGCCTGCATTCCATGCAGTAGTGAGCCAAATGAGCATCTTTCAATAGATGCATAACTTGGTTTTTGCAAAATCTCTTGTGCAGTTTAATACGTTCATGACAGCAGAGGATAATCGCTGTTCCGAAAAGGCTGCCTGTCTTTGGTCAAGATCGTTACTGTATGGACGTCACTGGCCTGGGCACTATCCTAGGGACCGTTTAATTTTAGTCAGTTACACTACAAATCGTGTGGAGACCGAAAATAGGCATCTCAAAGAGAGATTGTTAAATCGTTCCATGGTATAAGAGTTATTTAAAAATGTAAAGAAACTGACTTCCCTTGCGGGAACCAGCGACCGGAGACAGTGCAGGGAACAAATGCGTCCAGCTGGTTATCATGTTGGATTGCAATGGATGAAATTATTGTTCTGTCAGTTATGCACTTTTGCTTCGGATGTCCTCGTAAGATATATATATATATATTATACATGTATAAATAAGTAGTGAGTAGTATTTAGATGAGTGAACAAAATTTGCCCGGGAGCACACCACCGGTCTCGCGGTTATTGTTGCTCGTCAGGTATGCGTACCTGGTGCTCTCTTGTCCAAGCATCCTTCTACTTGTGCACTTCGAATATTCATAGTCGCTGTTGCTGAAGGCTGTCCAAAACGTCCACACAATAGTGAGCAGACGGCGTCTAGTGGTAAATGAAAGTGTTGCGTGTGATTGCCCATTTGTGTTACACTGGGAAATGCCGTGCAAGCTTATGTTGTTGGTGGTTAAGAGGGGAAAATTACCACTTGATTTTGTAGGTTTTGCCGAATAGGGACCCAGGATGTCCCATAAGCCCAGTGTGCGTGCTTCATCTTCATCAACCGTGCATATACATGGTAACGAAAAATTTACTAAACTGGTCGGAGAGCCAAAGCCGAGAACATAGCCAAAGATGTAGTAGTAGTGTTTAATATGGTTGTGAAAGATAACTGTAGGTATTGGTTTCCGCAACTACATCTGCTTTCCCTTCCATTAGTTCGGTTCCTAGGGTTAAAATGCTGTTTGATAGACTCGAAGTATTGTCGTCGCTTACGACTGAAACGGATGTCTACCGCACAGCTGCGAGCAAAAACCGAGCAGCTCCCGTGGACGATCCTGTTCCTGGTAGTAGTTACGACTACCCCAACAAAGGCATCGTCCATGACGTAACCACGGTCAACAGTGGAATAGGTAGTCCACGAAAGTGTATGTTGCTGGAAATTAACATTGATAAGGAAGATATGGGGGTTTCAGGTAATAATCAACAGCCCATTACTTTCAAAGGTATTACACACAAACTGCGAAAGTGTTCAAACCGGAAACGAGAAAAAGGAAGCTAGAAGTACCCTTGTCAACTATTCTCAACGACGTGTGTAACGCTTGCCAAAAATTCGACCGCGAGGTGTATTTAGATGAAGACACGGAGTGACTTCAGGGCGACGGTTGTGACAGGTGGACACAACCTGTGCGCGGCGTACAACGAGTTGTCTTATTTTTGTGTACATTGTTTGACAACTTGATAGACGTTGTCAAAGCAACGAGCATCTCCACGGAACCCATGGCCGTGTTCGCGTAGTGATTAGGTCGTTGGACAGAGGGCTTGTGGACAGGTCACCCCTCAGCGTGCCGCGAGGCACCGTGGCAATTGCTACAACTGCAAGGTGAAATTGTCACCTCAGACGTGCGCAGCCCAAACCCTTCCCAACTGCAGATAAGCAGTTGGTTTTTGATTCAACGCGCCTGGCTCTCTTAGGATGAAGGTGGGACTCGCTAAGTAAAAAAAAATAACTTAAATAACAAAGATACGTCAATGTAACTCAGCGATATGGTATCAGAACCCTGGGTAATCAGCAAGTTTTGTAAATCTACTTTTTTCTGAAATAAAACCTTCTACTTCTTGTTTGCCTTCGTTTTAAACATTTACTGTGGGTTTGGCATAAAGTGTTGCCGAAGAAAAACTTGCTGGAAAACGGATTGTTGTCTAATGAGGCGTTCGTTTACGTGGCTGTAAATGCACTGTGTGACAGGTGTCTCCCACGGATTGCGTACGTTTTGCAGTACTGAAGTCTGTTCCGACCGGAATTCGGTCCCATTAGCCAGGAAGTTGTATCCACTGGTAACTCGTCAACAAAAACTAGGCAGTCTAAGATGTTACCTGTGCGATAGCAAGGATGTTTGTAACTAGAAATTGTGCATTTTTGCATGACGTCCGTGAGAAATTTATTAGCATATTGCAACATTAGAGCGGAGGACTTTGTGATGATGCCAATAGTATTCGATGTGTCGGGATATTAACAACAGCGATGTTTCTAACGACGGCGACGGTCAGGCGGATATGGTCGTGACGCTTGAACCTGAAGGTCGCGAGTTCGAATCCTTCCACCGCCGATCAACTCCCCCCTTGGCAGCCTTCTGTTTGCCGCGGCCCCCTTCCTGAGAAATGATGTGGACTGTTATTTCATTAATGAAGGAATTAAAGTGACAAAAAAAAGGGTAAAATACTCACAGTCTTTATTTATGGCAGGCTATATCATCCAATGTGTACCTATGCGATGTCGGTATGTGTAATTCGCCAGTGTCTACTGCGATGGGTAGTCTTTCACAGAGGAAGTTTCCGATAAACAGCTTACGTCTTTCGACGCATCATGAATTGATAGGAGTCGCCATTGGAATAGGCAGAAGAATGTATAAGCTTCCGGATAATACTATCTGCGTTTGATACAAGAAAGTATTAGGCCATTGCGAATTTTTATGGCCTCGGTACTTCATATACTCCAACCATTCTCCCACTTTACGAGACAAGGCTATCATTTACCAACCCTAAATACGGGCACATTACTCTAGCATGTAACTTCAGAGTTCGTTAGATTTTCATTTCAATACTCTGGTAAGCGCTTTTCCAATCCATTTTGGTCGAAAGGAATATTGTGCGACCTTCCAAAACACAATGCTTATCCTTGGCATGCGTTAAACGTCCAGGCATGTGTACCGATTGATGGTTTCACTATGATCAATGAATATGCGTCTTTTGTGGTGTTCACCTGTTGTGACTGAGACATGGGTCGGTCGAGAGGCACTGGATGGTTTGACAGTCTGTTCTCTGAGGAGATTTTGAACTTAAGCAAAGATGCGCGATTCATACATAGTCATTAGGTTACCGGATATAGCTCATGCCAACGAATTGCCCATATTACGGTCGTCGTTCTCACAACTTGTCTCAACAAGGAAGTCAACTTCTAGAAAGTACAACATATTCACAGGATCCACACACTGGGCTTTTAAGTTAAGGTTCTACATTATCGATTATTACTTGCTCTTTCCCGGGATTTAAAGTTGCAGGCAATATTAGAAAACCTAATCAGGGTTGACAAAAACGGCGCATTCCTTTAGCTGCATTTGCCTCTTCCCTCCCCTCGACCGACGATTTTCAACGCTCGTAGAGGCAACATGGATACATTGGCGTCGCTTCCAATAGACATCTTCCCATCCTCAAGTAAGAAGCGAGCTTCCCAGTAACCTTTTTCTGCGACAAACCCTCCAACGCGGCATATTCCTGCTCAGTGATTTAGAGCGGCAACACTGCGATCGGCGTATTTAATCGCTAGTAGGCACAAATTGCTAACCGCGCAACTAGAATACTGTCGCAGATTAAACCAGACTCCTACTCCATTGAAAAACGAGAAAACAAGAAACAGGGGCAAAAAATAACATTCACAGTTATCACATTCTCACGTTATAAAAGCCATATCTCGTCCCGTGTGCACTATGCATATTCATATGATTATTCTATCAGACCTGAAAATGAATGAAGGGAAAGACTATCAGTTGAAGCAATTAGTGTATGCGCTGCTTTCACATGTTAACTCATTGCAAGTGATCACTGACTATACGGAACCATTTAATGAGTCCCATACGCTAGCTTTGGTCGAGTTATGTAAGCAATAAAACTAACAAGGTCTCGACGCTCTAGGATCTGGTATACAAACTTATAACTTAACATGGCATTCACATTTACATGATTATTTGAGGTGGAAAATGCCGTATGTTGCAATAAGCGCACATGTCTCACCAATATCCGATACCCTGTGAAAAGTAGTATAGAGATTAAGTTACGGTAAGAGGAAGCCTGCCGGGAATCTGACACGACATCCGGTATTAACCGGGAGTAACTGTGTTAGTGATGGACTAAACGAACGGGGCGACAAATTTTCGTATAATTGTCTACATATGACAACAGCGGGGATAAATATTAGACCGGGAGATTTTGGGGACTCATACATAGTACTTTCCTCAGCATGCAAGCTGACTTTCCTCCGACCACATAGATACCGGGACAATCTGTTAGCATCATTTCTTGATAACGATTGGAAGTTTGCATCTACGCAAAAGGCTTTGTAGATTACCCACATCATCAAAAACAGCATTCGTAGATACTTGATCCAGTGGAAGGGAGTCACATATGTAGCAGTATAGCTGCTGTATAGCATTTTTAGTTCAGCGGATGCCGAGACTGTGTAGGCCTACGCCGTTTCTAATTGGCCCTTCTGATTGGGCATAACAATATATATCGAATTATTACCATATGGTATCTACATATCCTTACCCTTATACGATAATAGTGCCTAGACGTCATTATACCGAACCGAAAACGACACATCCAAGATGCTCAGCAAACGGGCACCACGTGGAAAGGAAAGACATTTCGATTCCACTGAAGTCCACCAGACCATAAGCATACGCACAGGCAAGAAACCATGTAACAGTGAGATCCCAAAGTAGCTTGCATCAAACGCTGAATATAACTCAACACAGTAGGACTAATTCACCAACCTAATGTAAATTAAAAAGCCCAGGTAAGACTAACTTAAAAAATGATAAAACAGAATAATCCCCGCACACTGTTCCTATGATTTACCATGAAAACGGCGGCTCTTCAGATTTGCGTCGTGCAGTCTATTCACACTTTCTCATAGATATCTGATTGATTTTTTTTAGGTTAATACACACATCGGAGTGGCCTGCTTGCAGACCTCAATTCAGTCTGATTGACAGCTTTTGGGAATTGATGACTGGTCAGTCAGGTCAGCTGAAAATCAAAATGCTGTGATTTCCGAGCCAACTGATGACTTAAAAGTAGGTACAATGGAAAAAGATTGCATTGCAGTTTGCAAATCCCTAACCCACAGTGTGCAGGAAGTGTATGCTGAGGGGAATGAATTGTCAGAGTGAAACAGTCTTTATATTTTTATCAAATCCTGTTTGTATGTAACCTATAATAATAATAGCACATTGACTCAGCTGCCGGGTACTTTTCCGATTGGCCACGACTTGGACAGTTGCTGACTAATGGTGTTGCTTTCTAGCAGTCCCCAAAATCAACCACACTAGCACAAAATGTTAAAAATGTTTTCAGTCAGACCTCATCTAGTCCGTAAGCCGTCCCGATAGGTTGCTGCCAATTTCATTAGAATTTTGCGGGAAATTTGTCAGGCCTGAAGAAAAAACGATTATAGAAAATCTTCACTTGCTATTCTTGTTTTCTACTACTGCAAAACAAACTAATTACTAAAATGAAATCCTTTCAAAGGCAAATTGTTGGGTGAAATCAACTTGCAAACGTTTTAGTTGCATTCTCAACATCATCACACACTTGAAGCTGTTCGGTATTAGACGTCGTTTTTGTTTAGCACAAGCGAATAAGATTTGTTTGCTTCCTATGCTGACACCAGGTAGAAGGCGAGCACTTTCATCCAGAAACAGTTACGTTGTCAGGTATTGATCAGGTGAGCTTTCACTTCCGAAGTATGCTGCTGGTGATGGTTTCGCGTAAAATGCCCCAAAAAATAATTGCCATTTTGCTCAAAAACTTCGCGCACAAATCTAAGCACAATATCCACCTCCACAAGTGCTTACGATCTGATTGCTACCGCCTACACTGGCACATCGAGAAAAATCAGCACTGATAGCGCATCGAAGCATTTTCATAGAGACGTCTTGATGGCCTGACTAAATGCATCCCAAAAGATTCCGGCACCTATTGTCTTCGCTGGACAGGAGGTTGGCAGGGGTGAACGAAATTTCCTCGTGCTGTTTAGTTTTCCACCTGCTGCATGGAAATCGAAGCCTCGTTCTCTGATAACCCAAAAGATAAGGTCTGTTGCTACCACAACCATTATCAGGATTACCAAACGGTTCGGATATCAAACTGAGAGCTTACTATTTTTAAGTGATTGCAAGGAAAACTTCATTTTCCATGGATAGGTAGCCCGCGGAAGCTTAAACATATCGATCGCCAAAGCCCTTCATCATAAGTTATTTAAAGCGTTGTGATATAAAATAATTCATTCACAGTATGATGCTTATCGAGCTTTTTTAAGGGTCTTACGTTTCTGACGGTTTCTAGCATTGTGAACACTATCGTGTTTCTATGGATTGCACTGACGATTTGAGTACTAACATCTCATAAGGAATTATTTGATAGTCCGCAGACGATGTAGAGATTAAGCAGCAAACTTACTAAATAAACATGCGAATTGAGTCGTTAGAACTGAACTTATCGTGAACTCTTTCCGTCTGCTTCCGCAGGCCACACATTCTGTCTACAGTTGATTAGAAACGACTAAACGATTACATTGGTCGGTTTAGTTCGAATGCATTTTCTACTGGTACTGTCCCTTATTAGATAATAATTTTCGGGTGGTGGTTGATCAGTGAGTACAAAACAACGAAAGCTGAAGGTCCCGTCTCTGTCTCGTGAAAGGTGATTAAAACAGAGTTGGCGTAGGGAGTGGTGTATTCATTGTGAAACATACCGTCTTAAATGCAACAGAAAATGGATCTGCTATAACATAACAAAAAAAACGACATCAAATAAGATTACGGATCTCAGATTCAGCCTGGAGGTCGTCGGGCAGCGATCCAAGTTAGAATTCCAAGGAAGCCAATGGGATTCTTGTGAATATTTGGTATTAAGGTGCTGCGCGGACATCAGAACACTTAATCCGGATCATCTGATCGTAGGCTAAATCAGAACCAGCGGATTAATTGAAACAGCTATTATCACTGGCCGCCTTTGAAATAGAATCAAAAGTCAAGACATTGCCTGATTCATGATTTTTAGGCCGATAAATGTGACTTCCCAGTTTTTATCTGAACGAACAACATGAGTTAATGTTGCGAAAATCGATCTCATCCTGTCAAGTATGGCGTTAAGTGGAACCGATTTCTGTTTGAACGAAGTTGTTTATCACCTATTGTCGACGCCTTAACCAGTCAAAGCAGTTAGTTGTTACCTTTTCTGTAAGGGACTTGATACGCTCTTGACATTGCTGGATCATTGATGATATATATAATATATAATATACATATATAATATATGTATAGATTGAGTCATTGATTTTGATGTCGCAGACTTCAATTCCGTTGTTATTTTTTGACAATAACCTTATGCCTCTGGACATATTTTGAAGTTGACGTTATTTTAAATATTGCGCGGTTTAAAATTTTTGTAGAGCCGCAAAAAGATTCATCAAACCTCTCTGTGTGATTGGCTCCCTCGCCTATTGGCCTAGGCTATCCCACAAACCATATAAATGATAGAACTCTCTTGATTTCTAACTTGTGCTGGTGGGTCACCAATAAACGCGCAGCCGTGTTCTGTGTTCGTCTTCTGTCTCTCTCGTCAGCGGGTTGCGCTGGCCGTTCGAATTCCGCGCTTCCTCCCTGTGTGGCCGCCCACTCAAGGGAGCATCTGGGTCCGTTCCATTTAGTTGTGCGACTGCGGGACTCGAAGGCTCGAGCCAGAATCATTGTATCCAACGTCACTGTGTTAGTGGCCTGCTAGGCAGCAGACGTTGTGTCCCTGTACTATTGTGTGATGCCTAGTGCTGACGTTTTGTGCTGTGTTGTGTTTTGATCAATCTATCTAGTTAATAAAACAAATGTATACACGATATTCTACAGTTTGTCAACTTTTGCTATTTGAGTCACTTGTGTTTTGAATGGAGTGCAGGAATAGGTTCGGAAGTCCAATTCCGTCTTTGTTTCCTTATTCAACGGATTTAGTTGGTACCTCACTGCGTTCGGGCAGATTGCATAAGATTGGGCGCCCATTACTTGAGTGCTTTTGCTTCATGGACTTAGACTTTCCATGCCTAACCGGGATGAACAACAGAAGCGGATCCCGTGATGATGATTAGTTTAGAGGGGAAATCCGTTTTACTTTTACCTGTCTTATTCAAACTAAAGCAAAGCAATAAGTTTTCTTCTGGTTTCATCGCTAAAACTGTAATAAATCTTCAATTGTTATATTCACTTATCCAGGTCAGAGATCGACAAAATAACCGCTACATTGCAATGATTATGTCAGTCGATCAGCTGAGTGAAACATACGAAGGAGAAAGTCAGTTTTATAACAGAAAGCCAAATAATTCAGTCAGCTGCTAGACAACTACCTTTCTTCACTCTCTTCCTTTGTTACCTTCCGGGGTTCACCGAGGAAATATTTCAAAATCGTTTGCTGGTCAGTCAGTCACTAATCGTGTTACGTTCATGCCACTGAACGATTTGTTCATCGAGTTGTACTTACAGGTCTCACTCATCTTTTGCACTATGATCTATCAAAGTAGCGCACTCAGGCTTCCACAAGATCAACGTTTCATTCCATATCATCCCTCGCCAATATCTGAGGGAAATCTACTTTCTCTTGCTTACCATGGATCCTGAAAAAAATGAGCTCGTTTCCACCGACAAACGATTGGTTTTGTAACATTCAAGTTTTTCCATCGATTTCGCACATTTTTTGCTGAGTGTACTACTCTTCCAGTCATTTGTCTCTTATATCTGTACAGACAGTTTGTGACAAGGGGACCAGAAAATCTAAAAATTATTAGTTTTGTCAATGTGTGTGGGTCACTTCGGATAGTCACTCGATCTCGATAGATGAGACATACAATTCGTCTGATCTAGAAGAGGGACAAAATGGTAAACATTTATGTCGCGTGACGAAGTGTCCAAGTATGAGTTCAAAATCCGGACACGGCTTGCATCATGTGATCGATCCAATCCAGTAGATTTGCTGCTGCGTCTGCTTAACTTTTTTGTTTGGGCGGTTCCGCTCGCTCAACCATCGGGTGAAACAGACTGGATCGATTTGTTGTCTGCTTCCTAGGATCATCAACTTTCTAGCTCATGGCAAACAGTGATTGTAGTGGTTTACTAACGGGACACAACATTCTGGAATTCGAATATATAAACGGGCTCAGTATGGTACAGCATACTATACTCCCTAATACTAGACTACAAACGCAGTTTTCTGAGAAATCGAAAGAAATACTGAACAAGTCCATATGGTAATCTACCGCACGGAGGCATCAAGTCAAGCGGTGTCCACCACCCACGCACGCGTTCCTATGGGAAAATTCGCCATGCAGTCAACGTTAATGCTCAGTTCATCAGTGGAAAACAAACTAGGAAAGCGCTGAGATTCTTCAGCTTGAGGAGCATTCAGCCTAACTCAGAGAAATCAGTCACTTTTCAACACCGTTTGTGTCCCACCAGTCGAGATAAGAAGCCATGCCAAACGCCTGCGGATGCTTTACCCTTGAATCGAAATCGTAATCCGTTCAAACTGCTTACTCGAAATAGTTATATGGTCAGCGATTTTTTCACATTGTCTCAAGTTAATTTTCGCACTGTATTGCATTCTACAAAATTTTTCGCATACAAAAAATGTCGCATTTCAATCAAAAAGTGGTCAAAAATTGGAAAAAAAGATAGCCTGATCACCTCGTAAACATAAAAACAAATGAGCAGATTATGGAAGGTTGCCCAGGGATTCGGCCAGGGTCACGGTTTGTCGAAATGCGTGCTAAATATGGGACCGTAGAGTTCCTATAGATATTTATTCCAGCGGGTGTGGTGCGAAAAGGGGATCGTGTAGAAATATAAGAACGGCACATTGAAAGATCGTTGAGCAAAGGATGCGTGGAATTTGAAAGAATTTTGTGGGCAAATTTCTCACATGCTGATAAGTGTTGATCACATAGATTAAGGGACTGCACAGCTGGAAATATGAAAGACTCATGGCTAATAAATGATTGCCCCCAGAGGAGACTTTCGAAGTCTTTTTCTAAGTAAACATGGTAAACTAACAGGAGAACAGCAAAAAGAAATAGAAAAATGCAAATACAAATCAGGAAATGGTGTTCTGTTTTCTCTTGTAGTCTCGAAGCTTCCTGATTTGAAATGACAATCGTCGGAGTTTCTTTAAACGGGTTGAAATGTGAGAAGCCCACTTCAGATTCTTATCAATAGTAACTCTTAGATAGTTCACAGAATGAACCCCAGTAAAAGTTTTTGAGTTGATGAAAGACGTTTCGGTGGGGTAGGCTGACCTCGAGAGAGAAAACGAGATATTTGGAACAGGTTATAGATTGTTGAGAGTTGGGAAACCAGCTTCGTGAGCAGCGGAATTCGTAAGTAAGACAAGTTACATTTGGAGTATAGAGCAGTCGAATTTTTTTTCATGAAAATAATTCCATTCACCATGTGATATTGATCGCTCAAACTGAGCATGAGCAAGAAAACGATTGGCTGGAAGCAGTGTACCAGGTGTTTCATCCCTTGTTAGGAATCCCATCAGCAGGTGCGTATCCACCGACGCCCGAACTGGGAACGCGAACCGGGACGAAGGCGATGTGGTCGAACGCCGTTAGTCATCACGCTACCGGGCGCGCTTCTGAACCGGGTGTGTGATCAAATCCAGAGCCACATTGGGATGGTTGACGCTAACCGTCATGATTTGCATGGTTACTGTCCGCTAGCTCAAGCGATCGACCCCTACTGATAGATGACTTCCCTGCAGGTATCCTAAGTACGACGAAGACAAATTGTTGGAAAAATCTTTTTGAAAAAATCATTTCGGTTGTTCGAGACGGTCTTGAGAAGAGACAACATAATCAGCATATTCTCAATACAGATGACATGGGGGAGATAGTTTTGATAAGTCGCTGATGTAAGCAGAGAAGACAAACGGTGAAAGAACAGCACCTTGAAGCACTCCTGAGTTGTTAATCAACGGTTTCCAAGGCTTACCGTCCATTTGTGCGCACTGGGTTCGGTTGTGTTGTAGTGCTTCAGACAGTCATGCTTATAAAGGGTCTGGGACAGCCAAATGTTTTCCAGTTTTGTGAAGTAGAACAGACGCGCTCGGGACTGGCCAGTCAAATGCCGACGAATAGTCTAGAAAGCGCAATACGCAGCTGAGATCGATGCGTTTTAAGGACTGACAAATTGTGATGAATAAGCGAACGTGCAACAGAGTTTCCAAAAGTGCGACCTTGTGTGCAGGTATTTACAAGAGAACTGCAATGGGTCGGGCAGTCGGAGCGATTCACTTAGAAGATTGTAGGGCTTAAGGTGTAAGCATGCTTTTTCGCTCAGTTTAAGCACTGAGACGTTAAGGCGATGGGGCGAAAGACGTTTGCTTGTATTTTGGTGATTTGGAATAATGAGTGACGGGGTGTTCATTAGTAAGGAATAGAAGACGAGCTTACCGATGAATTAATCAGAGAAGTGAATGCATCGGTCAGAGTCACAGCACCATGCCTTAAAATAGCTGAAGATAGACTGTCATTGCCAACCTCTGTGGTCATTTTAGTGGTACGCAGATCAAACACCCCTTCCTTTGAAAAAATTGTAACTGTCATATCAACACCACTTTCAATATGGGTCGGGCGTATTAAGTGCGAGGGATGGATGAAAAACACGATTGATGCCTGTCGACTTGTGCACAAGTTTTTCGCATAGCTTTTTTCTTTCTTTTCACACAACAGTCTGGAATGCCTTGCCCACAGGAATCGATATTTTGTGCCACTTCAGGAGTTTGGCTGATGATTGTAGTGGTCGATTGCGTTTGATGTTCAGCTTTTGTTAGGATTGGAA
Organism: Fasciolopsis buskii; assembly: GCA_008360955.1. Classification (NCBI taxonomy): domain Eukaryota; kingdom Metazoa; phylum Platyhelminthes; class Trematoda; order Plagiorchiida; family Fasciolidae; genus Fasciolopsis; species Fasciolopsis buskii. Next base: position 63,870 of record LUCM01009749.1, on the reverse strand, counting down.
ATACCTACCGCAACGCCTGAGTTATTATCGGGATTGGACGGTGCCTCCTTTACGTCTTCATAGAGATTTCATTATCTTTGGAGGCATATACGGCCCATGCAATGATTGTTTCTGAAGGGAGCGGCTACAGAAAATATCAAAGAGAATTGGCGTTCCGTCTTGCGAAGTTTTTTCATTGGTCATTGTGGCAGGGGATTCAATAGGAGAATTTCAGACGATGCCGGAGTGGCAAAGCGGACTTCCGAATGCAAGAATCGAGCGTTGTCGTGTGAAAAGTTAAGGAGGTGAACTTGGATTTGTATTTTGATTGCTTGAATAAATGGTAGCGATGAAGAGACATAGCTTAGGCCTTACAGAGCAGACAATAAACACTATTGAGGTGGGAGCGCCGGTTCGTTTCAAGCGAGAAAGAAAATCAGGTGACTTGTAATTAGCTCTATCCTGAAATTGAAGTCTCCGACCCGGTGGGAGAAACTCAGAGATCAGTTCAAATCAAGCACAGTTAGTGCTTTAATGTAATGCATGTGTGTGTTTGAAATCACCTTCAATAATGTTCAGATTATCCTCAGAATGTGAGTGTAACAATAAATGCTAGTGTGAAGAGTATTCGTAAACGCATTTTGATCTTGTGTTGCAAGCTAAAAGAGTCAATATATAAATTCGTTATGATCGTGCGGCTATGGAGAGAAAACCTAGGATGACGCTGTTTCACGAGGGAGTCAGTTCGGTTTAGCGAGTTTGCATAGATAACTGGGATTTGCAGGACCAGGAGGAGTTTATGTATGTTACAACACCGCCTCTAGTCCTCTTCTTGTTCGAAACTCTGTCCTGCCGATGGAGTCTGAAGGTGTTTATCGACACGAGTGAATCCATGATGTCCGGGTTCAGCCACGATTCTTTTATGCAGACGACTCAAGTGTGAACATGGACCTGTGGCTGACCTCTGAGGGACAGGTCCTGACCGACATTTTTGTAAATAGAGAGCGGATGTTGGTACGTATCAATGTCGGAATGAATATATTGACCGGACTGGTGCATCTAGGAGCTGCCTGGCAGCCAACGTGAGTGCCTCTTTTAGATAGATAGAATCGTTAAGGTGCAGCAATAGGTGATCCCATTCCACATTGAGAACCAATGCCGTTTTTAAACAACAGGAATTGCGACCGGTTGTACCGGCGAACGATGACCATAATGGAACAAGAAATCGCGGAACAAAACAACGATATAATCATGACAGAATTGTGGCGCAGCCAGTCGAAGAATGCTCATTTTTTGACTAAATTTGTAAAGTTGCATCATGTGGTATTTAATGTGGTTGCTCCCAGTTGGATTCGGAGTGTTTCGAAAAATCGGTGCTTGATGTGTTAGGTTTATTGTGAAAGCTTTTGAAATCAGAACACTGTGTTATCGGTTTAAAGTATAATTTCGTAGACGTTTCGATTACCTTGAATAACCTTTCTCAAGGCACGTTTTACAGTCGAATGATTCTGGATCAAAAACGAACGGGTGCCGCATTCTTGTGTACGTGCTGGTGTCCAAATGCCTATCTTCGTGGTTGTCTACAAATTCACTGTTTTTGTGGTGTGGTTAGGGAAATCGGGTATCATTTGGACCTGGTCACATTCTATGTGCCCTTGACGCTGATTAAAGTGAGATCAAACCTAGTTTGAGGCCATTAGGGTGTTTGGTTGTTCATTGATTGTAAACCAGAATCGTTTGATTGTAAGACTTGCCCTGAGATTGGTTATCCAGAGTAATCGTAACATCGGTAAAATTATACTGTATATCGATAGCGCTTTGTGCTGATACCAAAACCTTTTACATCGTGACACATAGTGTCTAAAATGATGAATCTTGTGTTCCTACCAACAGCAAGTATAACACAGCGAAAAGAGCTTTAAAATGATTGCAAGATGCTTACAAGTTTTGTTCTGGTTAACTGAATTCACCGGACTATATGCCTAGTCCATGGAAGAGTATGTTCCTCACACCGCTTTGAATTGAAACATATCTACCTTCAATGGCATTCACGCACAATTACCGGACTTTCCTGTCAGTTTTCCCGTAATTTTCATTCCTATTATTAAATAAACACCCTTCCATTTTTTTATATACTATTCTTAGGAGAACGTTGCTTGGCCAATCCAAAAATGTCATATTGTATATCACGAGAGATGCGGTTTGGACGAATCCGATAGATTTGTGGCTGAATGGTTTTATCGAAATTTATCCTCTCCAAAATGCTACTCAACATTTGGATGGTGATCGCAATACTAGGCTCAGCGGTCACTGAGTCGCACAAAAAACAGTCATCCGTTATGCGGGGATATAAGAAGCCATGATCTAGAAAAAGGTGAAGGGATTCTAAAACCTGCGTTACCATATGACTTCTTACCACAAGTATATTCAGAGAATAAATGACAGCAATAAAGGAAAATTTCTCTTTCTTACACCTGCTTACCATTTTTGCAAACTTCTGACCAATTGTTGTGCCATTGAACAGTTTTCTAATCTGTAATCAACATGACTTGCATGAAGTTCAACAAAAGGACACTACGCTTTGTTATTTTGATACACAGACACGGTTTGCAACTTACAGGTCCCGGAGACCGTCAATCGGATTGTGATCAGGGCAACAATCGAATGAGACGCAAAAAAGTGAATTTCTTAAAATAAATTTGAATCAACGATACCCCTCGATCCAGTTGAATAGAACCAATAAACAATAACAAAGCGACCGATATGAAAATTTTTCTGAGTTTTATTGGCGTACGTAAAATTGTAACTGATTTTGAAATGAGACTTTGAGCAACATCGAGACGTTGTTAACGGCTCTGCAAAGGTAGAACGCATTATGCGTTCACGATTCCTGCAACCTTGTTCGAGGCCTTAGTCTATTGATTGATGAAGCTTTACAAAAGCCAGTTGGCCGGGGTTACGGTTTCGTGCAATTTTGTAAAGTCCTCTAATGGGGTCAATGTAATGAATAAATGTCACTGTGCATTTTGTAACTAAGTGGGCCGGAATTAGCGTTCGTTATTCATGTTTCACTAATCACTTGGGGACACGCCCCTTCGTGGTCGGTCGAGGTATCTAAATCTATTGCCAAAAAGTGCACCGAAATTGAAAGATATCGTACAGAATTCTTTTCAAGTTAATGTCGTTTTTCGCCTAATTATCAACAACCTGAACTTGGCACCAGGCCCCCTTTTTATGTTCCCGATCCGAGCATCATTTTCCCAACGATGTTGGTACTAACATCTTTGGCAAAAGAGTCACTGCTCTCTTGTGTCAGATCAAACTGTCTACCATTTTGCGTGTACACAGGCGAAACCTCAATTACTGGCGGAATGCACTCCGGTCTGATTTCAAAATGCAAGCAACAGTCGGTTCAAAATGGTGACTACCTCTCAATCAAAACATCAGCCACTGAAAACTCGACTGAGTAAGGAAAGTGTGGCGTTCCAACCGATTTGAGTAAGTTCATACAGAGCACGAAACAAGAGAGTGCAAGTATGGCAAACAGTCGGTCATTTTTGGCTCCAAACTCGATTTATTTGGACTAAGTAAATGGAAAATCACTTTGGTAGTACACACTATTGTCCCACCGTATTTTTGCTTGCTTTCATTATGTGGCCATTGAAGCGCTTCGATTTTGTCTCAATTTCCTTCGATTATAATCACTAACCGTAAGACAAAACAATCATATTGACTACATTAAAGATCCAATGAAATGGTCTGCGGTACATTGCGCAATCTATTGTGCTATGATTCCCCTGTGGTTTTCACTTGTTGATACTGCATGATTAGTCATCTGGCAGATAAAATACATCTTTACTTTAATTGTTTTGCACTATAGTTCAATAGGACAAATTCGCGTGAATTAGCTACGAAGAATGAATAATATCCAGTCAAATTAAGTTCTTGATTCCCGATGCCGTGCCAAATATGGTGTGACGTGCCTGTCACTTTTGGAGTGACATTTTACTTCCCATCACTGTTGCAGTAAGAATAGGATTTTGGTTTGACTCACCACGTCTATCGATCACTCAGACGCACATTCAACTTAATTGCCAGTCTCGTTTTTCTGAGCTTTAACGAAGTAGTTTACCGGAGTGTCTGGTTGTAATGGAAAACCGAAAGGTCATTTTGCATTCTCTAATACCGCAACGGCATTGAAATTGCTAAGATCACATCGAGGTAGTTGGACGAAGCTAATTGGCCCTCATCTCACCCTGCTCCCTCAATACGTCAAACAGCAGCGTTCTGGATGCCGAAGGGTACCAGAAGGATTGAATACTAACCACGGGAAAAAACTGAGAAAGACATAGAATAACAATTAAATAACGTTGTATTTCATCAAAAGCCGAACGTACGTTTTTTTTCCCGACAATGCACACGACTAATGCCTGCCTGTCATGCCTCTCCGTCGTGCATGTGTTGCCAGCATTTTGTCGGTTCACGGAAGTTTTTGTAGTGTTCGAACCTCTGTAGCAATACACTTGTGCTTCTTGCCGGTTGCCTTAACTCACGTGGTTGAATCCTTAGTACAACACCAAATTGCTTGCTGGAAGCGACTAGGCTAATTCCATGGATTGTTCTGTTAGTCGAAAGACTGAAATATCCGCCTCTTTTGAAACAACTGTTAGCACGTAACTGTGGACCACCTTATTTGATATTTACGTATGCATGCCAGTGTTCTACGTTCATTCACAACCAACTGGTCCAACGCCTTTGTTGTTAAGTCTACATCAGGGTAAAACCTCCCGAGATTTGGGCAAAACAGCAATCATTCCTGTTGTTGGTGTCACGTGGGTGTTGTAGCGAGGCTGGTGATTTTCAGCTTGATTTCACAGAAGAACAAGTTCTATTCTCCGGGTGCTACTAGGTCTTGATACTGCTCTTTTCCGAACCACTCCGACACAAGATCCACATTCTGACAAACTCTTTCCGATTTGAATATAATATGCTTGCTTGTCGATGGATGGGGCAGTTCCTGCTTGTTGCGGAAAAAACTTTTGGCATAATCTTTGTCCTTTCTTTGGTCAGCTGCTCCTAAATGGTTTGCGGCCAGGAGTCTACCGTTACCCTCCATTCGTTGCCGTAACGTTCTACTCCACAATATCATATACTTGTCTATAGACCTGCAACAGGTGGATGATCACAAAAGATCACTCCGGAAAGTTTGGTATGTAACCAAAAAAATGCCCAAGATTCGATTAGCGGAGCAAAAAATAAATAGTTCTGACCATCGGACTTCTGCCTACAATTCGTTATGCCATTTTAGAGTTCTTATCATGAAACTTTCTCACTTACATAGTCTGCTAAATTTTCTTGCAGGCTGCGTCAAAACGCGGATTTCTGAATCCCGTATTTACGAATTAGACGTACTTGTATGCACAACTGGCATTTAACAAGCTGCACACAAGCGTTCACTCAAAAAGAAAACAAACGCCCTGGTGTTGGAATAAATTTTTTTTTAAAAAAACGAAGCAGATAAAATCAAATTTCAAAATCTGAACTTGTTTGAATTGGAATTGGTTAGATAGCAAATAAATGCAAAAATTCAGTCGAAACGTTCACCTAGTTAATCAGAATTCGTGCGTCTTATGGGGCCTGCGATTTCAAATATGCGGATATGTGAGTTAGCATAAATGGGATGGGTAATACTGAGTGTGTGATTTGTTTTGGCGGAAAAATCGCTCCCATGGTGCCTACCCAAAAATGTCACTTATCGCACACTCGGAGTAAAGCAGTTCGACAAATATTAGTAAGATTTTCAATATCTTTGTAAATGACACTAATATGCAACGATTCCGCCATTCACAATTTTAAAATACGCCATGAGTTTGTAAGATCCATGATGCACAGTATGCTAGATTGCACATTAGCTGAGATATCTGCAGTTTCCACAGAATAGGAGGATTAACTGTAACGGGTTGGCTATATGCGCCCAACTTCATTTTGATTATGTAAATGTCGATGCTGGCTGGTGCACATACTGGACTTTTGGCTGATGATTATTCTTTCCACTTTTTTCATACTTCATATCGGGATGCCTGAAAGCCTTCTTGGAGGAGCCCTGATTCCGTGCATGTTACACAGCATCCACCATCGGACAGGGAGTGATTGGCACATTTGCCATTTCCCACTGTTATGCTCAGATATCACAAATGCACGATTCATTCAACAGGATGCATGTTAATCTGAAGTTTTTTATAGAAATGAATGAAACCGAGCGTATTCCGCCACTAGTCGTTAATTTCTAACTGGGCTCAGACGAGTAATTAGCCACGATTCCCTATCATAAATCAATTTGATACGCCTGTTACATTTCAAGAGTTCTTTTACACTTATTCAAAAGGGGATAATGGTGGATTTTCCACTAGACAGGATTAGGCAGTTGGTGAATTACGACTGACCCAAAAGCCTCAAAAACTCAAAGCTGTGCTGACAGAAAACCGAAATCAAATGCAATTTTTGGCAGATCACCTTCCAGTTGATCATATGCAAACATCGAAGTGAAAAAAACTTTTTAATTACATTACTTTTCAAGGGTGAATATGTGTTTGCCACCACTAGGCTACCTATATCGTCCATATTCTGACGGTCACTCAGCTTACCCGGAGTAGTTTTACTAAAAGCCACCGGGCGTATCCTGATGACAGAAACGAAAGACTGGACACAATTTTCTAGTAAACATCAATTCGAGAGCCACTTGAAAATTTACCCTTGTCTTTGGACATACGTGGACAGGAGCACAAAGCAGTGCAGTGCTTGTGTGACCAAACATATACCAAAATGTGCATCTCACTAGTGCTTGTGACTGGTGGATAGGATTGGTGTTCATCGATGCCGGTGACCTGGTGACCTTCGTACGACAACCTTCAAGCACAGACCGCATATCATCCGGTCTACCTTGCACTCACAAAGCAAACGATCGAATTTGCATTCTTTTCATTTGGCAAGAACTGACAAATCTTCTCAATGATACTTAATGATACTAACATGTACCAAGCAATCAAGCTCTGTAGATCTTAATTAGGCTACCTGCAGAGAAGTCATCTATCAGTAGGAGTCGATCGCTTGAGCTAGCGGACAGTAACCGTGCAAATTAGTGACGGATCGGTGCAACATCGTCATGTGGTGAAGTTGAACAAACCGTTCAGAGCCTGCCCGGTAGCGTGATGACTAAGGCGTTCGACTCACAATCGTTCGTCCCGGGTTCGCGTTCCATTTCGGGCGCGATCCACATTGCTGATGATTCCTAACAAGGATGAAACAGCTTTACTGTGCTTCCGTGGTTTCTTAATGATCAGTTGAGCTATGATGTCACATGGTGAATTATTTTTTGATGAACTATAATGTTTGATTCAAAGCAGACAACGAACAGGCTAAAAATCTAATCGATTTTCTATTTTAGCCACCACATGTGCGTGTCTCAGTCACGTGGCATTGCCAGTCGCGCTGGGGGATACACAGTGGGTTTTCATCATATCAGTTTCAGACATACATTGGTAGAAATCCAGCGTCAACAAACAATAGCAATCGATGTGTTCGCCACTATCCGTCAATAATTTTTTGGTTAATTAAATGTCCAAATACTCAAGGATGTAATCCAAGAAGTCTTCGAATTTCTAAGTCGATATCCACCGATCGGATAGCTGATTGAATTATCATTTCAGAATATGAAGCACAATTTGAATAGTAGCAAGAACCACATAATGGACAAATTAAAATAAAACTGGTTTCTTCAGGATAACATCTAGTTGTCGACAAATCTGGCTTTCAGGCCAAATTTTACTGGAAGGCATTGTGCCACTACAAGCGAAACAAGTTCTTGGCAATAAAACCAGACACTGACGACCCGAGTGAGTTTTATGAAGTTTCCTACTGACAATTATAAGAGGAATCCAGTACGGGGTGGAGCTTAAATGAGCAGAACAAGTCTTCGAATTTTTGACGCATCCCTTATAGATATAGGAGAGTTCAAAAAGCCTGCACCGAGGTACAATTTGCACGGTTAGAATAAAACAAACTTCATTGAGCAATCCTATTGATAAACTATACTTTAGATGATATATATATGATGAAAACAAGCAAAATCAATCAATGGTTCAGTTATTCCATGCTCAACGTCCTTTGCTAGAAGACGACTAACACTAAGAGCAGTTGTGAATATGATTATGGATCGAGAACCTGGCTAGTGCAGACATTTGCTTATTATCTGGAGAAGACTCGATTTCCTGTAAGGTGCACGATTAGAACTAACGGGTCATATGCTGTCTCCCCATTGAATCTGCGGGGCAACGTTGGCTGCAATGTGAACCAGATTAACCGGGAAATTCTGATTGGCTGGGATGAGAGTTATTGGAGCTGGGCTAACACACACACACGTCTTTGAGTTGCAAAACCCGGTTCTAATTCTGCGTTCGATGGCTGATACGTACCTGTCTGGTCCTCCCCGAGCCTGTGGCTGACCAGCTGGTTTGAAGTTTGTCCGCGAATGCAACGGTCGATCTTCAGTCATTCGGGCATCACATATCTCGCAATGGTCAGAATAAACACTCAGGAAAATAGCAAACCTGCAAAAGTAAAGCGGGCCATCAGACCGATTCAGTGTAATGATTTTCCTTAGTTTATCACGCTACATCATACAAAAATGCGCTTGTCGCGAAGATCTTCTACCCTGTTTTGTGCACACAAAGAGTTTGAAGTTGACGATGCGTTATTCTGGAAAGTCCTTTTATTCATCAAATAGCCCTCCAGACTTTCCGCACTTGCTCTTTGAATCCCACCCCAGGGTCACTTTCTGTTTCTTTTCAAATATTTAGTGGTTTTTGTCGTTTGCACAATTCTTTATGTGCAGTTACCACTTACTTGCACACCTACCCAATCATCTCCTCTCATGACCCACTAAAAATCGAGCTTGACTAGCTGTCACGTCCTGCATCACTCTTTACACTATGTATCCTCAATTTTGTAGAATCCAACAACAGAGATGTAGTCGAAAAGTCTACACAGAACATTTTATCTAGCTATTTTGTTCTTTCATACTTATCCAGTTCTTTCGAATTTCAACTTTAAAACTTGCAGTGCACAAAAATCTGCCGTTATTGATCAAACTAACCTCGCTGAAAGTGAAGTTACAGGAAGCCACAGAGATAATTATTGGCTCTGTTAGCCGATTAACCGAAACGGACATCTATTAGGTCGATCCCTGTTGGGGCCCATGGAAAACATAAAAAGATTCTTAGTATGCAAGCGAGAAGCTCATTCAGGTTTCATTGAAAAAACGGGTTATTAAGCTTTGTTTACACATTCCATCTTGGAGAACTATCGTGGCATTTCCCATGAAAGCGCTGGGAGTTTTATCGAATAAATCAAAACACTTAGAAGTCGTTCCAGAGTTAATTTCCATTTCGCGTATGAACGTTCAAATTTCAATTCAGGCTACTGGAAAACAAAGCCAGTAGGCAAATGATGAATGTGAATGATACCAGTTGTCTATAAATCGTTAGACGCCATTAAATATCGGCTTATGTCCTTTGACTGTTAATTATTTTGGTGGTTTCGAGGGAAAAATATACGGCAGTGCAGTTATACTTTCTGTTCGTCTTTTTGCCCATATCATATAAAATTTTGTTGATTGCCCCAGCAGTTTGGGCCAGCGTAATTATCATTCCAGACATTAACGTATCAGGTGATTAACAACCATGCCAAACTAGGAACGCAGTTCGTAATCTCATGATAGACACCCCACTTGGAGAACAAAGCAAAGATTAATTTAGAAGGAGAAATAAGCAGACTATAAGCAGTTTTATCAAATGGACAAAAATTGGTTGCGAACTTGCTTGTTGAGTTTTCCCTCGCAGGAATGCAGTGTGTACTCCTTGAACGACTCCAGTACGCGCTGGTTTGCCTTTGAAAAGACTTACCTGGAGCTACTCATTTCACTGGGAACAAGTTTGGTCATATTGCACTCTCGCACGTAATCAAAAAGTTTCTGTGGTCGATAAAAAGAATTGGGTTCGATCAACAAAATTTATGCCTACTTTTCAAAGTTTGAAATCATATTATCCATCATGGAACCAAAGGAAAAAGACTGGGTGCTCTTATGAGAATGACGGCAGACAGTGTAACCGTTCCTGCTATTGTGTGATGGCATGCGCCTCACCTACGACAAGCTTTTGAATCTTACTTACCTGATCATAGCTAGCCGCTTTGTAAGAAACAGTGCTACATGTTTGAATAGAATTGACTGAATGCTGATGTGGATTATACTGCATTTTAAGTGGGTGATTTCACTTGCTTTCGCTTGCATTACAAAATATAAAGAAGCCGGGACTTTTCCACCTACATCAGTTGTAAATAGTGCCTCAAGGCCTACGTTACTTGCTCCAACTCATGCAATAGTATCGATCGGCTATCCGTACTATGTCATCTTAGTTTTTGTCGGTTCTGTTAAGTAACAAGGTTCACAAAGTTCAGTAGACATTTCAATGATCCATTTCCTCCTTTCATCATAATTAGCCTTGGTGAGAATACTCGCGTCATGCTAGGTGACATTTTCCCTGTTGTCTTTCAGCCTTCACAATATCTGACAAGTTTCGCATCCATTGCATCTTGACCTCATTCGTAGTCAGTCCCAAACTTTGATTCGGTCCAAGTATGACTTTCTTTCTGTCTTTGAAAATGAATTCTGTTCTTGCGATTTTAGTGAGTGTCCCAAGAAGCGAGGATGCCACGCTGTCAGGACTGGGATCTTGTTCCTCTCTCTTGACTTATTTCGGCAGCATTTCGGCTGTAAATCTTTGCATAAATGCTATATAGCTGGTGTAGAACATTCTGCAATCCCCTATATAGCCGTACCTACGAGTAACGAAGTGCAAAAGGACGCTTCGCCAAAGTTGAGTTTCAAATTGAGTTGAGTTGTTGAAAAGACTACCAACAAAGAACGGGTAAATCCGATCCGCTTCAGCAGTAAGTGGCCGGGTCAGCAAACATGCGAAATTGTAAGTGTAGAGCAAGTTAGATTATTAAACGTTGAGTGTTGTTTGTCTTACCATCTTGTCATATAAATTTCTTTGCCAAAAATGATTTACGATAGAACGATTTCCCTTTCAGCGGCAACTGAATATAGCGGAACGAATAAAGGAGAGAATGGGATTGACCGCCAGACCGGCGTTTATCGTGAGGAGTGTACCGTCATTTAGTTAAACTGGTCTATGGGAGAATTGCTTTCTGTTACTAAGTGCAATTACTTTTTGTCAACTACTGCATAGCTTGTAAGGTTTATTCTGATGCACAAATCTGTCAAGGTCAAATTATGCTGTCCTAGTCCTTGGGTTCCCAAACTTACAGGTTCATGATTCTGTTCGGCTGCTACTAGTCTAAAAAATGGAAACAGCTTCAGATTGACTGAGCGCAGATTGCCCGCAGATACTTAATTAAAAAAGTCCATTAATGGGCCTGGTCAATTTTTTGGAAAAACAGATAATTAGTGTAACTCATCTTGTTAGGAAGTGGACAGTTGCCTATGGTATGCACATTGCGGTCCTCATGCAATACATTTTACTCATGGGAACCAGTGTGAAAGTACAGAAACCCAATTACAACATCGAGCGTTAGATCGTTTGATTTCGTACGAAGTAACGTGTTGCCGCACAGTTTGATCTATATGGTTGTGATTCTAAGTGATAGGGTGTAAACAAGGTGTTTGTGTTTGTGAGGATAGAATCCAGAAGCAGTTGGTTACAACTTCTATTCTACAAATTAGCATAATATTGAGTGTCGTGGTCAGCTAGTTTATATAAAAAGTGAGAAATCGGAAACAAAGAATTTCATCAAATCGGTCCATGCTTTTCTTTCATTAGTGTTCATGAGTTTGTGACATTCACCTGGAATGTTTAGTCGTTCAGGCACCTTCATAATCAGGTCCACTTTCTATGCTACTCGTAGTCATGATTTGGGGAGAGGTTAAACAATTCCATGTAAATTCCTGGTTTAATTTGAATGTCTCAATCCCTTCACAGGTAGTCAGACATCGATTGCTATGTCCCGTGGATCCCAATAGATTGCCGGTGGTGTGCAGGTGGAGAACAGAAGAACTGGCCTGTGTTGTGAACTCTATTTGTTGTTTCTTTTCCTTCCTCCTTTCGCACTCAGTATTTTCATCCTTCCCCGTGATTTCGACGGCACACCATTCGTATTCAGATTTGTGCATTATAAATATGTATGCACGTATATGCACACGTATATATCACTTTGTCAGATGTCGGCGATGATCAGGCTGATGAAAACGAAACCGCGGAAGTCTAGGTTATACGCTTGACAATTCTGAAAACCTATTAGGTCTATCAGCTTGCACCAATTGGCCTTGTCCCAGCGAACTTGAAAAGATCTCTGGCCCATTCCTCAAATAAATCTGTTCCTACTTCATTTTTGTTTCATCAAAGTGCTTTTCTCTTTTGCCAGGACTACAGTGGCACTGGATCGGTACACAGATTAGTGTTAATTACCTAACAGTACTCTGAATTTGAATTATTTACGACAGCAATTGCTATGATGCGGATTCCCCGTATATTGGAACAAAAAGTAATCCATTTTACTGTACTCAAGGGGCAGCATGCATCAGGGAACCACTTGTCAAAAAGCCTCCATATGCATTGGATATTAGTTCAGTCATTTGTGGGATTATTTCGCAATATCTGTACATAGTGAACGCTGTGGTCAACAGTATACATCATGGTTTATGTGGACATATCACACAAAAGTTACACACTCGTATTTTCCCCCAGCTGAACTGTCCGTCGCATGCAACTATTTCCGTTTGCAGAGTGTAATATTTTCGTTCAAACGTTCAGCAAATTACGAACAAGCTTCCTATCGTAGGTGAAACCGTCTGAACGATAAAGGCCACCGGTATGCAAACAGAAGCAACAGTTCTCAAATTATTTTTGAGATATCAAAGTGAGCCAGTTGCTGCACGGATAGAAAAATTCTCCTGCCTACTATGCACCCAAAAGTGAACGCCGCAATCCAGAATCGGACCAGCTAAAGTGGAACTTGCAACGTTTGCTTTTAACATTCATTTTGTGGATGTGCGGCGTAACCGTCCCGGAGAAAAACCGTGCACTACCGCATCTGTGCAATCCCAGTGCTTATCGTTCTCGGAGAACGGTTTTCGCAATACGCAGCACTGAGTTAACCATAAACTCGTGTTAAACGGTCAAGGAACATTTGGTCGTTTGTGGGTTTCCAGTATGTGTAACATTGGTGAAACCTACACTGACAAAGTACGGTGTTGGTGGTTGAGAATGCAATTCACCGACATCTACAGTGCCTTGGTTAATCTCTCCTAGAATGGCTTTCACTGAATTTTATTCGAAATATCAATTTGTCATTCCGGAATTGCAATCGACTGGAAGGCAGCATCAGGTGTGCAGCAGGTCGGAACCTGTGGATGCACGTGGCTAGGATCGCTGAAGTTTGCACGCTAGCATTTGGAAATGTAAGGGATCCAATTGGGAAGAGATTATATCGTCAAATAACTTAATGCACCTACGTGAATAGTGGTGTAGAGTACTGTCGGAAAGCTTTAGTAACTGTACTTGAAATCGTAACACGAAATTAAGCCACTCATTGCACCGTATGGATGGAGACCCTCAATGCGCACTAGAATGAACCCTTGTCAAACTACGCAACTACAAACAATAAGAAGCTCAGAAAACCACAGTACATGCCCGTGGTTTGTTTGGAAATCATGAGTTTATCTACAAGATCATTGGCATTGCAATAAGTGGAATACAATCGATGAAGTTCCTCGCGATCGTCCGCCGCTACTGTTCTCTTTGGCTGGTTGCCTACGCGAGATATCGCGAAGCTGCACCGGGTCGTACCATGTCACTCTTAAGTAGGCCCACCGCAAAGGTCCAGAAGAAAAGGAAATTTGGAGTGGAGCTTGAATAGTAATCGATTAACAGTACTAGAAAAAAAGCTGTTATCGGCAATAGGCTCTGAAATCGATGTAGGTTGTGAAGCTTCCGCCATTCTTCCCTTCACTGATCAACTCTACGAAAGAAACACTCAGATCGTTTGACAGACGTCAATTTAGTCGAAACCTTTGCCATTCAAAGGTTGTTACGAAGAAACCATGTCATGTTCAAGCAGCTTCTTAGGCCAGATTTTATCTACGTAAAATTCAACGCTACTTCACTCGGCTGATTCCCTAAGGAGCATGACGAAATCAACGGGAATTGGTGTCCCTCCCGTAATCATGATGTAGTCAAGGACACATGACAATTCGGTTGTCGGAAGAACAGAAGAATCATACTGGAGGTAAAGATTGAGATGTAAAGCAGATTTAAATTTAATCGTGCGTAACGACTGCAGAAGTTCTTTTTGATTAGAATTCGACGGGTGAAGTCAGATGGATTAATGGACAGATTGGGGTCGCGAATAAACCAACAACAATTGTTTGTAAATGCAAATATGTGAGAGCAATCGATCGAGTACAGAATATTCCTTGTCAAACTGAAACCCGAATAGATTATCCTTTTTTCATCTTTATGCGCATAATAGATTTCTACAATCAGTCGGACTCTATGACAGATAGAGGGAGTAAACCGATCAAAAATTGTTGTCGCAAAGTTTGACCGCTTGTGTGAAGGTTAATGGTTAGTCAAACGATTTTTTAATCTTCAAATCTATCCTGCTTTTACTTTAAACTCACTGCTCGGTACCGTGGGTCAAATAGAATACCAAAGAGTTTTGTGTAGCTGACTGGCAGAATTCGTCGGAGCTTGAATCTATTCTGTGGGTATAGAAATGATAAAGAAGGGATGGGATTCTGCGTAATGCCGCAGTTATTAGTCAACCAAGACTCGACAGTAGTGAATATTACAGGACCATGATCTGTAAGAAGATAGAAACTGTCTAAGCCTCTCTCCACTTTTAGTCCCGATTCTCAGCATTTGAACAATCGTTTGATGCGGTTGTTATTGATCGATGTTGATTTTTTTTCGTATCCGGAACAGTTTACACGCACTTTAAGTAAAGTTCATTTTCGTTTTCCGGGGACCTTTAGTTTTTGTGGATCCTAATCCGTGTCTAAGTGTACAGGTTCACAAACCTTCGTAGGGGAGATTAGTTTCTGACATCTGTTCCACAACCATTCTTATATATGTTTGTACTGATACTAGTAATAGCCTCTTTACTTCATCGTACCGCTGCTAGTTATAGAATGCCGGAAGACGAGTGCATAAATCAAATGGAGACATCCGTGTCCAGACTGCATGGTGTGTTGCGGGGCTTTGATATGATGATGGCTGTGCACGTTTATTCGGCTCTCGAGAATTGGAACGACGGAACACGTGTCATGCCCATCGGTCAGTTGTAACTGGCCGTAATCTGCAGACAGTTTGGTGGGAGACAAGTGACCGGTCAGCTTAGACGTGCTTGTCCATGAGTAGTTGTTCAACAACCCATACACACACTGTCTAATTCTATACTCACAGCTTGGGGAAATTGGCGTTGATCAGACGACCAGTAAGGCTGGGAAAGCTCAGAGATCAGCTCAATGGCATAGGCTAGGACTTTGATCAACTGTTTTCCTGAAACAACGGTGCCCTGGTTTGAGGACGAGAGTAAAATTGATTTCCTTTTCGTGGCACATTTAGATCCGAGTGAAGTATAATGTCGAAATGAAGGCCAAAGGGGAGACAGTAGGTCCAGGTGGCAAAAGACAATAAAATGATAAGCTTCGACAGGAAACAGCCTACATCCACTGCTTGCTTTGACTAAAACAAATAGTATTGGTTGACCAGATGCCTTCTGGAAATTACCTTGGATTGGGAATGATTGGAAACCAAGGTAACTGTCAGAAACTGTTAGATTCAGCGAGGGATGTTTGGTAGTCTTGAGACAGACAGCTGACCTCAGTTTGACCACTCCAATGGGCATACCCCACAACACTCAGTGTACTTCACTCCAAACCGTAGTTCCGCTCCCTTTAGATCTCATCGGTGATGTCAATCCGCCACCGTACCCAGCGTTTGGACCCTCATCTTTCAGCTGTAAGATGTGTTGCCATTTTGCCACCCGTTCCTATCTAGAGGTATCGAGTTAAGTTTGTTCAGATGTCATCTTCATTCCCAGCTGGCTACGGATTGCGGTCTATCTCGGAAGTACAGGGCTTACACTTTTAAGACCGGTAATTTTCGCAGATACTGCATACACTTCGTTTAGTGAGGTCGCCCTAAATGATTGGGCAACAGTAGAATTCTGGACAAATTATTCACTTGAAACTGGATTAGGTACCCAATTTCAATCTTACGATTCGAATACAAACAGTGGTACTTATGAGTCACCTTTCAATAATTGAATTAGCTGTTAGGTAACGAATCTTCAGAGTTATTCAAACTAATGAATCGACCCTGGTGGCCCAATGCCTAGATATCCAGCCAACTCTTGTCTAACTTGTGTTCGAATCCGCTTTTCGACTCCGATGAATCGTATCTGTTTTTTACTACTACTTCTATTACTACTACTACTACTACCACTACTATTACTACTAATACTACTACTACTACTGCAACTAATAGATTATCAAGCGCAAATTGAGTGTTCTAACTGTACTGTTTCGTAAGTAGAGACCAGTGTTTTCAAATTAATGACAATTCACGAGCGATGAATTTGCACTGCTGGCTATGTCTAACAAGGATGAAATAGCTGTGCAGTGCATTCGGGGTTTCCTAATAATGAGTTGAGCTTTGGCATTACATGGTGAATCATTTCTTATGAAGCCCAATTACCTACCGCTGGCTGAGTACACTGTCATCAGCTAGGGCAAACAGTAATTGTGAACTTTTCAGACTAAGCAAGGTCACATGAAAAGAAGGCTAATCGAACAGTTGATCAAAAGTGTTTGCATTCAACAACTGAAGTGTCGAGCAGATAATAGATTTCCTGTCTACATTTGCCGGAAAGTGTGTCGAGATGCGTTCAGTAGTTTACGAAACGAGATCCATTTCGGATAACAAAATTGAGTCAAACAATCTGCACATCTTCCACGTTCGGAATTGGGGACACCATGATTTGAAACCCAGTTACAGTAAACTGCATCGAAATACATTCAAGAAACTGTCAGAATGAAACGAGAGATCGTTGGATGAACGCGAAAAGCTACCAGTGTTGTTAGAGAACGAAACAGTAGTTCGTTCTGCCTTACTTAAAAGATCAGGCGGACTCCATCAACGATTACTCAACATTTTCAAGTTCTGATGTTGCTGAAATGTACGAATGAGGTTTGCATGCAGTCAAGAAATTTGCGTTCATTTTCATTCAGTGTTCATACCTGAAAAATCTACTTTACTGTTGAGTAGGGCTAAGATTATGTAAGTGCAGAGATTAATTTTGTGTTTGTGAATCAGACTGTCTAACGAATCGGTTTTGCTCCTCCATGTTGACGTCGACTGGTGAATTTGGTTGGTACGTTTACCGGGCTTCCGCTCAAGTTTCTTTGCTCTTGTCTTTTTCAAGCATGAACTCTATCGATTAGCCCTGTCCCGCATGTGTATTGGGTCGTACATGTGGAACGTGTTGCGAATTACTTAGTTGGTGATGTTTTGTTTAAGTCACCGTGGACATTGCTTAAGAGTGAAATAGCCGACCCGCGAACAATGTGGATGTCACCGACCAGGTTTTAATCTACGGATTCACCACCACCATGTTACCGTTTTACTGGCTCAATCAAAAAAGCATGCTCATTGAACAAGTTCCACTCAAGTTTAGACATGTAAGTGGGCCGACAACTAGTCTGGCGTATTTGGGATGCTAACACCGAAAGTGAAATGCGACACGAGACAGACTGGCACCGCGTCCGGCAGGTACAAAGTGAATGCGCGCGAGTAAACACACTCGCAACAGACTTGAAAAATACAACTCGGTCGAAAATGGTTGTCGAACCAATAGATAAGAAAAATTGCATGATGCTGATCGAAAGACTAGATGAAATATTGGTACTACTTCTTTACGACCATGCGCACTGATGCCGAGAAATGATCATTTCTTACCAAGGGGCGTCATAATTAAGGGCACATTTGTACGCACTTATATAAAACTGTTTTAATCGCCTCTACCAGAGAACCTCAACGATAAAGACGTTCATTGTCTCAAAGAAACCAAAAACCCAAAAAATTAGAAACGGGGTAACCAAGTTTGTTTCAGTATCACGTCAGTACTGATGAACATTCCAGGACAAGTAGGTGATCTTCGGTGGAATCGAGCATGTGGTTGAGTAAGAGTCCAGTCTATTGTGAAAAAGTTACAAAATTAAATACGGGACGAAATCTGTCGGGTGTATTCGTATGAGGCCGAATCGACAAGTAGACTGGGAGGCAGACCGTTTGAGTTCCTACTTTCATGCACACGAGCAGATGCAGCAGAGAAATAGCTTGGAGCAGTTAAAATTACTTAGCCTCGTCTACGAGAGGCCAATTAGATTAGAAATTATGAAGCCAATTCAAAAAAGAAGCACCACAATCGGTTTAGCTCGAATATAACACACCTTACATGGCAAGTGATCACAACGATGATGACTGATCGGTAATCCCGCATGCCTAAACCTGAGGTGATACATGAAACTGATGTGAATTCGGGGCACACAAAGCACACTCGAATCTAAGGGAGTGAGGAATCAGAGCAATTTATTCAGTCCATATCTCTCGTCTCTGAACTTGGAGGTGAATGCAAGACGAAAAGCTGTAAGCCACTCATCATAGGGGCTAAGCAATCCGAGTTGGCTGTCACTGGCTTAATGAGCATCAGCGCTACTTGACCTGTCGTTCCTAATGACCTCGTGGTCTTATAGGCTGCAGACCAGTGTACGCCAATCGGTCGACGAGTTTCTGCTATCATCTAAGATGTTTTGGGAAGTGTAATGGAGGATAGAGGCAAGTGACACCTTGCCAATTTTTGTGAAACACTTATCTATGTTCACAACGTTACAGGCCGAAATGTGTTAGAAATAAAACGTTTCCAGAAATAAAATTTCTTTGCTGTTTTTGTTCTCTCCGGTAAAAGTTTACTTCACAGATTGCCACGGTATTGCTAACAGTGATCCGTTTGAATTCAGCATACGGAATTTGTTAACGCGACAGAACAATGTAGCGGTCCATTTCTGATGCATGGTCATCTTGTACGCACCTAGTGTCTGGAGGGGATTTGCTAACTACTGTATCCTCTGAGGTGGTTATTGTGTACTCTGCCGGAGAGTGGTCATGGCTAGATCGATGATAACGTGTACAATGTCGCAGGGATATACTGTAAGGACAATCGAATACACAAGTTTTGATACATGACTTACAGAAATATAGAGAGATGGACTCATGGCTGAATGAATCACACACAGTCATATCTATGAAACACATTCACGTATGTGCGTTTGCAAGATCTGATAAGCACAAGCGATTGGTGTGTAGAAATTCATGCGATTGTCTAGTGTGACAGCTTGAACTGAATGTACCTGATTGATAAGATCCATTTTTAAGTTCATGCATACGTGCTGCCTTCTCGTGGTGGAGGTTTTACCAATGAAGTGTGAGGACGAAGGCGAATTTCCAGGGCTCTCCACTGGCCTGACTTTGTCTTGATAATCAGTCTGCGGGAGATGATTAAACTCTGATTCCAAACAAACCAAGATCGGCGTTTCAAGCGTATGATTATCTGCCCACCGGAATCTGTTGTGGGTGGATGTATTTGGCACCCAGAATGTCTAGCCCCATCCAAAGGGTGCATGAACTGATCAGTCAATCGCCGGTCCTCGGTTGGTTCGTTGAACCTCAGATCATCCCGCTGCCATATGGGTTGGACCTTTTGGTCAGAAGCTCGGGGTGTGGTCTCCTAAGTCAACCCTATACTTCGGTTTGAACAACTGGGTAATATGAAACCCACAAATCAATAATGGATCCCGATGGATAGCCAATTATGTGGAGATTGAGAAAGGGGAAAGCCAGAATGTGTAGTGAACTCTGTCCATTGTTCCTTTTTCTTTCCCTTTTCTCGTTCATAGGTTTCATCTTTCCACATGGTCTCTACTAATATTTGCGGAAAAAAATG
>LUCM01009749.1:0-42368 GCA_008360955.1 Fasciolopsis buskii | reverse complement strand
TTTTTCTGCTTGAGTTGTCCTATCCTTTTCGGTTGGAGTCTTTGCGAATTTTGACTCGTCGCCCAGTATTCTATTCATTTTCTCAATGTAGTCCAACTTATTGATGATAACAATACCAGCTCTTTTATTTGGTTTGGTTAACATTATTCCGTTGTTTGTTTGTAGTTCTTTTAGACATTTCAAGTGCTCAGGCGTTACCAATCCTCGCTTTACTCGTCTGTCATCACGTTCGTTTGCCTTTCAAAGGTGACACGGAAGCGGAAATTATCCAGCGGAGACTGTCAAGTCCAATGAAATTTAAGAGTTGTGAATTTCTTACTGTTCGTTAGACGGAATTAAGGTAGTCATTCACAGATGCGTACTTAATGCACTGGATCTTTCATCAATTGCCCAAGCCGTTGCACAACCTTTCTCCAACCGTGTATAGCTGCCGTTGTATAAAAATTCGATACAGTGGCTTTGTTCGGGCTGATTCCCAACCACGTGCTCAAATCGATAAAGGAAACCAGAAGATAGAAACACTGCAACAGGGAATTCTTGACTATACTCTCACCGACAACGAATAACAATAGCTGGTAACATGAAACAAAATAAAACTTTGAGAAGGGTTTTACCCGGTAACAAAAGTATTGACTTATTATCACTTCACGGTCCAAATGGCAAACCCCAACATAACACATCACATGACTTTAGTCAGTTAGTCAGAACTACGAGCCCAAATGTACACACATATCATCACTCCTTGCCAGATACAGCTAGTTCTTCTGGCTCCTTTTGTGAGTTATTATTGTCGGATATTGGCCATGCTCACGGAACCGGTGAGAGTATACGAAAGGGATTCCTCTCGCAATATTTGTCTCCAAGTTCACCATGAGATCTTGGTCCTTCGGCTTCCTACCTTTCGAGCATGTGTGAGAGGTGATCAGATGTGGTCATTTTTTAGAGCTTCAAGCAAAAACCCCGAAGCTGAAATACCTTAAAATCCAGTTCGAAAAACAGGGTTTTGGGAATAATTTACATCCCAATCTCGCACGACACATCTTTTCGGCCCAAATATTGGTTGGTGGCTTATCCAATGCGCATTGTAGTGTACCATGGAATATTTATTTATACTCATCAATAACCATGGTTTAGATAATACTTATCGTTTGATCGATCAAATGGTTGATTGACTAATTGATTGATTGCTAGCTTGTTGGAAAAATAAGGAACAAAAAAGAGCGCAGAAGCATAAACAACACAAAATATCGAAGGCAGAAAAAGAAAAACAGTACCACTTAAGGAGTAGAAAATACGAGAAAGGGGGCACGTGGGGCTGACTGGACCAATCGATGAATGATTCCCTACACGTGATCGGGCGGTGTGAGAAATGAGATAAAAGTACGGGGCGGTGAAAAGAGCTGAATTGGTCGGACAAATATGTACATGGAATAGGTTGCACCAAGCATTTGGAGAAATGTACATCAGCTCAATGGGGACGACAAACGCGGGCCTAATTCATGTACGGGTTTCTCAATATTTACTCAGTCCACTCGATGACTTGCTTGTTCAGGACAGTCGTATGTGCATAAGCATCTTTCTGAATTTGCTATTGTGTGTGTGTGTGTGTTAGTTTTTACAAACATCGTCAATATGTTGATCATCATCATCATCCCCATTGTCACAGCATTAACTCAATTTCATGTCGTTGTCCAGGCGCCAGATTGGATTTTCGTTTCGCTCTCCGACGTTGTCTCGTCAGATAGCAAAGCAAAAATGTCAGCAGTATGAACAGAGCAATCGAAACGGCCAAGGCGATACGTTCACCCAGGGTGAACCAAGATGTTCGTTGACCTGAGAACAACAAAATAATTAAGAATTGTCAGTACAACACACGAACAAATAGATAATCAAATAATAGCTAAAAATAAATAATATGTAAAATTTGCTTTAACCGGTAGATAGACTGAGAGACCGTACGTTGGCGCAGAGAATGAGAGGGTGGGTGTTAGCGAGGGCCAGGGCATGACAAAGTCGGAGAAATCAAAGCAACTGTGTTCACGTGATCACAGTAGCCACCAGGTGACGACGATCTTGGTCGTTCCTGTTCATGTACCAGTTAGTCAGTTCATGACAGTGTGATTTTATATCAGTCCAACGGTCTTAATATTACTGTTTGCGAAGCGGCTAGGTGCTCAGAAAAAATCTTTCTGCATGTTCTTGTGCATTTGTGTGCACGTGCTTGTACAGTCACAAGCTGATGTTGTGATCCTCACTCTTCACGTTTTGCTTTCCGTTGGTAATGTGCCGGTCAATTTTTCATACGGTCATTCAGTATAATTCAGTGTTTCTACTTGGCGCTTCATAAAGTGGTATCATGAAATATGTCATTGTTTTTATCTTAACAAAGAAGATAACCTTAGAAGCAACGGCAAGCATTCGTTTTTGACATTATTGTTTATTCTGTCGTAGTCTTCGCGGTGAGTGAAGTTTCTATTATTGTTGTGTTGTTTCTACAGTGGCTATTGTTGTTGTTGCTATTACTATCAGTGATGCTAGTGGTGGGTTGGTGGAGTGATGATATTGATGAGCATTTATGGCGAACATACATGTCCCGTTAGATGTATGCACGATTGTGAATGTAGGACACTCTTCAGTCTCGTCGTATTGCCACACACGAAGGGGGCATAATGAGCACTTTGTCCACTTTCAGCCGCATATGGCTGACCATAGGCTGGTATGTGTGCAGACCTCGTTGTCGGTCAGCAGTAACTATGATGATGGTAGTGAACATGATCACGATGACTATGGTAATGATTATTATTGTTTTAAGTGGACTGATCGTTAGCGAGACCAATCTAATAAGCATAATGAGTTCGATCAATATTGTACTGATTCCCTGGATAACTAACACAGTGTATAAGATGAAAGATTGAGACTAAATCACACTAGGAAATGTCTTTTGCACTGCATCCACAGAAAATGACATATCCCATAGCCTTAAAGATCCATGGTACCAGAGACCTCGGAAGTTAGATTAACACCAAACCACACAAGACCTAGTTAATTCAGGCGTGGTAGTGAGTAGGGCAACAGCCAGCCGCGGTCTATCATCCAGGTGACCTTTGAAATTCGGATCCGAGCTTCTGACATAGCTGAATACCCGCCCTTCGGGATGCATTTATTTGACTTAGTTTGATACTTGAGATGACAGATTTTTAATTTACTTGACTGTTGACGGCCAGATATCAACCTCTACTTTTGAGACAGCCCGTCTATGTTATTTCTGTCTCAGGAAATCTAAAAGTTGGGCCTGTCCTCAAGCTCACCACCTCTAACATTTCGTTGCAACATTTTTCACACATTTTTCTCACCTCGATGACAGTCGGGTTGATCGAGAGAGTTATTCTCCGCTGACTGCTCTGTTCTTCCTTCTTTTTCTACTTTTTCTTCCCTTGATAGTCAAACCGTAGTGCACGTGATTTTGACGAAGGGGTCCAAGGCAACATAAGGCTGCCAAATAGAGAATTGACTGGCGGTTACGATCTTATTCGCTTGCGTATTGGCTCTCTCTGACTTTTTCAACTCGAATACGAAGGCTATTGATTTGCTTTTGATGCAGATGCCTCAGTTTGTCTTTGCAATTCTAGGAATTTTCTATTATTCCCTATACTCATTCTGTTGCATTTTTCTGGCTTTCCCCTTCCTCGCCCTTTCTTCAAAGGTCGGAGTCTTTGATCTGTATCACTTCTTCCGTGTTATGGCTGTAAGGTTTTCATACTAACCAAACTTAACACCAAATGAGTTCTTGAATGAACAATTGTGATGTTCTTTGTCGGTTTCATTGCTTGCGTTAGCAAACAGTTCAATGTACTAGCTGGGCGAATTTTCATTGTGTCGACGATATTGTACTCTGTCAGTCCACTCACATCTAATCAGCGGACTTTCAAAGCATTTTCCGAGATTCTGTTTATTGCTCAGAACTTCTTGCCCAGTCTGAACCTACATCTTAAGATATGAGTATTTAGGTATGTTTTCACGTTGTTTTGAACCGCGATGACCGACTGACTAGTAACTTTATCATCTGTCAAAGAAATGAATAGCATGCACTCTTAGATGTTACAACATGCGCTAGTCTACAACAGCACCAAATTCTAGATTACCGCAAACGAATTTGCACACTTAGGCAGTTTGGTGCTAAGCAAACTGTCTATTTATTTGTCTACCTGTCAGTGCTTCATCTTTTTCTTACTTATTATCCCATCACCAATTTGGTCTGTTCAACCTAAGTACAGATTTCCGCTCATTTTGCGGAAGACTGACTACGAACAATCCGGTTGTTTCTCATTCTCGCCGTTTCATTCAAATCATTTTGGGTAGAAAAGTTGTCTGTGTGGATTATAACGGAGTATATTGATCCCAAGGTGTTCGCGTTGTTTGGTTCATTTTGTACAATATTACATGAACAAGTTCTGATTTTCGTTCCCGCTTCACGCCAGCAACTGTTCAGAGGGGAAAAAGGACGAGGAAAAGTGGAAGATGGACGGCGAAATATTAAGCTGAACATCAACATAAAAGGGAGGGGACTTCGAGTGTCAGAATGCCACCGATTGCCGCATTGAGCCATATTATCCAGGGACTCCAACCATCGTTTGAAGAGGTCCGTGGATCCCAACCCGATGGCCTAACCGGAACTTCACAAGGCACTCCACTCGTTAACATCTTCATACTTTTCATCGTGTCATCGACTGGCCATTATTTGTATTGACTCAGGTCTCAGTCTCAATCCACACAGTTTCTCGACATTGTGTTCCAAAATTATGTCAGAATTATCCGCATCTATTTGAAAACCCAGTCACAATTATTGGTCGGCCGTGCCCGTGTAAGCTCGTTCTCACACAACGGGAGCGTGACAGAAGTGAACCAGGCAAATTGGTGCACTCGTATCGCGAGATTTAATGATGTACTTGAAGCATGTGAAAGTAGGATTGAAATACCCCATAGCCACTAGGACCTACTACGCGGGTGGGGAGACCAGCAACCACGACCCTGAAACCATGATTAGGGTAGAATCCTAAAAGATCTCTTTTGGCCGGGTGTGGTAACGAGCCGGACGACAGCGAGTTGTCGTCTTTCATCAAAGCGAACGTCAGTTCTGAGATTGGATCCTCTGACTTCTTTGGTGGCAGGTGCCTAACCCACCTGATGGCCTGTGCAGTATTCCCTAAGTTGTGAGCAGACATATGCACGTATGACGAAGGCATGTTATCTATATCTAATTAGAATAGTTACGCCATGAATTCGACTTATTGGGACATAGTAGGAAATGGTATGAAATACAATGCTGACTAATTCTTTCCGCTATCCACCATAATTTTCTCGTTCTTCACTGATCCACGGTTCAAATCAGTACGAACGAAGTAGACCTGGATCACTTAGGTCAAACCTTGCTGACTGAATAGACTTAGTTTACCCAAAAACTGATGTGAGCGGTGCAAAATTCCTGTCCTTTGAAAAATTCGGTCGTTTTCATGTTTGATATGAGGAAGTGAATTAGGAAAACAACAAAGGAAGGAACCTGGAATCTCAAGCTGAATTTACATTCACGTGAACATCTTGAAAGCAATCACCATTGATCGGAGAAATAAAAACGTTGAATCAACAAGTCGTGCACACACACACACACACACACTCACTCACATACAATTTCACACAACCGCTTCATTGACCGTTTTACGAAGAATATTGTCGGATTCAGACGCGATTTGTCAAACAACTGAGTACAAATACAACTGTAGGCTGCAGTAAGTAAAAAACGACTGGCCAACATAGTAAAAATAGTCATTTTTCATCCGGAGTGCTTCGTCTCACACTTACATCCGTGTACGTTCTATCTCCTCTGGACAGATCTGTTTCAAAAATTCACAGCGATCACTAAGCGCATTTGAGCGATCGACCAGACACCAGCGCCACGTGATAACTCTTTCGCTTTGTCCTGCACGTGCTTGTTAACACACGGTCAGTCCAAAAGAGTGTCGATCTTGAAATGATAACTCCGTCCCGGTGATCGGAAAAGCAAGTCTAGACAGGAGATCAACCAAAGTGCTCCCAGTGCCTTATCTGCGCTTCGTCGTACTCAATATTCTGTTGCTCCGGTGATTATGGCATACGAATGGACCACTGCAAAAGGCTGGTAAGATAATCTGTTTTGTTTTCTTACTCACTACTGAACCACTGTTCCCTACTCTCAGTCTGAATTACGGTTAACTTGGTTGTCCTATTTTAGACAATCTTAGTGACTTCTGACTGGACTGATGCAAAGTCTGTTCGTAGCGTTGTGATGTGGTTAGTGAGGCCCACCGTTAAATAGGCTCGATATATTGTTTCTTCTTGAACCAGTAATTTTTAGCAAAGCTGCCCAAACCCAGCTTTTTGAGCTCTATTAGAATACAATGAGGTGCGTAGTAACCGGCTCCCAGCAGCTAACAAAGGCCTAGTCTCAGATTGTTACCTCGCGGGTTAGGTCTTCTGGTCCTTAGGACGACGCGCTACTTCTGCTTAGACAATCACGTAGCACAAAATCGAAAGTAGCCAAGGTTTACGATGGACGATCAATCAAGCTGTAACACCTAGCAAATTTGATGAATCAAATAGGAATTGGCATTGCGTTCCCTCTCCTCTACTATCGTTCCGGAGCACTGCAATCAGGTTTGTGCACTGTATATTGCACACCCATGAAAAAGTCAGACTAGGCAATATTATTTCACTTTTTGGGAATACAAGAACAGGATTAATGGATTCCTGCCTGTAAGAGCAACGAATAGCATTTCGTTGAGCATACCAGTGAACTAGATTAACCTAATTTTACGGTGATCAGAGAGATTCATTGTAAAACACAAATGTTTAACAAGCAATTTAGAAAAGCCGCGATATTATTATGGATTGTTAAAAACAAATGAAATTGACGACCCTCCGCGTACCGGGAAGATTTCCTATCACCGAGCTACCGTGGCTACGGCTCTCGAGCCCGAAAAATGAAAAAAAGAGAATGAACTATACAAGTAGACTATCGGTGTTATGAAAACCAATATTTCAATGACACACTGCCTTGGAGTCATTGAATTAACCTCATCGGTTGCTTTCCAGCGGATATGCATTAGGCAGGTGAATTTCCTATTCTGCATGACACCTACCACTTCGAAGCACTTGATAATAAATAAACCGTTTCGGATTATCCCGAATGACCTTATGGCTGTTGTATGTAACTCAGTTGTCCATGTCCGTTCGGCTTGAGTCCTAGTCGGAGCACTCTGTACATCGAATAACCCGTTGACAGTTCTTAACGAGCTAGCTAAAACAACCGAATTTCAGTGATGAGTTGACCAATATTATCGCATGATGATTCCATTCACGGACATGCTTGTACTGTTTGAATTCAATACCTGGAACTCCACCCGATGTTTCTTTCTCAAAAAGGGTGATCAGTTTTCCTTACCCCTTGTCCAGTCTCATGGATAGCAGCAATAGTTCAATACAGAAAAGCATTCATATGGCGAACTCATTATTCATTGTTGATTCTAGCCTCAAGAAACGCATCGGAGCATTTATGCAGTGCAATTCGTCATGTACCGAAGTCCTTTGGGTTCCCAGCACGAATCTGAAGTTGGGTGTTACGGTTTCCTCAGTCCGAATAGCCAAGAACAACGGTGTTCTGCCGGAATGGCAAATTGTTGTGCAACTGATTGATTGATTAAACGATGTTCGTTCAATTACACCAAGCCTAACTGTTTTCTGGGTGGTGATGCAAAAGCAGACACATACGATGGACTTCTTTCGATCAGTACACAGCACGACCTACTCAGGGAGCTGGATCGGGGAACGGCAAACTGTAACGAAAATGCATCTGCCGCTAGGTCAACCAGATCTGGTATACTGGTAAACGACCGTGTAGGCATACTTGTGTGTGCACATGTGTGTGTGTGTGTGTGTGTGTGGAGTACACACTGGGCCTACTCAAAGCCCAGCATAAAAATACTACGTAAAACTCTGTTTTCTACTGAATGCCCCAACTTTCCACATCACATTGTTCCGTATGGAGAAATGCAATCTAACCAGAATAATATCACGAGCAGCAGTTCGGGTGAACGAGGACAGCTCGGTTTCAACAGGAAGGTCACTACTACCAGAGCAACAGCAATAACAACAAATAGTAGCAACAAACACCATCACTACCACCACCATCACCACCGCCTACACTAGCACCACAGCATTACAGTTCGTGTATAGCATGTGAACCACCAGAATGAGTGTACACATTGTAATCGCATCAAGCTGGTGACAGCAGGATGATGAGCCCGAAGTGGGTGATAATGTGCTTGCACAGCCAAGAGTGAGACAATATGAACGAATGTCGCTTAGACTTACGCAGAAAGAGAGATAGGGAGAGAGAGAGAGAGAGAGAGAGGGAGACAAGTGCTCTGAAACAGGTCATAACCTGTCCTACCCTGTCCGAGCAAAGTCCGTGCGCGGTCCAAAAATGGCGATGACTGCCGGTTACTGGGCCCGATGAACGGAGGTCGGTGTGCGGCACGTGTTTGGGGTGGAGGAGTGTGGAGGCAACCAGAGTGATGCGCGACGCATGATGAAATCGACAGCGGTCTGGATGCTGCGTCTGTCCATTGACCAGTTTGTGTCAATGGCCCCTGGAATGCGTCGGTGTCTGAGCCTGTGCATGCTCAATGATTAGGAGGGCGTGCGTGTGACAGTCAACGTCATGGTCGTCTGTTAAGAGACCCTAACAACAGTGCCGTTTTGGAGATGGTCACGCATTCATCCACGAGTGTGCAGTCAGACGAGTACCTGTTAGACGAAAGCGACTAAGCAAACACGCTGACCGTTAGGAAATGTGACAACCAGGAGGGGATGAAGTAATCTTGATCTTTTTTACTTCCTTTATTAATGAAAATAACCATGCACCTCTATGGCCAGCAGATAGCTGCCAAGTGGGAAAGTTGACCGGGGGAGGCAGGATTTGAACCCGCGACTTTCAAATCCAAACGCCACGACCTTATCCGAGTGGCCAACGAAGGGCGAAGGGCGTAGCTAATGTGTGTAGGAGACATGAGATTGTGAAATGTTGAGTGCAAAATTCAGTTAAATCTAGAGAGGACCGTCCGTTTGGGTTGGCACTCCAGCAAGCCTTGGTCAAAAAGCAGAGTTGCTGAGCCAGCGACCATATTTCTTTTCGCCTTGACACAGTTCCTGACCGTAAGACCGTGCGGTAGTTGCATTAAAGATTACATCAGAATATCCGGCGGCCAACAAATAGGTAAAAATTATTTTTTTTACTGAACCTGGTGTTGGAAATTTGGGTGAACAGGTGCAAAAACGTGACAGCATTCCGCTGCGCAGGTGACTATCGTGTCAAATCTGACCGTAAAAAACTGATGGACTACAGAAATGCAAATGTACTTCAAGTGATTGTGTGTCAATATCTTCCCGGCTATGGACAGTGCCCTCTTGTGGACAGGAATAAGGAACGACTGCCTTATTTTTTGACTATTGCCGTTGAACGTGAAAGCATAAAAAACATTTCGAATGCTTACTTACAATAGGTCTCACAAGTTTTAACTGGTTCACTGAACTTTGCTACATCAAGTCTTGTGAAAGTGCATCGCTTTTTCTCAGCATCTGTCGACCTGGGAATATTCCACTACTTTTCATTTAGACTCGGCTTAAGTGGCATGACTTGTGAGTTAAAACCAAAAGGCTACAAGTCGTGATTGAAAGACTGCGGATTGTCATATAGCTGTCTTGGGTCGTGGCCGGAAGAGTGTGATTTTTAACCAAACAGTTGGGGATTTTGGCTAAGATTTCCTGGGATATGGATTAGAAAGCCACTCACTAAAGGAACGAGGTTCTCGGCACAGTGACATTGTTGGCCAAATTTTATCATTTACGGACCCAGGATCCAGGATCAAGTTTGAAATCTATCTGCCACAGTTCAATGAGACTCGGTCCCATAATTTTTAAATCTCTTCGTGAGCTGCGAACCACTACTGCTAATGTTATTACCATTTGTGGTAGCATTCTTACTGTATCCTTACTATATTCACCCCACACACTACAACCACCGGGAATGGCAGTCTGAGAGTCTACAGGGTAAAACCACTTAGTGATTCAGGCACAATTTCCTCTGCATTGGTCCAGGCAAGAAGAGCCACAGAGTGTATGTGCTAAATTTCTACAGAATGGTACAGTTTTAAACACGTTAGTCATTCCGTGGTGTGCATTTCGTTACTGGAATACTTTTTTGGTGAATACCACATGCAGTTTGATTGGTCTGCATCTCCGAGGATGTTTAGATTTATTCGTGAGTGCCAAAGCCTACACACGGACCATACTAAAAGTTCGAGGACACAAATTTCCGACTTCTTGTATATTTTTGTAAGTCGGGCGTTTGAAACTATTCCGAGAACCTCAATATGCACCAAACTGTGAGGAAATCCACTGCGAAATCGGGAATGAAATCTTATTCGAATTTCGTGTGGAGATTAAGGTATTGCTAACCGCTACAAAGGAATTCTGGTCTCGTGCAAAATAGTTTTTTCAGATCATCTTGAATCACGCGCTATATGTATAGCGCTGCAAGGTATTCAAAACAACTTCGGGGGATAATTCTTTCTCAAAATCTTGAACCACACATTGATGGATGTTTCCCGATTTTCTTACTGTGGCTCAGTTCAGTTGTCGATGCAAAAGTCATACTTTTAAATATGGTCGAATTTCCCAAAGATTTTGATTGGAGTTGGAATGAGGAATAGATTTTCATCGCGATATGACCTTGACGAACTTTTGGCAACACTGGAGATGAGGATGACTGTATTGTAGTACTCGAATATGGCATCCGAATGGGGGCAGAGAAAGAATGAAATGACCTGACGTTCGGACATACAGCAAGTTCCCCTAGATCACCTAGGCAGAGAAAGCACTTCGGACCAACAATAAACATCCGTTACTGATTTGCCAATGAAAATATCTTGACTGACTGCAGTTTAAACTCCAACTTTGACGTGAAGAATTTCAGGTCACCCGACAAACCGTACACTCGAGATACATCAGACTAGAGTTCCGCTCTCACTGGACCTCATTCACGGTATAAATCCTCCATCGAACGCAAGGTTTGAATCCGGGATTTTCGACTGGGCGTTACTATCGCGCCACCAGATCCTGCCGAGTTAATTTTGTTCGGATATCGTACTAATGTCATGTTGAACACTTTTCTCATCACTCAAGGGAACATGAGTACATTAATCTGTTCACGTTGCGTGGTTTTCACCCAAACCAGACGGTCATCTGTGCCCTCTGAAGTAACAGTTAATTTGTTTGCATTCACTTCATGATAAGTTTGTTTTGTGTAGCTTGTGTTAAAACATTTATTCCGAGTACACCTGTCATTTTTCCGATAAAACACGTAATTGCTGAGATTCTCCGACTAATTGAGTTCGGCAAATTCTCTTCGGCTAAAGTTTGGCAACCAAGAATGATACAGATCTTTGGTATCCTCAGGGTCACCAAGGCTGACCTTGGAACCTTCAAACTAGCAACAATCGATGTCTAAGCAATGCTTATGTGTCTACCGTTTATCGTGTATTCCTCGTGCTTCCTGAATTCCATCTCATTTGGAAATTAGAAATTTTGAACAGTTTTCGGGCGGCGTATCTGCTTACTGGATTCACAAAATGAATAGTCACAACTAGTAAAAAACTCCAAATAGTACATATGGCGTTGCAAAGGGGATGCGAAATGTTGTTGAGGCCATTTGAAACGGATGATGAAAATCACCTAAACACGGGAAATATAAAGCCATTTATCTGCGGTTAATGACAAAAGTTTTGAGTACGTCTATAAGAAAATACTACAGAAATAATACACCTAAGTACTTCCATGCTGCGTCAATTATTGTTTTTGTTATATCATTAGTACAAAACGGTTTGAAATTGTCATACGCGCATCTTTTTAGGATCTTCAAAGAATTCAGTGCTCACACACAGGGAACGCTGAATATTGCAGGGACAAGAAGAACTAATGGCCAAACTACCTCAGGGGGAAAGTTCGGATTCAATTTTCTTGATTCCGTGCAAAGAAAGCGAAAGCATAGAGAGAAAGTGGACGAACCCAAACTATTAGTGTACGGGCATTTTCTACTCGGGTAGTGGGTCTTGATACTAGAATTTTATGAGTCTTGACTGGTGTGGAGAGAGTACATTATGTCCTTCTTCGTGTGGAATCAATTACATTGCTTCTGAATTCGCAAAGCGTATATTCGTTTTCTATTCCAAAAATCGATGTCGATAAGGTCACAAACCATACAGACCATAGAAATTGAAATTTTCGCATTACTTTATACTATCGTCTTTCTAGGATCATTCCATACCAGCTGATCCTTCTTTCAACGGACCCTATGATGCATCGAACTGAACGTCAACCACGATACCCTATGCTGCTGATAGCATGATAGTATGCTAGAAGCGCGGCTTCGAGCACCATTCTAACTTGGAGAGTTTATCAACATCCTCAATCCCACAGAAAACAGGATTCTGACACAACTTTGAGTTAACTGGTTTTCACGTTATTTTGGGATCATGCTCGGGATTATCCAAAAAAAACCTTTCACAAGACCTGGCCAGAACATGTCCGTTTGCAAGTTGTGTAGTAATGAATCGGCAAGCCGGGCACATTAGTTGCATCACAGGTGCCAAAGCATAACCGAGTACGAGGAGCCGAATTTCAGAGGTGTGGCCACGAGATCTCAATAAGCCATCTAGTTCCACATAACTTTAGCTTAATTTCAGTACCTTAAAAATTAATATACACTGTGAGATAATATCATCAAGGATGCGATTTCGAATCCCACAGGGGGCATTCCAGAAAAGATGCGTTTCGATGTCTTGAAATAGAATGTTCACCCCTGTCCGCAACCAACGAGACAAGTCTAGATAAACAAAAATCTAAGAGGGTGCAACAACTTTGTCTTAGTTTTGCCCATGTCCTTTTGCATGTTTTCTTCGGAATGAAATGAAATTGATCAAGTTCACTATTAGGGTTTCTTATTTGGTTACTAATTTGATTCTGAGAAATTTTAATGTTGATGCTCAAATTCGTGAAAATATCAAAGATATCTCAAGTACTGAAGTTCTACCGATGGATTTCTCTTTCCCGAGGACGATCTGGTGACGAGAAGTCAAGATCTGCACAAACGCTCGTGGGGTACAGTTCAGTTTGGTTCCATTGAGCCACCCGGTGAGGGATCAGAGATTCTCATGTGGTGCTAACCCAGTGATTTTCGACAATATTTTGAGTACGACACAATTTTTGGCTAAGTCGCGGGGT
This sequence comes from Fasciolopsis buskii, assembly GCA_008360955.1. Taxonomy (NCBI): domain Eukaryota; kingdom Metazoa; phylum Platyhelminthes; class Trematoda; order Plagiorchiida; family Fasciolidae; genus Fasciolopsis; species Fasciolopsis buskii. The sequence goes on along the minus strand of LUCM01009749.1, from coordinate 28,997 downwards.
TATTGTTCGGACTAGAATCTCTTACTGTGTGGTCAGAAATGAGATTCACGGTAAAAAGTGAAGTTCTTAAGTGTTGAAAATCTACGACACCCTGGGAACTGTCCTTGCGGGACGCGAACCATGAAACGGTCAGAAGCACAGCTTGTCAGATGAACGTGTCGGGGCATCGGCTTCAAGTAACGGATGCACACTGGACAGACACTTTCGATTTCTAACCGCTCGTTTGTATGCAGTATTCTTTAATTAAAAGGGATGGCTGAACAGGTGGGCAGATGGTATATAATTAAACTCGAGGCCTCACGGATCCTAATGGCAGTCATCAAAGCCAGTCCCGCATCGTGCAATGAGTATTGTTGGTTGGCACACTGGTCAGTAACAGTTGTCGTGAAAAGGGTTAGAAACCCCAGACAGTAAGGTCAGTGCGGTTGGGTTTCCCCATGCTTCTTCCTTTGAGTTTAGGGGATTCGCCTATCTTATGGCAGAAGATTTGGCCCGATGGATCATCTCGGTTGGATGTTTTTCATTATATAATTGTATTGTCAATTGCACTTCAAATATGTTCATCTATTTCCCCCAAGCCGCAACCGTTATTGGAAAAAAGCCATCAGGCTGACCACTGTCGCAATAACCAAAGGGCTTACGTGAAGGTCTAATTAGTTTTATTTCAACACCTGGTACGTGTTGCTTTTGTCTTCGCATTCTGTAGAGCTAGATGTCTCAGAAACGTGCTCACCTAAGGGAGTTATTATTCAAGACGAAGGGAAATAAGGAGGTGGGGATTTACACTACAATATCACAAGAAACACACTTCAGGTTAACCGACGTAAAGGCCCTGGTGGTAACCTATGCTACTTGACTAGTTCGGACTCGATGGCAGTACCGCGACTGCAACCGTCTGATAAGCGGAAGATGACCGGTTAGACCTAAGCATGCCAGTTCGACAGTTAGATGAGACAAATGCCAGTGGCTGTTTGAATAAGTTATAGAAGGCACTGTTTGCTGTTGACACACGTTGCGCATCCACAGCCTGGGCAAGCCCTATTGATTTTGCAATGTATTATTACCAATCATTCAAACCGACACAGATTGGGCTACGAAACGTCTAACCGAGTTTAGGGTGTGTCCCATCAATCTGCTATTGGTTGTCCCCAATGACACTGCATTTTGAAAACTAGATTAGATTTGATGGAAATCCGCGTTACCGGATGGACAATTCCCAGATCAACCGCAAAATAATTCCGAGTCGATACTGCTTCTGTTTGTCATTTCAGCACAACTCGGACAGACTAAAAGTTTATCCAATTTTTTCCTTTTCTCTTCCATACACAGACACAAACACAGATGAACAACAAACAATTCTTTGAAATTTTTGTTACACTTGCTACGCGTAGTAATTCACTACATTTATTTGCAAACTTCATGGGAATCGTTCCTGGACTGCATGGCAGCTTTTTTCGAATAACGCGCCATCTTCCTTATGATGTATCTTATTAGACACGAAAACACTCGACAATCGATGATAAGGAGGGGACCAAACGACGTAAGGCATATGACGTCCCATACACAGTATCTTGATTTCTTTCCATTTTCTACCGCTTGATTCTTCTCTCTTTCATGCGATTTTCAATGGCGTTTGATCTGTTCACCGATTTGTGCTCTTTCTGTCTGTCACGAAAACACCTATTCACCGCTGAACAGTGTACGAGTGTTCATCTATCATGGGACTTGATTTTATCTAATCTTGCTAAGAATCACCAGTCCTGGTGCATTGCCAACAACCTTTATCCGGGACCCGGTCTCCGGTGTATGTTGAGGATCGGTGAGCTGCAGACGTTCACAGTATCACCAGATTATATTAGGGCCGGGGGATTTCTCTGACAGATTCTCCAATGTCTGTAATATGTGCACGACAAACACCATTGGCCTTGACCAATAATAAGTGAGCATCAGTTCATCCACGTGATGGATGTCTTCTGTATAGTTATCAGTTATCACTGATAACTCCGTTGCTCTGCTAGGATCAAGCTGATTTTGCACCTGATCAGAGATTAATCGACCACAACCCTACTACTAAGTAGATTTTACAACGCAAGTGGTTTTGTACAGTACACGCAATTCGTTGATGACTTTCGATTCAGTAAACCAAGTAATTCTCGTGAATCGGCTCATTCGTAAGATCAGAAAGCGGGGACAACAGACGGAATCATAAAATCTTTCCGCGTTGAAAACCGAATTCGAATTGAAGCTTCTGATGATTTCTTTGAAGAGATCGTCAAAGATAGAGGTTCCACTCGGAGTTATTTTCCGTGATGTTTTCCCTCTGATTGCTTTTCCCTTCGAAATGCCAGTTATTTGACATATGTAAACAATGGGATTTGAGTTGACACAGATGAAAACTTATCTGATCTGTGTTGTGATAACATAGTTTGGCGTCAAACTACTCGGGCTAAATCCGAACGGCTTGTCATGCATGATTCTGCCCGGCTTCTACCCCGTCAAGGTTTAGCTAAACCGAATCTTACCGTCGGGGGTTAACATGTACCACTCGCCATGATAAACTTAATTCATTCAAAAAGAAACCACTCACCCGGACAGAGCACGTAGACACACGCTTCCAAATTTGTCCCTTTCAGGGCGCATTCATCCGGGCCGTAATCACCCACACCCCAACTGGATTGCACTCCGGTGGAAGGGTAAACATCAATTAGGGGCCCAGAGGTTAAAACACTTTGTATCAGGCCTTGATCTGACCCATGGTCTGGTTGACACGTGATCCGATTCAAACCGACCAATCCGTTGTTTGAACGTTTCGGCGAGTTCGAGGCGCACATCAATCTTACTCGTTCCCGGATTGCATGCAAACCGGGAAAACAGGTTTCCGACGTAACAGTTTGTCCATCCGGAGTGGCTAGGTCCGATTCACGATAGGATTGTAAGGTCATTGCCCATGACTAAATGAACCGGCAAAAATGACGCAAGGGATAGTTAGCGGTATTGGTCATGGGCTGATTGTTCACGTAAAACCATCGATGAATGAAACACGGTGGGTTGAAAAATAGTAAGCTGAGTGATTTGATTCTTGTCTACTTAATCAACAGCTAGATGTGTGTCGAATTGATTTATGACAGGTAGACTGTCGACATCAGAGCAAAACTTCAGTCTGACTAGAAACATTTACCTTTATTCCATCTGTCGTGGCTATAGAATTGTCATGGAAAGAAATGATAATATTGAAACATTTGCCCAACCGAGAATTTGATGGGACAAAGTAAAACAATTTTATTTGACATCCCAGTCGCTTTCGCATCCGAGTATTTTCTTGAGCTAACTCGCCTGTAACTTGAAAGATTTGTATATAATCAGATTTTGAGTGACATCTGGTGTGGGTTTTGATCGTTTCCCCAATAAGATTCAGGGCAAAGATTCCCTCGCTCTCGAAGCATCTCGTTCTATAGGTGCACACCAACCAATTTTCCAACACGTCCGATGATTATGATCAAAAATGGACCAGGCCCGTTGGTCAACCAGTTTCTCGAACCACTTCCCCTGACCACTCGATTCCGTTTCTTTCCAATCCGGTTGTTTCTTTTAGATAAAGTAAATACTAATAATAAAATGGCATATTTGTGGTTGCAATCACTTGTACAAACGGGTAAGGCTAACTGACTATCTGGTCTGTCCCCCACCGGGGGCCGGCCAAAGTTTTACTCGCTTCACCTTTGATATCGATTGCGGAGATGTATTGCTTGGACTCCAGCAAATCTATCTGGTTGGTCGGGTTTGAATTTGCTGTGACAAGAGATCAGCGCATGAACTCGTGGTGTGATTAACGATGATTCCCTATCGAATCCATCGTGTAAAGTGACATACGAAGGAGCTTATCTTTCGTTGTACTATGCCAACGAGTTAGTGAATGAGTGACCGATCCACTGGCCGACTGACGGACTGACTGACTGATGTGTTATATGACTTTAGTGACTGGCCGATTGATCCAGCGAAAGTATTTCCTAATCCGTACATTTTCCAACAAGTTCAGTTTTGCCAGACACTTCTTAGGCTTCTAACATTTGAAGAGATTTACGTGGCAAGGAAACATCGGTATAGTTCCATTTGTAATTTGATATTCTCCGTAATTAGTCACGGAGAAGAAGCGTTCGCTGTGCACAGGTCCATTTTCATCAGAGGTAGGATGAATAAAAATTAAACCGAACTGGTTACTTGAAATTAAATTCATTACTTAAAAGATTCTTTAGCACATTTCTGAGCGATGTCTCCTAAGTTGCTTTTCCAGGCAAATAGTTATCTCGAATGGTAAACGAATTGTCGGTACACATATTTGTGAGGCTAAAGAGAATCTACAGAAAATGACCGAGTATTCTCTTTTATCAGACAACTAATAGTAATTCAATGATAGGACCAATAAACTGGCTCATGCAATGGCGACTGGCGTATGTTGCTAGAACACTCTTCGGCAAACTGATGTTGAACATGCTCTCGTGGTTTTGACGGAAATGCATATCTTGACACTTCTTTTGCTGCCGTCAACATGCCCATTCGCATTGGATGGAACGATATCGAACATCTAGAGTAGGCCATCACATTTAGGCAATTTTTCTTTACGTGATTAAACCTGCACCTTGGAAATTCTGGCTTGCAGAGTCGAAACCCAGGACAAATAGGCTAGTCGAAAGTCGAATACAGATAACTTCGAACTGATAACAAGGAACAAGGAACAAGAACAAGAACAAGAACGAAAACAAGAACAACAACGCTATGCACTGCTATGGTGTACCCCCAGAACGTGTATGCACATGTCTCTGCTCAGCCGCTTGGATACCACAGAGATGATGTTGTCCAGACAATGTTTGTGAAAGTATAAATGTGGCCATTGAAGACAGCAGATTCCTGAGGAGTAATCCGTAGCCCATCTGTCTCGCTGTGCGCGTGCTTCACCACCCATAGTCCGAATATGGACTTCTTTTTACTCAGATGACAACACATTGCACGTGGTCCACGCATACAAAATGAAGCGGTGTTGGCAACGTGAAAATGCAGCCACCGTTAGAAAGAACTGACCGGCTAAATGACACAAAGTGTATGCAAAAAGTTTAGAGAATATAATACAAAACATGTTTTACACGTCCGCTAGTTGAGTGTGATGTTGTCCCGTTTCTGTTGTTGTTCTCTTTGTGGTCATTTGTTATCTTATTTGCTTGGCACTCCAGTCTAATAAGCACACTTCAAGGAATTTGGAACTTTGCAGTTTAGAATTTTCGTAGCGGTAAGCTCAGAATTGTCAGGTGGAAAAATTCTTTTTGTGCACAAAACTGACGGTCCAGAACCGAGAAGAGAAAACGTTCTGAGGCCACCACATCGCTACGATCGGAACAATTCATCAATTCAGCATAGTTTTTCACGGGAAACCCTAGAGAGTGCAGCAAATTAATGGGCACTGTAATCGCAAGTAGTTTTGCCCAGATTGCAGCTTTTCACCTGTTACAACTATCGATTTGACGACTAAATGACATATGGCTTTGACATCAGACGAGTAAAACAAAGACAGAAAAATAATTCTGAAGCAAACCAAGTCGATAATTGATGGCATGATCCAGCCCATTTTACCCATTAAGACAGTAAATAATTAATCAAGGCTGTTGTTTGTAATCTTATATGAACACTTGTGAATTGGGTCAACTGTGTTCTGTATATACAAGTCTCTGAATAATTTGTCCTGACCCAAATTTTGCATCACATCACCGCATACCATCTACTTCTAACATTCGTTGTTATTCTTATCAGTATCCCATAGACACATCAAAGCTGACATGTGCAAGCGGGTAAGGTCTTGGTGTTCGCACCTGAATGTCGCAGGTTCGAATCCTCCCACTGTCGGTCATCTTCCCTACCTGGCGGCCCTCTGTTGAGTGCTGCCTCCTTCCTGAAAATGATGTACACGGTTGTTTTATTAGTAGGGAAGGAGTAAAAGACAAAAGATCTCTTTACTTTGTGAGCCCTAGTTGGCTCATGCACTTGAGCCAAACTTTGTACGACGCCTTCCCATCGTCAACCCAGTATCCCTCAGAGTAATCTGAGTCACATGAAACCGCTAATGACCATATTGGAATAGGCTTTTCAGGTCACTAACTTCCCGAAGAATCTATCCATCTACATTTACTACTCGCTACTATAGATATGAGCAAACCTATTATTCTTGAACACAGCCCTTGGAGAGACAGACAGCGAGAGAGAGTCACGTCATTCAATATAAAGAAAAGGTTCTGATTTTCGAAGGAGGCCCGTAGCGTTCATTCACAACCTGGCTCTTTACTCGACACATCGGAATTCGGCAGGATGAAAATATTTCACGATTCACAATTAAGAAAACCTAGATAGGTCTACGGGCCGTGTATAGTCCAGAAACAAGTTGGCACAATTAGTGTCTGAGAGAAACAAGTGTAAACAGTTACATTCATGCAGATCTCATCGTTATGGAACATAATATCACATATTGTCTTTTCGCTATGTACGGCGCTGGGTTCCATTGGTTCATTGATACCATATCCACCATTCAATGTAGCCAAGTGATATTTAATTCCTAAAAGACCTAAAACGCTCACTATTTACCAGCCATATGCTACTGGAACGGCGGAGAAATTTACTTATACCGAAGAAACTCCCTCATTATAACTCAGGAGAATATTTTGTAGAAAAGATTTGCGTAGAAGCTTCGAACGAGTTATTGTCAGGACCACCAAAATCGATATTTTGGAATGAAGAGTAGTTTTAAAACCCTCTTGGAGTTCAATATACAAAAGTTCGAAAGAAACTTATACAGTATTTTGGGGGAACATGTAACCATTGCCATTTATACAACAAAATAAAAGAGAAACTGTCCTTCCTCAAGGAAACCAGCAATCTTCGTTCATTATTGATGAAAATCCAAAAAACAGTTGACGATAGACCACACACATTTCATACAATTCCTTAAATTTCGGGTTCAGTGCCTTGCCCCACATCAACTGTTATTATATCAAGATTACAAAAATTTAAGAAATAACCCCAAAATCTGCATTCTACTCGACTGGAGATGACTAGTTAACCTTGGAAAAAACAAACCATCACGAAATTAGAGTCACAAATACTTCCGTTGTTTCTATAGAACAACAGCGTAAAGCAGAACAGTCGTCAGTTGAGATTGTACCTTTTTTTATCATCAAGGTGAATTTTTCAATTTGAAGTTTACCACATCATAGCAACTGCTCTACCTCCCCTTAGGGAATGGCTGCTTGGCGTAGATATAATTTGTCTCATTTGGGGTTCATAAAATAGCTAGCTTCCAATGTTTGCAGTATAAGCCGCCTGTGCATTGCCCGACAATTGGCTGGCAGACATGCACTTGCCAAATTTTGCATTTTATCGTATACAAATTCAAACAGTCGTCATAAAGTTGCGAAACAAGATGAAAAATAATGCGAGCAAAGCATCTCCCGGATAACGCTGCTTTCTGATAGAAAACGAAACTTCAACAAATGCCGACGAGTCCAAGGGGGAACTACGCCATTTGGACGACTTTTTTAATTGCTCCATCTAATGCTAAAAATCTCACCTAGTGGACCATTGAATTCCTCACTTATACCAGGTTTTCGGCTTTTGTCAGCTTCCGCCAATATCATGTTCACGGTCCCAATTGAATCTCAATCAGCATTACTCTTAGCGAGTGATTTCTACTAAAAGATGGATTGGCATTGGACCGGTAGTGGCCAAGTGTTCAGAATTACGGCTTTTCAGCCTGAAGGTCACGGGTTCAAATGCCCCCAACGCCAGTCATCTTTCCCAGTTGGAAGCCCTCAATTAAGCACAAGTAGGATCTTGAAAATGATCTACCTCGTCGCTTCATTAACAAAGGAAGAAAAGCGCAACACAAAAGTAAATGGGGCAATGTAACCCCGGAGTTTTATCGGATGCTGTCCGTTAATGAGGAGCAGATTTGCTTTCAACTGCATTTCTGTTTCGCTTATTCGGAAAAAAGGTTAACTTTGTGGCTTCCTTCGTATTCACAAAATGAAATTCACCAAGAACGGAGCCACCTCTCGCGTTCGCAGCACCAAGACTTGTCGTTGGTCATGGGTAGATGCGGGTCGTATCCACTGAATATGCATCCACGGACGAGTAAAAGCGATGCCTAGGACGTGGTGAATTTTAACATTAAAAACTTGTTAGATGAGACGTTATCTCAGTCTGCCAGTCGGATTGTGAGATAGCGATCATAATTCGCCACTAAATAATTGTTTAGTTGTTGTTTTGTTGCAGCACATATAGTATTCCACCTGATGCGTCAGAAGTCACCGTCAAAAACCATCGGATCTTCCGGAAGATTGGGGGCAGTTTGACCACCGATTTGATACCATCGACGGTGCTACCGTTCTGCACACCAGGACCTATCTTTGAAGGTTGAGATGGTAATTCTCTATTTCAGCCGGAACGATCCGGTTAGACTTCGCATTTTGAAGAATCACGGGTTGTAATCAAAAGTCAGTGTTGTGATAAAGTAGTCTAACAGAGTTCGTTTCAAATCCCATATGACTGATGCAGCACAAAGAAGTTTCCTTTTCGTCTCTCTCTCTCTCTCTCTCGTTGTTTTTACCTTCGCCGTGGTTTTGATGGCACAATGTCTGCATATAAATTTGTACCCACTAGTGACAATGACACTGGTAAACAAAACTCACGATATTAATCAGATGATGTTTTTTACCATTCGTAACAGGTGCATCTCTCTCCCGCTTAGACGGGTGCCTGTTTGATTAAAATAAAGACCGCGTTCCACTTTACGCCTACTCATCGATGACTACGCTCTCAAGTTCTCCGGCGTTCTGACGAGTAACGATGTCGGAGCAACGAGTGAGGTAGCACAGTCTACCTTTGACCTGTTTGAAAGACACGCGCACTCTCTCCGCGAAGACTGAGAAAAGTAAAATACACTGATCGCGAGCAAAAGTATGGGTGTATACCCGCGGCCTTGCTGCTGTATGTGGATTTGTGCACTTGTTTATGCATGTGCGTGTGTACCCCTATGCTGGCTGAGATTCTGACTGAATCGATCCATCTATGAGAACGGTTCACATTGTCCAACATCATCAGACACAGGAAATCAAGTGGGCGGAGGTGAAACTGTTACTGCTAGTACGGGTTGAACTCGCGATAATGGTTTTCACCGTAAGGAATTGTTTGACTATTATTAATCAATCAATACACTTCCATCACAGAAATGTGTTACCATGCTAGCCTTGGTGGACGTAGTGCCGGTGCTGTAGTTCGCTGTAATGCCTTCAATGCGGTGAAACACGCGACACAAATGGCTGGCTCCATTTGTGCAAGGACACCATAGAGTTCCAATGCAGTCAAGTTGCAAAGCGTAGGGGGCACAAAACCGCCCGTCAAAAGTACCACCATTCTTTCTCGGCTTTTTTCATCTTTTATGTCGCCCGTCAGTTAGTTAAATCTTACTGGCATCGTTTCTCATGACTTAAGCTAACGGTTGCGGTTGTTCGTTTTTTTCTGCTTATTCCTTACGAATGTTAACTTTTTCTCTTATTACCTGTTTTCGGCTCTAATGCACTGAACAGTACTTGCCATTTCACTGGGTCATAAAATTCTTATTAACACCTCTCTGACTGGTCTGCTCACTTTGTGCATTGATTTGCTATTCATCACTTCCTACCAACGTTCAACTCACCATTGCAGTGATGTGCATTTTTTTTTCTCGCGATTTTTGGGAATTGTTGACGCCAATGGATATCCACCAAGGTTCGGCAGGGCTTCCATCTGATACCTACAATTGCGTGCGTCAAACAACCAAGTTGCTAAGCTTTCCGGGCTGGCTAATAAAGGATTATCCATCAATAAATGATGTGACATCTATTCCCCATTGGCCTTTTCACTGTTACAGACCGGTGCTCTCAAAATGATCCACATCTATGGTGGACAACATCATGACAGACTTGGTATGAAAAACCCGCCTTGTATATCAAACCATCGGTAGTTTTAGCCAAACATTGCTACCGAGCGTAAGGCCATTAGTTTCAGAGAGTTATCAACTGAGTCCACTAGTGTCCGCTCACATGTTTAGTCACCTACCAAGAAGTACTGAAGAGCCACTTATCAACCTAGAAATTTATCGGTGTTTCCACACTTTTGAGCCTACTCGTAAAGTTTGATTTAGTTAATTAAAGTGCCATGTATTATTGATCCACCTCTGTTGTCTAGTTCGGGGTGGTATCATTAGAGTGGATTGATCATGGGTTTCGGCGAGGTATTACCAAAAACTGTTGTGAGGATTTTGCAATAAAAGTAGGTCAGTCTGTTATTTAACATCAAACATATGTTCATTATTCCAAGAATGGTGGTCGCGGTCAGTCAGAGCCTGTTGAATGGGCCATACGGTGGGGAAAGTTGAACCTTGGACACACCGACTGGTGTATTTCTTCTTCCTTTAAAATGATATATATATATTTGTATATATATGGGGCAGTCTAGACAAAATCTATAACGTTCAAATACTTTTTATTCCCCAATATTTGTCGCCCAGGTGATTTTAGGGAATTCGAACGAGTTGACCTAGGTTTGTAATGGCCAAGTTGAATTCCAAAGACCATTTAGTACTACTCAAAGCCATTGGCAAATTGCCTATTTCGAAGCATTTGGTTTTGGCGGGAAAAGTCTTTGAGCGCCAACCCCAATAACGCGGAATTTAGAAATTCCAATCACAATAATCCATCCGGTGTTCTCTTCTCAGCTTCAAATGTCGGTTGATAGGTAGTGTTTTGGACCAGCTCTAATTAAGTAGACGAAGCAACTCTTTCTTTGGTGATCGTTATCATGCCCCCTGTAGCACGTAATTGCTGGAAATTTGTTCGTAAATCGATTTTGTCGTACAATCGGCAACAGAGATGCAACAATTTCGGGCAAAATGCCAACTTTTAGTTGTGGTTTGGATGCTTTTTTGAAAGTTAATTTGACTATCCGAACAACTTTCATAATTTTCCCGACTACCTTATATCTGCATTTTGTTCGTGTAAATAGTGCACCAGTCAATAGATCCAATAACAAAATAGTTCGGTTAAACTTACTCAACTTATCTGCAATTCTTCGTTATTAATACACTAGTTCGGTTCACACATTGGTCCTATCCAAGGCTTACTGCTTCCACTCTGCATTACTTTCGTGCAATAAAAATACCATGCAGTTGTTTCCACGCCTGTTTTGGTATTGAAAATACCTAAAGCAGAACGAACTGAATGATTGTAAGCTTTCAGCTCACCGGTGAGTGGACTTCTTAAATCTAACCTAGACAACATCCTACTTGGCCAACCTTAACGGTTTGGATTTTCATTGTTTTGACTTGCCATAAGTGCTTACCACCACCAACCCCATGGACCCATCAATCAGCGCCTGTCACAGAGGACAATATACTGCAGTTGCGGGAAATTTCATCTGTCACTGAAACGATTCATGGCCTATTATCTGCATGAGACTTACAATTTAAAATCATGGAAGCGCTTTTTTTTAACTTGTTTGAACTCATCACCCAGGACAAATGATTACGAGTCGAACATCACGATTGCTAAGCCATCCGGACCAACTCCCACCGGCTCATCGCAAGTAAACACGACATTGCGCAGCACTAATATGACACATGTTTTTCCGGCCCGTTGGCCGTCCTTCAAAGTAATCGATTTTTGCGAGGAACCTTCCTCTTCATAGTTCACAACTACTTCAGATAACCTAGTGGGTCAGCAGCTCAACTCACATTTGTCCACTCCGGGATTCGAGTTCCAGCTAAGACGTGTATTAATCAAGTGCAACTCGTTATCCCTTAGAAATCTGAAGGAACAAATGCTGTATCTCAATGGTTTTAAATGATGGCAAGGGTTTCCATATAGAACCTGAATCATTTGGAGACCAAGTCAAGTAAAAAATATAAATGCAAGACAAATTTACAATATTAAATAGGCGTGATTCATTTTCTACAGCAGGATATCATAGATTTTGTTGAAGCAGGTCGTAGCAGAAGAGCAGAGCAAAGTGCACAGAGGTCTGAACACCGTTCCTTGACCTTGTTGCTTATCGGCACTTTCAGACTGAACCCCGCTAGATCTACCCGCTGGGTGATTCTGGAAACTAATCAATTTTATCAAGTACTGTCACTTTTGATAACGTTAAAATCAAGTCTTCCTTCCGAATGCTCCCAAACCATGATTATTCATTTGTTATGCTTTATTGCATAGCATTTTCAACTGCGAGACACCGCACGGCAGAGCTCACAACTGATATGGCCTGAATTAAACTCATCGAAAATCAAACCTGGAAGACCCAGAAAACCCTTCAGCCGAAATTCACCCTTGATCACAGGAAAAATGCTCACCGAGTTCCGTGCTTTCCACTGAATGTGTGGCTGAATGGATGAACATGTGGTTGAACACTCAAGCATAATCTCACGTGGGGCATTTGATAGTGTCATATCCAAAGGGTCTCTACGAGATCCGGTGCCGTACAATGGTATCTGGCCTCTGTTGATGCCTGCATCTGATTGAAGTGAGGCTGAGCCGGTAACAACTGCATAAGAGTCCGTCTTGAGTGGGACTGATTTTCGGGTAGTTAGCGGATACACCAGGGCCGGAACTAAGGAAGAATAAGAACAGAGAAGTTGTGAATCGCAACTGGTTATGGAATTTCAGGATATAAATCAATTTGAAGTGTTTTTAAAAATCACAATATTATCTACTTGCACCAAGTAATGTTTTTACTCTGAGTCTCTGTAGTCACCAGTTATCGGTTGAAGGCTGCCGTTCAAAAGATTCTGAAGAATTGTGAAACCATAAAAGTCGCTTGCTGCCGTGGGACTCGGACCGCAGACGTGAACGGCAATCTGGTTTAGGACTTATAAAATACCTACAACCGAGACGACGAACGTAGGTGAACCAGCACTTTATACGTGATAACAGAGTATTTCTGCCCTTCATGAGTGGCTAGCCCTCATTAAGAGAGCAGTTATTAACGGTGGTATCATCGCGTAATGCAAATGTAGTGGAAAAAGAACCACGGAGCTTTCGCACAGCTTGGGGCCAGTTTAAAAGTGAAGACTTATACAACCTATAATCTGCGTCTGAGCTATTTGAGTAAGTCACTTGCTATCACAGCTTGATCTTCCGGAATTTTCTTTGGTTCAAAATCCACATATTCAGGTTGGAACTAAAATTGGGCGCGCAAACATCAATGCTCATCCTACAAGAAAATGTCTTGGTTTTGCCCATTTTAGGAAGTTGCTGAGTCGACCTCTTTTCTTCTTGCCCCTCAAATGTCAAATCCAACACCAGACAACTTGAAAAAATAGTCGTCGCCACCGGAAGACACGGGATGAAGGTAGATATTCGACCACCGGTTTATTAACATTGTTACTAGGACGATGAGAAAACCGAATCGGCTTTCTTTCAGTCGGACATAAGCTACCAGGAGTCGAAAGGCAAACTAGTGATGAGATGAGGAAGTTGAAACATCATGGTGACACAAGTATGTGTTCTTCATGTTTACTTGTAGACTCTCTCGAAGATTGGCTTATTATGAAGTGGATGGTGGTTTGAGTATGCATACAGGTGCTCATCTTTTTAAGACATTGTTTACGTATGAATGCAGCGGAAGGGGCGGATTTGTTGGTCACCGGGGCGCACTACACAGCAGATGAGGAACTGTCAACAGTGACGCTGAAACGCGAAATGACATGGAACCGAATAAGCTCTCATTTTTTAGCTAAACAACCAACAACAGCGGATAGCATAACTGATGTGTTTGGCGGAGCAGTATGTACCAATCAGCGGTGAAGTCATGTCAGCAATGAGTTACATGACTTCCCTCGATAACCTTCTTTACGGTTCAGTTCACTTGAATATTGACCAGACAGTACTAGTAAATAGAAACCAAAAGCCTGAGCGCAATAATGCGAGGACCACGTTTTAAAGAGCTGCACAGAACTGATGGTCATGCTCGAGGTCCATGACAGCTTCGCACTCTTGACAGGCGCGTTTTGTAAGACTCGCAAGCTCAAAATGGCTAAACAGAGAAGGGGCTGCTAAAAGCGCAGTTCGAGCTAGTATATTCCCGGTTGAAATTCTGTCACCAAGGTTTATTTCTGTCTGACGGTCTAAAACCGGTAGCAGTAACCCTGCTGGACAATTCTTTTCTTTTTATACGGCAAGTTAAAGTTATGACATCACTCCCACTTACTAGTATGCGAAACACGATATTACTTCAGGTTGTGTCTCCTAGAGTTGCAAAGTTAGATCTGTCATAAGGTGGTGTAAACCACAAGTAATCCTTTCCGAATGGACACACCAATATCTATAACACAACACTCCAATGCCAATACAGCCACTCTCAAGCTGTCACAAGTTGTCCCGCTATTGAGTATCAGCCGCAATGACGGCCAGTATAGTCCTGTCGTTGGCGTCGGATGGAGGATAAATGTAAGCTAACACAGCGTGCAAAAACTTTAAAGAACAACCTAATAGATAGCTGATAAATCCTCAAGTCTTATTGTAACAACATTTTCACTAGTTCAAGAATCAGACTCTAGAGTTTATAAGTATTGGGACAAAACATAATAACTTGTTTTCAACACCTCAGGGCTCGTAAACTGTGACGCAAAGCTTCCGGTCTTAGATTTTTGGCTACTCGACCAAAAATGTACTGTTGATTACACCTGAAGTAGCAATGAGTAAAGACCAAGAGATTTTATGTTGCAAGACATTGTCATGCTAACTCATTAGTGCTTAAGATAAGGCGACATTTCACTTGATGGTAAATTTCCTGAAGTATCGATTCATTGCCATCAAATTAAATCACTGATTAGGAAACAGATTTATTGTGGCTTCATGCGCACACTATATTCTAGCTCCTATAAAACTGCTTCATTTAGCAACTGACTAGGATCGTCTGAAGCAAATGTGAGATAAAGTTGTGTGAAATATAAAGACACAAATACATCAATTATCCAGAATACATACCAGACGATCATCAAAAATCCGAATCTATGAAAATTATCCAAGCCATATTTTCAACTGGGATAACAACTGGAGGAGAAACTTGTGGTGAACTGCGGGACGGCATAAAACCCCAGGGTCAAAACATGACGATTAAATTTTTGTGTAACCCACAAAGTAATTTTTATTATAAGTGAAGTAGATCCATTATAAGCAATAAGCCACATGGTCAAGAGATAATACAAGAAAAAATCGTGGAAGACAATCCTCGGAAGAGCTGCTTTATTAATCTAGTTTTGAAAGAAGGAAAAACCACAAATGGGTGAGAATGCAAAAAAAGAGATAGTACGGCTCTCAGTAGTTATAAAGGCCGACCTACCAGAAGTACAAGATGAGTGCCAGAAGAGCAGTGATAGAAGAATAGGGTCGAAGTCCGTGTTGACAGTGTTTCAGTAAATCTTATCGTTCCAGAAATGTGTCGGAAATTATAGTCTCAAAAACTATAAAAATAGCTTTTGTGAGGGAAGTTGGTAATAGTAGTTTGGGCCAAACTGATCATCATATTTGAGCATAGATAAAGCCGTGACGTTTATGGAGGATAACAAAAGTGGTAAGTTCTGTGGGAAGAAGGAGAAAACGACATAAAAAGAGCCAACTTGGATGAATATACTTTAGAACCAATAGGTTCTGTGCTATCCAGGATTCAAAGGTTTATATAACATCACTCAGCGGATAATCCTAGCGTTTATAGGGGACAGAAAACGAAGGATAATCAAACGAAGGAAACCTTGGGTAGGGGATATTCAAGCACAGTGCAATAAAATGAAAACCGGAGGGTCAACTCCTCGCTACATTACGTGATTCACAAGGCAACTTGAGAAATTACAGATTGAACCGAAAAGAAAAAAATAATTAAACGATCTGCGGACCCGTATATTTACCAAAGGAAATGTATACGATTGAGAATGGGGAAACGTTTACAAAATACGTGAACAGTGTAATTCTCTTTTTCGACATCTATTATGCAGACTTAACTGAAACGATCGAATAAGAAAGATATGCGTTTTGATTTTCTGGTGATTGCGGTCCTTGGAATGTAGTACTATCAGCAAAGTAACAAAACACACAAGCTATAATTTTTAGTATACTAACGGCAACCGTAGGGCTCACTCGGTGTCAACAGAGAGCAGGGACATTTACGGTTATCAGTTTGGTTAAAATCAACAGCAGAGTATCCAGCGCACAAGCACCGTTTCCAATTTTGGCGAGAATTTAATAAGCCTTTTCATTAGGTAGTTTTTAGAATGCTCATGCGGTGATTTTATGAATTGCTGAAAACAGTTTGGCTTTGACAGGCTTGAGAGAAACTTTGAGTTATACAACAAACAATTAAAATGCACAGGGAAATAAATCGTCCAATGGGCCATGAATACCAATATGATCATGTCTCAGATTTGATTGCAAGGTTGACTGGTAGGTGAAACACTGAAGAAATCTTAGTCGGCTCCTACCTTCTGAGTTGGGAAAAAGAACGAAAAACCTAAAACTACATTACCGCCGCCAATTTCCCCTGGTTTAACCTTACTGTATGAACACAACATAATACTCTAGACAGACCTTGTGGTAAATGCTTATTGTATTGATTCCTCCCCTCCCGTCCCTAGATGATGAATTTCCAAGAAACCATTTGTTTATAGCCAAGTTAAACAACAACACTTAAACGCTTACAAAAATTGACATCGTTAATTCTTGCGAACTAATTCAAAGCTTGGAAGAAGGCCAAGTGACATGAAACGGGAAACATACTGAGGTTCACGGTTAGTTTGTTTTCGCCTTTGGATACTGTGCCGGTATGAAATTTAAATAGTAAAATCCCTGTAAGTCCGCAGGTGTGAATCAATATTCATCGAAATTCCAACCAGTACGTCTTGGACTCAGTTTAGGAATAGAAGCACCTGGTGAATTCGGCGAGATGTACACAAAGAACTATGTCCAACAAACAGTTTTATTATTCTTAATAATTTGTTAATAGCCTAGCTTAAGACATTCGTTTGACAGAAATGATAAAAAATAAAAGGTTTTCACTGATTTCCTGCTGGGAATTTTCAAGTAAAAGTCATGCTCAAGTCTGTTATCTGTGGTACTGAAACGTTTCTGGAACTTTCCTTGACTTCTCTAGGAATAACCAATTATTGAGAAGAACCCCTCCTTTTACATTAGGGCAATATTCTGATGGAGCCATAGTTAAGAAAGCGACTTCGAAATAATAAGTACTTATCCCAAATTTTATTCAGCCTCTAGTTTTAAACCAAACCTTTTGAGAATTTCAGCATTAACGATAAAATAAAGGATTAAGTTTTGTTTAAGTATATCGATAACAATAGCTTGGAACTTTGCAAATGTATTTGGAGTTCAAATTTGTCTTACCTTAATAAACGATACCAACATTTCGCCTGGATGGTTGATAATGACAACTCCGGTGAGATTGCTACATAAGACTTTACTTCCAGAGGTGCAGAAATCTTACTTATAAATGTAATTTTATTTATGGATGAAACCTCAGCTGCTACCGCACCTTCTCATTCCTTTTTCGTCTCAAGTCGTTAATTGCTGATTCATGTTTTCTCGAACAGAGTTCATTTTTAGGTAGCTTTGCTTTTATCAGTCGCGTTTCTGCAAGTTTATTTCTGACTATTTTGGCATTGTGCTTATTACACATGCATGCAGTCAGCCTCAATATAGCAGACCAAATGCAGGCATAAAAAATTAAATGTTGGTTCCAGGATTCGGAAATCTAGCATACGAAGCGGTCAATGAGTTACCTTTGATAAGCATAAATATAACCGCGCTGAACTCGATTGGAAAAAACTTGGCATTGTTTTAACTGCTGGCTTTGTTGTCCCGCTAAATTTGCTTGGCGAGGATTAAATTTCTAATTTCAATTTTTGCTGGCTATGAAGGGCGTGTGGTGTCCACCAAGCAGCCAGAAAATTACCCAAGAGATAATAAAAATTGATTTGTTGTTGAATGTTTTCCTTGTTTGTGATGGTAAGCGGAGAATTTTCTCATATTGCTAAGGGAAAGTTACCAAAGCATTCCATCTGGAGCAGTGCTAAGGTATCTTAAACTCAAATAGATCAGAAAATCTTACCAGGCATAAGGGCAATGTGTGCAACTTTATTTTTCCGGTCTATCTTCTTCCACGTATCATGCTTTTCTAAGTTTCATTTATCAATCTATCTAACTCGATGATCTAACAGAAATACTGCAGGATTTGTATAGATAAGGCTTGTATCAGTTTTCTTAGCATTAGTTGGTCTACCGGCAATCTGTAGGTGAGCTGAAAAACAACTGCCCTTGAGATAGCTATTTGAACTTGGTGACGAAATGATATTTTCAATCCAGTGTAATAAAATCAACTGTAGCAGAAATGTCTCAGTAATGCCTCTGTGATTGTGAGCGACTTGAGAATAATCTAGGCTTAGTGAAATAAACTAGTAACCTCTGTGCAAGGCCACTGAATGGCCAACAATTCAGAAAGACGTAGAGGGACAAAACCGGTCGCATAATGAGATTATCACACCAATTATGTCTAAACTGTAGCTTTTCTATTGCAACCATTTCGATGCATTGTTGTGCGACTAATGTTTTGGAGGGGTGTAAAATACCCAGTTCATATTATTTTCCGGTCAGTTTCGTTTCTAGCAAATTTACTCAATGTAACGATCTAGCGATACCAGTGATTGTAGGGCTGACCAAGCCATCTTAAACTTCGCACCATAAGAAATGAAAACCAGCCTCATAAGTGCTTAAACATTTCAATATAGATCCCTGATTTAGTTCCATAAACCACCTAAAGTAGGTATAAGACCTACGCATTTAGGTGCAACGTCTCTGCGTTTCCTTCTCACAGTCCTTTTAGTACTCATAAACTTCCTTTAGCACTGTTTTCCAAGAACACACTCAGAAGGTTTTGTAGTAATAATTTTAGGCAGCCATGAGACCTCGTCTACTTAGTTTTAAAATGCGCATGTTTTCTAAAAATTCCCAGGTGTTTCATCATTTATGCATAATTTAATTTTTCAATTGTCACTATGTTCAACTGAAATATCAAGGGCCGCAGTCTCTACAAAAAAAGGCAATTTTAATACAAATGTTTTCAATTATTATATAAGTTTTAATCGACACAAATGTTACCGAAAGTTGGTATGTTTGACAATCGCTTGAATTTTCTCCTGACTATTTGAAGCATTGATCTAGGAAGGGTTACCATGGACTCTCTGGAGAATTTCCTGCGGGTACTGTGCTGCATTCAATGAGCATCATTAGTCAGATGAATATTTGCACTAACATAACCATTTGGTGGATGGTAAAATTACAAGGCTATCACAAATTAAAGACAAGAAAACTCAATTTTTTGCTTATCCGATTGGTCATCAAATGAGTTTTGGACTGATTCTCTCCCGTGCTGTAATGGTCATCACCAAAGACAGATATAAATTATTTTCGGACATCATTTTATTTAAGACCGGCTTTGACGCTCGGTATCAATTTTGTGGTGTTTGTTTGGTTTCGTTTGGTTTATCACATGAGATTTGTATCTTTTTGCTCATTTGCACTTCCGAGTCTTTGCAATCAAAATTTGCATATCTATTGGAATTCTCTGTTGTTGTTTGCCTTGCGTATATTATTAAATCGGTGCCAACTCAGCACTATCTCTTGCTTCTGGTTGTCGGCTCGGATCTTCTCTCTCCTGCTGACTGAATGAAATTTGTCAGCTAAGGCCTCAGAACCCGATAGGAGATACGTCCGGTCATTGGTACGGACGTCCTTTATAAATTCTAAAACATGGCGGACCTATTTAATTCCTTTGAAACGAACAAGTATTTTACTGCTGAAGAATAAAAGGTCAAAAAGAATCCCAAAGTTTTACTGTGAACAATTTTATGATCGCTTTAGGTGTGAAAATCGATCAGAGGACTTTCTTATTATCACCAACAAAAAGTATTTAAATGCTATCAACATATGAAGTATATCGCAAACAGCTTTCGAGTAACAAAGAATTAAAAGTGATAACTTAAGTTAGGTTTCCGTTGCATTTAGAAGTGGTTAAATATCTTCCTTGTTCTTCTTACTCCGAAAGTTAAAGATGAGGGAAAATGTTTACACTTTGGATTGGTATTTTATCGTTTAAAATGCCCAAACTTGTTACTACAAGATCAGACTTCAGAGGGCAGCAGTGGGCTTTATGTAACTGGTTTTAAAAGGGACACGAAGTGTTTACAAAATATCTTTCTAAGTACTTGTATTTTGTGCTACGGAGTAAGGAACTGCAGGTAAAAATTTATACTCAGTTTAAGAAAACTGAACGATCGAGCAATAACTGCCGTTAAATGGGATACCAGAATAGGGAAAGATTTTCGAAAGACTTCGGAGGGGAAACTATGGCGGCATGGACTACAAAAACTCATTGGGCATGTCCAGGAGATCGGCCAAAAGGATTTACTATGGTACTTATCAAAAGTTGGTCGACGCGTTCTAAAAGTGCTTGATAGCCAATTGTTCCGCCGGAAATATTATCATTAAGCAAAATAGTTCTAGATTACTACTGGTTTAATCCCCAGATCGACCCAGCAGCGAAGGGAAACAGACTAAACGGCGCTTTGACAGGAGATTACTGGTTGGAACACTTGCTGAAGATGAACGAATTTCAGAAACAGTTTGTATGTGCACTGGATGGGTCCGACTATCGTACCATTCGTACCATTTTTCGGTTGTGATTGAGGGTAAATTGCACACCCACAGTTCGTTACTAGAATAAGCACTTCATAAATTGCTTTCTTTGATTGTATCCGGTCTAACAAAGTGTAACTCTTAATTCATGGTGCTCTTTGTGACCGGTAATCTGACTAGGAATTGAAATCACATCTGGATAATTGTCTACGGTTTAATCTATAATACTAAGACGCAGAAGGCAACTGCAAAAATAGCTGAGTTGTCGCTTGGCATAAAGGTAATGCGTTATTACAGTGCGGGGTAGTATTTTCTTACCATTCCCCAGAGTGAACTCTTGTTTCACAGGGGGGTCACTGAGGGGTTACCCCAGGGTTGCTTGTAGAGTTACTCATGCCGACTGGGAAATTTGAAATGACTGCGCAAACAGTTGAGTACATGATGGTCAGTGTTGTCAGTGCCTTTACAATCACACTCATTATATCACAGGTTTTAGGTTTACTCACCAACAACTTCCACTTCAATTGATTTTTGTATTTTTGGACCGTGGGAGCAGGTCCAGGTACCACGATCCTCCCATCCCAGAGAGCTCTTAATAAGATGATAAGCGCTTCCTGACTTCTTGCACTTAAAGCCACTGTCCTTGAAAATTATGCAGTTTTCAGCAATATCATCCCCATTCTTTCGCCACATGATGGGAAAGCTTTGTGTGGATATTGAACATGATAAATCCAAATATCCGCCAGCTACTGCTCTGCGCGAAGGTGAGGCTCTAATAATCAACTCTTCAGGAGCAACTAACATCCACAATGAGAAGTACAGAATACAAAAAGCGATCATCTCATCCATGTAGCGCGCTAGTTACAAACAGTGCAATCCGCGTGCATTTTTTTTTAGTAAAAGCAATGTTTCAAGGTCAGATCAGGCTACATAAGTTGAGATTATACTTAGTAAAAGACCAAATCTGTGTTCGAATGACCGCCGATTTCTCTCTGCGGGTTATCTGCTGCATCGTTTCTCCCACGTCGGAAAGGATGATCTAGTTACAGGTTCCTATGAAGTATTGAAGTGTTGCAGAGGCCGGCCGTGTAAGCCCAATGGTTCCCGATTATTTGCGATTGAGATCTGATTAGACTCAAACCTTGAATTCTTGAGGTATCAGTCAGATTCGATGTTAATAAGCATTTTTCTGGATACGTAATAGCGAGGTCGACACAGTGTAAAAGTTAGGTGGCTCAAAAAAATAAAAGTTCGGTGAAACGTACAAGAAATGCACTTTGAGGAAATTCCGGAGAAATGTGAACGTCTTTTCAGTTCTTCTAGAGGATTCCAATCTGTTGATTTGGTGAATGTGAGAAACCTTCCAAATAGTTTTATGAAACCGATGAAAATGACCCGTGTAGCCAATCGACTTTCATAAGCTCGAGCCGCGGTATCCGTGTGGCGGCGTATGTTAGTCTTCCATAGTGTTCCCAGGGGGAAACCGAGCTTGCTGTCGTATAGGTGAATCAGTATGACTTAAGTCTGGTTAAGTCAAGTCCTGTCGGAGCACACGATCTGCGGCTTCAGCCAAAATTGGTAGTCCAGGATGCCTCACGGGTGAGCTTCAATATCCCATCTGGCATGTAGATAAACATGGGTTTGTTCTTCAAGATCATTTCCTTAGCCGAACGTTGACCCCCAGCGCAGTTGCCATTTGCGCGTTGTTCATGCAGGCTCCGTTTGCACGGTGCTGTCAAGTATACTCAACCTCCTATCGCCTGTTACCGTCTTTTTCTTGTACCCACCGATTGTCTGTGTTGGTAACATTGCGATTGTACAGAGCCGAGCGAGAGTGACGCGCAACTGTCCACAGCGGTTGAGGAAAAGCAAACCCAAAACAAAATCCGCTTTAAGACAATAGAACTTACATGCCACGCTTGCAGAGATTCTATCCTTAGGCTCTGATATCATTTATGTAAAGTACTTGCGGATCGCTTCGCTATAGCGGGCACTCAGTGGTTGAAGTTCTGTGGGCCAAAACTGTGTGAACATCAATATGAAAGAGGCGAGGGCCACAGTTGTCCTACCAAGTGAAACAACCAATGAATCAGGGTAAAAGACAGGTATGACGCTCAAAGATATACGGAGTAGCTCGCAGCAGTCACACAGAACGCTAAATTTTCACCTAGGTAAAGCGATTTCTGCTCATACTGTTTGTTTTAATTGGTTTCCTGATAGTAGTGCGCAAATAGAAGCAGCGCTCCTCTTCCCATTCGCCATCCTCTCTATCTTTTCTGTAAGTGTCTAAGCTCTGTGCATACAACAGCATTGCCTTGGCATTACCATCAAGCCGCGATTCTGTCAGAAAGATGCAACCGGCGTCACCAGGCCGCTCAAAAATTATAGCCAGTTTGGTACCCAACATTGCAGACATTACTGTAGATTTCCATACCTGCCCGAACCAGCCGGTTCTCAAAAATGGTTGCATATCGGGTTCAGTCAACGGTACCTTGTTTTGCAACCCCATAATGTTTGCTCAATATTAAGTGGCTTCTGTGAAAATTATATTCATCCAATCTTTGTGCTTCTTGTATTTGCTAATCTGTGCCAGCATGTTTTTGGCACATTTTCTTATTTATTTCTAGTCTGCAACTCTTCTTGAAAACCGAGGCCGATGGCATGGGCATAGTGAGCTTTATTTCGAAGATTCCGCTCAGGTGATAGGTGTTGCACGTTATATTTCATCTGTTTCTCCCATATGTTTCTTCATTTATTCTTGTTTCTAATCTAATCTGTCACTTGTAAGTGAACGAAAATTTTAATCCCGATGATAAATACTATCATTTCACCTGCAATCCTCTTGAAAAATCGGGAGAACTTTTCTAATATTGTCATCAATACTGCAAATTGTAAGTACTTTTTTACAATTCGCGAAATGGATCACAGGTCGGTAGGATAAGTGGAGAATAGTGCTTTGGGGGAAGGCGGATTATCTCTACACAAACGTCAGTTGGTTCAAGAATGCATAGTTTACAAGGACATCTAATAATAGTAGGCGGGAAAACGGGCAAACGAGTCGCGAATGAAAGAAAATATCCAGTGGGTGAGCGCTAATAGGTCCAAAATACTTCGACGCTCATTAAGCAGAAGGATCCAGGCAAGTCTGAGCTGAGTAATCAGGGCAAGATGTAAGCAGTCGTGAGGCGGAAATCCGTAGCACTGGCTTCGGCAATATTTTAATGTTTTTACTGAAACTAGTCCCTGGTCTGATCAGACGGGATTTATCCAATCAGTGGCCCGCCAGATTAAGCTCCAATCAGCGACAGCTTCACAAACATGCCTTCTGCGCTCGGTATGTGTTATGTCGCCGAGTTTGGTTGATCTATGCATACAATGAGGCACAAAGCACAACTAATAGCGGCGCACCATAGCAGGAGAGCACACAGCCGGTGGTTTAGTAGGACGCCAACACGCACAGAGGTTGGAGACACGAAAGTTCGGGCTCAAGACTCAGAGCCCGTAGTTGTACAACGAATGCGACGGAACTGCCGCTGTCTTGAACCAGCGACCCCACGGAACAGTCAGCGGCGCGAAGTACGAACAGCTAGCCCAGCCTGCTAGCGAAAGAACAAAGACGAACACAGGTTACTGCTGCGAGTTCATTGGTGACCCACTAATTCAAGTGAGCTCTATCGTTTATATATTTTCTGGGTGGCTTTGATCGATATGTGGACCAGCCAATTACGGACCGGGCTTTTATGAATCTTTTCGCAAACAAACAAAAATATTCAATCGCGCAATATTCAAAATAACGTAAGTTTCAAAATGTTGAGAAAAGGACGAGTTCTTTTAGAAAATTATTAACAGAAGTAAAATCTGCGGCACCAAAATCCCTAGAATGGTCACCGACCACAACGGTATGTCAGCAATTTGGATGACCAGGGCGACGCCTTACTAAGCTTCTGTCTGCTATGAAGTAGGGTTGACTTTGAAAGCAATTAAATTTAGAGGAGTAACCTACCCATAACTTAGAGCGAACAATGCGGAAAACATGCCGGCTTAGACTGAGTTTAATAACGACATGAGTTTGCAGCAAACAAGGCGTTGACTGGAAGCGGTGCATTTAAGTGGGCCATTAGGGCGATAGCGCTTGTGGTAGGCTGCAGGAAGACGCTAAATTAATTTTTCTGTCCGGAATGAAGGGCGGCTAAAAATAAAACATTCTTTGCAAGTTATTTTCCGAACAGGTCCGATATTTTCTGAGTGAGGCTTCTTCGTGCTTTTTTTGACAGCAAGCATGCGATGGGACGGGTTGGCCTCAAAAATTAGTTCTCCCCAGTTTTTGGTCAGATTTCATCAGAAAGTAAATAAATTTCTCACAGTGCGCAAAACGGGCAAATTGACTAATCTCCTCCTCCGTAAATGCCGCTTCACTTCTAAAATATATGATCTGTGTCTTGAATGTATCACTCACGTTTATTAAAAATTATGCCCCGACTGGCGGGTTCGATCTCTTCTCGTTACGAGACTGTGCACCCCATGGCACAGGTTATCGTTATTATTGCAAGCTGATTTGGCAGCTAACCACCATCAGTAGCTAGCCACGCGAAGTAGTCTGTGAGCTGCTTTGTTAGGGATTTAGATTTTTCCAGAACGGCCGCAGCTTTTACGTCACTGCCTCACAAGAGAATTGAATGGACCACAAGCACTAGCAATATAAGATCAGAATCAACCCATATTTGGAAGCTGGTGGCGTGGCGGATTCCTCCTGCTGCGCCTTCAAAAGAAATTTTTTACCGAACTCGATACGAAGGTTCTCATCCAGTGACCTCTTTGGGACCATAGCTGCTGAAAACTGACAGCCTAATCAGATTTCATATGGACTGCAATATTCGTCTCCATTCAAGATGATCCTTTAAATAAATCAAATTATTTCTATCATGATTTGTGCTCATCCCTCCGGCGCGAGGGTCGGTTCTATCCACCACTTTGAATCGCGCTTATGGAGCAGGCGGCTCGGCTCCAGCGAAATGCGAAGGGCAGATGGAACGGAGGACCATAACGTCCCCAGCACTTAAAGGATTTCAAGCTGACTCTCCGGCTTTTAGTCAGCTTCGCCGAATAATCCCGTTGTGGTTAACAAACTCGTAATCGCGATTTTCAACTTCAATCACAGGTACTAAACTTAGTCCACTTCTTCCAGTTATTCAAGATGTACTTTACAGAAGAGCTCAGGCGGGGAAAATCCATTGGTTTCTGGGAACAGAAGATATTGCAGACGCGTTAGCATCCTTCTATTTTTGCGGTCGATGGCTTATCTTCTGCGATGTAACTGCACTACACCGAGGCATGGCCAGCCAGCTCATACCAGGAAGAACAAGAGCAGAAAACAAAAGGACGCACGCAGGCAGTAGGAAGTAAGGAGTGACCGAATGTGTTTTTCTCCCGAACGACCACCATTCTTCGCTCGGGCTAGGAGTGGGCAACTTGGCCTCCAACATCTTTTGATTCAGGACTGCCATAATCTATGTGTAGACCGACTGGGGAAGGAATACAGGCTAGAAGTTCAGTGCGAAGTCCTGGACAGGAAGCAAAGAATGGTAGAACTGCTTCCCCCACAGTCAGGGCTGTAACACTGATTAAGTGCTACACGTGTGGCAAATGGTTCAGTTGTGCATGTGGGAGCGTATAGAGGGACATTTATAAGCTGTACGATCAATGCGACAAACTGGGCTGGTTTTACCCAGCCTGCAAAATGCTCATTTAAAATGCCGAAAGTTGGTGACAGGGGGTTCGTCGAGATGGGTGACACCGATCGCCGTGGTTTACCAAAAGCCGCAGAGTGTGATGTTGTCCTATGAAGAACAGTGCAAACGCTGAGAAATAAGGACCCAAAAGATGGCAATGATCACCGACTCGGCCGCGAGATACTGGGAAGTACGCAGAAGCCCGAAATGGGTCGAGAGCTAGTATAGCAAAATCCAGGGATATTGCACTGGTTTGGAATCGCAAGGTCGTCAACCATGGGGTCGCGGAGCCTTTTATGAAGGAGAGGTAGCAGAGACAAAGGGCTATAAGATGCAATTAAGTTAACCTGCTCCAACCGGTGGAAATACTGGAGCATGTTGCCAACAAAATGTGACCTCGCTCGAGAATATGAAGGCGAGCCAGTGACTCTGGTTGCCGGGACCCACTGCCAACGCTGGTGAAACTCGCTAATTCACGATATAGGGACCAATTCCTGGCGTCAGCCGGTAGAATAAAGACGATCACAATATGGATGGTTACTCTAGGGTCGAGTGATAATGCCATAAGTTTGGTCAAGGCCAAGGATGCAAAGGGAGGCTTGCCAGGATTCGATACCGCGAAGCTGCGAATCCCAAAATGAGAATCCGAAAGTTGGGTGAACGAGGGCAACCAAATGCCACCCATGCAGCAAGGCTGGAGGTGAACGCAGTGAGCGGGCGCATCCCTGGCCACTAATCCTGGATTCGACACCCGTGACTGGTATACGCCGGAAGGGCCAAAATAAGGATGTTGTGAGTGCGAGAGCCAGAGTTCTGGACATTCACGAGAAAAAACGGGCGCAGGCCTCGGGGTAGGTCCCGAGCATGTGACAACCCCGTCCATTTAGCGGCGAAGGGGATTTATAAGGGTAATAAGTGACCGAAGTTACACTCCAGGACACTGAATGTAAATGTGGTGGCTGTCACCGAGACATGATTGAGGTTGGTGCACGGTGCCAAGGAATTAGTGGCGCGAGATTGGTTATTTTTTGGAATGAAGCGAACGGATGGAAGAATAGGAGGTGAGACGCTGATACTAGTGGTAAAAGGAGAGAAGGAACTACACCCCAGACATACAGGCTCCGGAAGCCACCATCGTAACTGGCGCCTCGAGAATCTCGGTTATAGATGTGTAGGATGGGGAACCGCTTCTGTTTCTCAGTGTGGTTGCAGGGTCCGCGGGCAAACTTCTCATGCTGGGAGGTTTTAACGCCACTGAGATTGACCGGATTTGCCAGACAGCCCCGGAATGCACCTCTGGGCATCAAATCCTGCAAGGACTGGTGGCCCCAACAAATATGGCAGGAACTTTGCAGGAATGGATGGAAGCACCCAGTGAATCTGGGTCTCCAAACTTAGTTGGAAGTAAACATAGGTAGCAACGACGTGGATAGTCAATGGGAGGCAATTAAGAGGATCCAGTCAGCAATAACAGATTCATTTGCACCCAATCACAGAATCGAGCGAACGAAGCTACCACCATGGTGGAGAAGGAGGATCACGGGAGGCAGGAAGCGGAAGCACAAAGCTTTCATGAGGAATGAGAACACACAGGACTACGGAGATTATCTGAGGTACAGAGCGGAGAGGAAGAGAATGTCACGCATCCGAAGATGGTACCGAATTACCTACGAGAAGAGAATCACGAGGTCCGCCAATAGCAACCCCAAAGCTTGCAACAATCATGTGCAATCCAAGGCTGCTTTGCGAAAGACCGTAGATGGAGTGAAAAATCACCAGGGAAATAGTTTGACCGGCAGTCAGGAGAAAGCCGTATGTTGGCACTTTTCCATGAAGTATGCAGGCGGGATCAAGGGACGCGGGGGCAAACACTAAGCCCGCCAACCTTATGATGCAGAGGCCGGACGGAGCGATCACGTAGGAAGAAGTATGGGACAACTTGACAAAATTGACGCGTCGAAAGCGGCAGGGCCTGTCGGGATCCGCAAAGCGATGGTAATGACGCTGGTCGAGGTTTCAGTGAAAACTTTCACCCAGCACTTTAGTGCATCAATGGACAAAACAAAGCTTCCAGAGGAGATTTTGACGCCAAAAGTCACACGGATGCATGAAGACGGGGACACAGACAATATTGGCAGAAACAGACGGGTGAGCTTGACTTCCGTCATGCTGAAAACAGGATAGTCAATCACCTCGAGGCCACCTGGCTCCTGACCATTTCTTGTTTCGAAAGGCACGGCCCCCTAGAGCGACATATAATCCTTGATTACCGAGTGGAATTTAGTCAATTCCTAGTGCATCCTTCTTTGTAGTTCGGTCACTATTTAGATCAGCAGCAGTTACTCCCTGTCCGCCCTATTAAATACCGGCTAATTCTCCTTACTCACAGAGTAGACGATCCTACCAAATACCGGTTCATTCTGTTTACCCATAGCGCAGACAATCCACACACTAGACTAGCCAGCCCGCCTATTTAAATACGTATATATATATGTATATATTT
>LUCM01009747.1:0-10979 GCA_008360955.1 Fasciolopsis buskii | reverse complement strand
TGAGTCTTGAACAGTGGCGATCGTGTTGTCATTTTCTATCGAATCAGATTGATTGAAAACACGTGCGTTTGTACAGTTAGACTGTGTTTCGTGTGTTGGCAACAGGAGAGTCTTATCTTTTCCCGCCCATGTAGTTCCACTCCCTCTTCCCCTTGGATATTCACTCATTTTGCAGAAACGTGTTACTCTGGGGGAACGGCAGCGGTCGGCAAGTTTTGCCTTGCTGTTCAGCACTGAACAATGATGATGATGACGAAGCCATCCTCTATAGCTCGTTGGATCATGGGGATACGCAAACCGTCACATCAAATCAAGGTGTTGTGTCGTTCTGGCAGTTTTCTGTTTGCTTCTTTGTCACCGGTCAATTATTTTTGCAGGTTTATTGACTTGAAACTTTCTCGCAGGAGACTGTTAAACATTATTCCTGTTCCTTGTATGCCATTCAATTATCTATTGTTCAGAGCTCAATATCAACATTTACCCGCACGGGAAAAGTTTGCAAGGTCACTTCTAGATTCCACGATGATCTTTCAAAATGTCACCGAGGTCCCACTTTTCGTTTTGAACCCTCTTGAGTTAATACCGATGAGAAATTTACTGCTCGGTACTTTGGAAATATACTGACAAACTGAGACCCTATCTCGGCCGACCCCTTCAATAACGTGCCATGACCAATTACACTGTTTACCTGACCAGTTGTTTCAAATTTACGAAGTGAAAAAGTGCGACCACTTTTTGACGTTCACTTAAAAGAATAACAACAGTAATGTATATTGCATAACATTACTACACTACACTACACTACACCACACCACATTATAGTATACAGAGAGCAAAAGTAAAAAGGAACGAGAAAAAAGAAAAGCTTCCCTGTTCAATTGCCGTCTTTGGATGCATACGTGATTCTTATTCATCCACTAATCACACAGCCGAACTACAGTGACGCTTTCGGTTTGATAAATTCGAGAAAAGAAAAGAAAACCAGTGATAAATAAACCACACTAGTTGCATCCTGCAAGTTAACGTGATAACTCACATTGAAGTATACCAAACGTGGGCCAATTCGATCAGTTGCGCCGTGGACACCACGCGACTGACCGGCGTACTTCGCCCTTAATCTGGCTGCTGCCTTTTCAGCTGCTGCACGAGCTTGATCGAGTACTTCATCCTCTACCTGTGTGGTCATATCTGACTTTTGCACCGGAGGCTTAGTATCTGCTTCTAATTCAGGTTCCACTGCTTCTTCTTCATCCGTAACCGGTGAGGGAGAAGACTGTGGTGCTAAGCGACGCTTTGACGGGCAGACAGAACGACTGCCAGACATGGGACGCTTAAGAATTCGTTTTTGAGGGGATGTCTTCGATAGAGCTTCTGAGTCCGTCGGATTCGGTCGCGGCCACTTAGGCGGACGACCTCGACCACGTTTGACTGAACCTGTTGGTGAGGCATCTTGTACTGCGGAGGTGGAAACGGCAGACTGGTCAAGTACGGAACAAGTAGCAGTAGATGCTGTCATGTCGTCTGACATTGTAACAGGAACAGAACTGATCTGCGCACATAGTTCCGGTGATTTGGCAGAAGTAGTTGGTGTGGCCGGACCGGTGGAAGCAAAAATTTCAATCGGAGTATTATTAGCGCTGGCGTTAGTGCTAAGTGCATCACTACCAGCGGATGTGGAGTGTGCAGTAGGCGAATCGGCACGCGCAGAACAGGACATGGGAGAAGGGCAACAGTACGAACTGTTGCGACGTGCAACGCTGGCCGAACTCGGTGATGAAGATGAAACCGTGGACAAATGAGGTGGTGAATTCGGAAGTGAATTGTCCGACTCCGTAGTTGCTAACTGTGTGGGTGTGTGCACTGACGGACGAGGGGTTTTACGAGGTCGACCACGAGGACGACCAGTTGGCTGGTGTCGAGATTTGGGTGGAGACGAACTGAGGATGGAATCCGACTTGTGAAAATGTGATGTACCTGTGGGAAATAAAATTGAAGTCGATGTGCAAGACAGATAATGAGAAACTACGAGTTTTCGGTAATTTTTAAAATCGGTGTTAGTTGTAGTTTTGACTGATTGTTTTTTTGTTAGGTTTCCACTGAGTTGGTTGAGGTTTGAACCACCCTCATTGTATCACAAGTTAGGGCTGCATCGTCAGCACGCAGATGTAGTTGGCGCTTGTTCAGAAGTCTCATTTTGACCTTTTAAATTACTTTGAATTTTGATATGCTTGAAGTATGAGGGTAGTGCAAGGAGCATTTTCCATAGGCGCTAGGGCCCAATATAAGGAAAGGCGGAAACTGAAACCTTGATAATGAAATTGGAACAGCATAGCACAGCATGAGTTCTCCATAGATAAGGTGTGGTAAAGAGTCAGGCGACAGCTATTTGCCGTCTACTACTGAGGGCATGATTATGCAGCCATCTTTCAAATGGAGATTGAAACGTGGAAGACCAGAATGAGAACAGACTGACGGATAAGTGATCATATAAACCTATGGGATCAAAAAACCTACATCAGAGCTTCATCCTATTAGATTCAGCTGCGCATTTTCGGACGACGTTCGGACACTTCGCATCATCATCCGCATCATTTGTCCACTGCATCAAATGCAGAGGAGTTAGCTGGGCAGCGCATACAAGTTAAATTGTACACATGTCAAGGAAATTCGTCTTCACAACTGCCGTTCGAGCCAGTGTGTAACCTCCTAAAGCGCCGTCACGACACCGTCAAGGTTAATACGTGGTTAGTTCAAAGTCACATTTAACGTTTAAACATGGAGAAAGTATATCTAAT
The DNA here is from genome assembly GCA_008360955.1 of Fasciolopsis buskii. Lineage (NCBI taxonomy): Eukaryota > Metazoa > Platyhelminthes > Trematoda > Plagiorchiida > Fasciolidae > Fasciolopsis > Fasciolopsis buskii. Next base: position 8,184 of record LUCM01009747.1, on the reverse strand, counting down.
AGACGAAGCATGAGCAGTGTGAATACTGTAAGGAAATTCGCGCCACCGACGGCACAGGGTAACAGGCGGACGGTGATAAAGGTTAGCCCATGATTGTAACTCAAGCGCTCAACAATAGGGAATAAAGGAAGTGAGAAAACAATAATCGACAATCAGGACAAGCGTTAGGCCACTGTCACGACTACATGAAGTCCCGGATTTTGAACCAATTAAAGCATGGGAGTGGGCTTGCAAAAAAATTCACCTTGATCGACAGCTTGGCAACTATTCTAGTTCAAGGAAGAAGTAATATCTGTCGACCGACTGACAGGAAACATGACAGGAAGAGTGAGACGTCTCACTGACACCAGCAGCAGAAATACGGCACTGAACCGCTTAGGTGCACATTGTTCATGTTATATATATATATATATATATATATATATGTATATATATATATCATGTGTACAACACCGGGTTGAGAACAAGAACGGTCCCAACGCAGTAACATGATAACAGAAATACCGGGGAAGTGGACAAAAGTTGAGAAACTGGTAAACGGAACATACTCCGTGACCTTTTTGTTCCGTTTTCGATGTTGCGTACCAGGGACGAGCTTCAAAAATAGGCCATAAACCACATGCATCAATGATTCCGGTTCTAAACCATATCTCTAACCCTTTCCAACTAAACACAATTCTCATCTCTTAGGCCCCACCACGAAGGCGGGGAGCACCAACCGAGGCCAAAACCGAAGCTGACTTCTTTATACCTCTACCTCAAGTCATAGACTGATCGCCGTGTCGCGTCTTCCAGCCTTGCTCAGCACATGCAGAAAGAGCACGAATAGGTAGATGATGGGAGGTCATGCGCAAAACGTGCCCAAGCCACCGAAGGCGACGTAGAACGATTATCTCAATCAGATGACGACTTTATGCACCCAACACACGACCACACACCTCGTCGTTGCTCACCCGAAGCTCCCACCAGACACGAACAATACTTCAGAGAAGTCGGCGGTCGAACACAAAAGGTCGCCGGGCATCCTGAATGCGGATAGGCCAAGTCTCGGAACCGTAACGAAAAACACTACGAACTGTGGCATCGATTACCCTTCCCTTGAGGGAAAGCCGGATGTTATGGCACCGCCGTAATTGGCGCAGGTTCGCGAAGGCTGCGTTGAATTTCGTAATTCGTGGTGTGACCTCCCTAACACGTCCGCCACTTGTGATCATGCTTCCGGGGTACCTGAAGCTATTGACTACCTCCAATTGATCAACACAAAGGGTGAGTACGGGTAGACGGTCCTAGCGACTCAAATAAGTACATTTAACTTTAAAAGTTCGGGACACATATCGTACCTAGAAACCTCAATCGCCAGCGGTCTAACACTCACTGAATTGGCTGTACTCTGCAAGTCAATATCATCGGCACACTCTAGGTCAGAAATTCTGTTCCCTGGGAGGAGTCCAGTTCCACCGCCACGCTCGATACTTGCAACGGTTCATTGGCTAACAGTGTCGTGGATGGTTTTCCATGTCTTAACTCACATTTTCTCAAGCCTGGTTGGCCTAGGAGTGTCTGCACATTTTCGCAGGCTGGACAACATACGCGCATAATGGTGAAAGTGGATTCGCTGACTATCGATGTCTTACCTGCGTTCATGAAATGCACACTCAGGGTTCTAATAGTGAGGTTTGACTGACTGGACCTAGTTTCTCATCAGGGCGTTTCGTGCTTACCTCAGGAGGCAAAGCAGCGTGCGCTGCGGGTCATCGTGGAATAGTAGTCCTGACTGGTCTGAAGCAGCTTTGTTATACTCGATACTAGTAATAGTCATTCATTTGCTTTGAATGCATCCGAGGCGTGAGTAAGGTGGGAATTGTGTTTTACTTGCTCAGCTAGCATCCAAGTCTCGTCGAATACGCTTCCGCTGGCTGATCCCCTTGCTCGTTTTCGATGCTCATTTAAGCTAGCCACAGTCGACTTGCGAACACTGATGCGTGTAGGACAACAAGCATATTCAGCTTGAATGCTGGATACTCTAGCCATCAATGTCTACTGTATCAAAGAGACTCGCATTCAAGACTCCAGCTGTGTCATATGACTGACATCCCTTTTTAGTCCCTCGGTGAAGTTTCATATGCGCCTTTTTGAGGACTGTGAGGCTGTGGATTCTGGTTTTACTGGCGTCAGTATGGGTCTCAGTAAGTGGGCTAATGCTATGCTGCTTAAGTGGATCTCTGTCGACAGCCGCAAACACTATATGCCTATGCCCCCATAGATTGCAGCCTAGATGCAACCAATGGGATTATCTGTCCGAAGCTGTACGATCACTTACGTACAGAAAGATGGGGCGACATCGTGATTTCAGCAGGAGATATGAATGCTCGAGCAAATCGGTTGTCCTTTTGATTTCGAAAACGAGGAACGATTGTTGGCTCTTTGGTCGAATTATCAACTGTTTTTTACACATGCAAAATTCAGATACCCCAAGTCCACCTGGCGCTCACGCTTCTTTGATTCAACGATGAACTGAGAACGACTTCATCGCAATTAGCTACAAATGTGGCTGTTTACCGGATTGGCAGCGATAATGGATCCCTACCCTGAACTTTGATCACTCGTTCTGCAGTAAGCTTTCATGCTTTAATGGGCGCTGAAAATCCACGGTGCAAAATGGGCTGGACTTTAATGAACTCTGACTCGGCTTGGTGATCAGTTTACCAAAGCTCACAGACTGAGGAGAGTTAGAATTACCCCCAACCAATAACATTAATGAGCACTGGTCGCTTTTTAAAAATTCTAAGCATTCTATTGACTTAATGAGTTTTGGCCTAAACCACCGTGTTTTGACATTCTGGATTTCTGCTGTCTCTTCGCCTTCGTGATGCACGTCCGTTTATGACGGCTGAAAGTGAGTATAGTGAAGCGCGGCTCAGCACGAGGTGTGAGCTCAACGCATGCCCACGCAGAGATCACGCGATCTGGTGGTCTTGTTATGCATTAGGGATGGAACATGCTGCTGTCATGCGAAATTCCTACAAGTTGTTGCACTTCATTCGTGCCACCTACAAGAAAACATTGGCTGTAAGCGAAACGATCCTTGGAACTGACGGTTCTTCCGTCCACAATCAACAACGACGACTCATGTCCTGGGCCGAGCACCTTAAAGCTCAGTTTATTTGGCCTTTAGCATCGGGTCCTCTCATAGAAATTCCGGCACATTCAGCGGTCTGTTTCAGCAGAATCACTTTCTAAGGTAGAGATCTGGAAGGAAATCCAATCCTTTCTTCAGCGCTGTTTAAAGGCAATGAGACGGAACTGATGAAAAGCCTTCAGATTTTGTTCTCGAACATCAAATGTTCCGAGAAAGTCCTCTCTTCCTGGGGGGGGATTGATTGTTGTTGCTATTTTAAGAAGAGTTCGCGGAATGAACGCGCTAACCGTAGGGGTACTAGCTTAATGCTGATATTATCAAAGCTGCTGGCTTCCGTTATTTCTCGCAGTTTGTACAACGTGCGTGAAGAGCAGACTGGCGAGAAACAGGCTGGGTTTCGCATCAATCGTGGATGGATCGACTAAATCTTCACCATCCGACAGTTGTCAGAGCACCGTTTTCCTTTTCAGAGGCGAACGGCCGTTGTGTTCTTAGACGTTCGTGCAACCCCCACTTCCACAAATAGGTCTGTACTGTGGACTTATTTGTCAAAAATGGACCATCACAGCCTGCATCAGTGACATCGTCTGGCCTGGCAACAGTTCAAGGACAACTCGGGAAACATTGGACCTCTTGCCAATTGAGGTATCCAGTTGCGGCATGCGCTTTGTACCTATAAAGTGAAATGTACTTCTTCAAGACTGGCGGGAGCCTGTGCATGCGCTCACCTCTTGTGATAAACAGTTGGGGTTGATCAATAACCTTAAATATCTCGGTAGTCTGATTACTGCGAGTGAAAGTGTTGAGGAAGAGATTACATCACGAATAACGGAGTCCAAAGGAAATTTCCCGAATCGATAACACCTATGGCGCCGTCATGACATCCGGCTTTCCCTCAAGGGAAGGGTATTCGATGCCACAGTTCGTAGTGTTTTTCGTTACGGTTCCGAGACTTGGCCTATCCGCATTCAGGATGCCCGGCGACCTTTTGTGTTCGACCGCCGACTTCTCTGAAGTATTGTTCGTGTCTGGTGGGAGCTTCGGGTGAGCAACGACGAGGTGTGTGGTCGTGTGTTGGGTGCATAAAGTCGTCATCTGATTGAGATAATCGTTCTACGTCGCCTTCGGTGGCTTGGGCACGTTTTGCGCATGACCTCCCATCATCTACCTATTCGTGCTCTTTCTGCATGTGCTGAGCAAGGCTGGAAGACGCGACACGGCGATCAGTCTATGACTTGAGGTAGAGGTATAAAGAAGTCAGCTTCGGTTTTGGCCTCGGTTGGTGCTGCCCGCCTTCGTGGTGGGGCCTAAGAGATGAGATGCCAAGAGATATGGCTCAGAACTGAAGTCAATGGCGTGAATGCTGTGCCCTGTCTGCAGAACTCATCCCCTTAAAAAATGATCTGAGAACAACCAAAAAATCATAAAATGTGTATAGTGAAAAAACCACAAAATCGGTTTGTTTGTTACGGCTAATTATTTTTTCCCCATCTAATAATCTCCCTTCTGCAGTTCCACTTACATGTTGCGTCGGCACCATGCTTGTCCTCAAGCTAGTATATATATATATATATATATATATATATATATATATATATATATATATGGAGTGTTACCCGTGGGTCGTTTATACGTAGGTGGAGGAGACAAAGAGGAAGGGTTAGAGGCAAAGGACACAAGATGAACAAGAGAGGAAACTCTGAGCAGCAGCATGCTTATCGCTACCAACTCCACCCAATGCAAAAGGCATCACGATCCGCATTATCCTGCGCGACGACCGAAAAAATATGGAATTTTCTTTATTCACACAACCCACTGAAGGCGGTGAACGGATACTGCTGGGACACCAGTTCCTAAGCAGGAACCGAAGCGTGAAGCTGTCGGTGGAACGCTTAAAAACTTGAGGAGAACGAGGTGCAAAACTGGGAACACTTGAGCACAATTTCCATGCTTTGGATGTAGGATGTGACTACAAAAAGGCAACTGTGTAGTGAACTATTCCATTGGTTGGGTATTGCAACAACTGTTATCAGGATGGTCATCAGCTTCATTAGAAGTGAATATCACGAAATTCGGTGGAGTTCGAGACCCATCAGATGCATCGAAAAAACCAGACGAAAATCGCCCTCCACTGACGCAAGCCACGAAAGGCCAGCTCAGTCCAAATGTATAAAAATTAAACCATTACGATGTCAAACCACTGTTAACGGTGCGAAAAACGGACCCGCGCAATGTTCGCCGACCAACTCATCACCGTAAGGACAAATATATATTGCACAAATTTGCGAACTGACCATGTGCCATCGGAATCACGGCGAAGGATAACAGCAATGAGCGAAACAGAAAACGAAATGGTACAATGGACAGAGTTCATCGTACATGTTAGTTCTCCCATTCTCCATCTTCACGTCATCTGTGATGCATCGAGACCCATGATTCCCCCGCCATTCGAAGGGCATCTGAATTGAACAATCAGTCAACGATCGCCGGTGGGTTACGCGGTGCTCAGGTCGTCCTGCTGCCCTTGGGGTTACGTCATTTTGTCAAAATCTCGGGGTAGGTTCCCTTAAGTCAGCCTTGTACTTCGGTTTGGGAAGCCAGGGTAGGATCAAGCTCACAGAAGTCATCGGAAAGAAGCAGATTGTCAGTTACCTTCCAATACTAGGGACGTATTCTTTGTGGAGTTGTGATAATAACTGTATGAAACCGCTGAAAGATAAGCGTTGTACGGACACCTAAACTAAAGACAGCTACGTCGGCGTCATTTTTGAGACAGGCTGAATTTATTGGTTTGAAAACCCAAGTCACTCTATTGACAAGCACTTCCTGTTCAATGTAAACAGTGAATCTAAAACAGATCAGACAAACACACAAAACTGCAGTAGACGATGCCGTTGTTTCAAAAGTGAAACATTTAAACTCCCCAGTCACTGTCCGAATTCATTTCTGATAGTTATTCGAAGCTTAGCAATGGTAATTTTGTGAAAACATGAAGATAAATTCATGACCCTGTGTCCACAACCAGAAAGACAACGTTAATCTCGTATTGAGCCTTTATGCTAAATGCTGGATGTATAGGGACAGTGAATGGAGTATGCCGCATAGCCACTAAGACTCACTAGGCTAAGGTGGGGCGGAGGAAACTGTGACCTTGAAAATTGGGCTGGCACAAGACCGTATAACGTTAGCTGTGGTGTCAATTCCGATAGCATCAGAACCTTCTACGGTTCGGCTGGGCAGGATAAGCTTTCAACTAATCGAAAGCACCTTCGCTTTGTAGAATCAGATGGCTACTCAAATAACCTGAATAGTTACCACTTCTAGATACGTTACCGCATTCGTGTAATATTCCAATTAACCCGCTTTCCCAGTCGTCGTGCTCCTGTGAAATGCATCACCTAGTGAAGTTCTGATTATGGATTGTGTAACATTCCAAGTTAACAGGATGAGATCAATCTGATACTTACTTTCGGCTGCAGGAGATTGTTTGTCTGTTTCCGACGTTGGGCTACTGATGGTGTCCTGAAATAGGGATACAGCAAATAAAGCGTGCAACGAAGGAGTGCCCATTCAACCTATTCAACGTGTGACCATTTGAAATAGGGGAACTGAGTGCATTCTATGATGAGGATGATCAAACCAGTGGAAATAAAATGGATTGACAGTCAATGCGTTTGCAGGGTTCACTAAATTTGGGAATCAGCAAAGCGTCTGGAATCATACAGTGAGAAAAACACGAAGACCTGTAGGGAGAGATAGCATGACTGTTGGATCCAAACGTGGCAGCATAACTTGGCCAAAACGAGCGAACTTGGTGGAAAAATCCTGTGCCTTTTCACAACAGCAACACCTGCCCACCCAGACTCATTTCCGAACACTACATACCTCGAAGAACGGCGTACAATGAGACAGACGATTTGTCAGCATGCGCAACATAGAACTTAATAACATTAATTCATTTAGACTCAGTAATGATTATAATCATTTAACTTTAGCATCCAGCACTCTCCACTTAAGCTCCCAGTTCCGAAGAAAATTGTACCACCATATTCTAGCAACACTACGAAGAAACTCAAGTTCAAACACTAGCAGTCTTCGCAAACCATCTGCCCACATAAACCAAGTTCCCGAGCCGCTGCTGTGTAGGCTCAACCTTTGGTCGCTAATCAGGAGTCATTTAGACGGCACAGACATCGAAAACTGGCGGGCACCGATCGGTCCTTGTGTAAATCGGACGATATCCCACCCGATATGCATGCAGCTGATTAGGTAAAACTACTCAATAAATTAAACTTTTTCATCTCAACTAGCACTTCCCCGGCGAAATCTAAATTCAGCTTAGGGATAATGCAATCCTGAGCCAACATTTGACAGTTTGAATGTGCAAAAAGCATTGCAAGCATATCTACACTATCATGCAGACAATCCAGAAATGCTTGAGATTAACCGAGGTCTTCATTTATAACAGCGTCATCTGCCTATTTACGTCAGATCTTTTTTGTCTAACCATATATCAAAGCTGACAGTAAACGATGAGAGGAACTCTTTGGAACATATCTCGTGATTAATTCGAGTGATGCATCGACAGTAGCATGAAGTCATCTTCGGCAGTTCTAGTACAAAGATTACCAAAGAAAACCGAACTTCTTCGGTGCATCTGACTGTTACGGAAGATCGAATGAGTCGAACACCGCTTACAAATCCAGAAAGACACGAACAGCTGGCCCACAGAAGACGTGGATATGTTCTAGAATTTGCACCAAGGTCAAGATTCGACCAGCACAAACACCAGCCGGTCGCATACCGGCTTCATTCGCACGCGTACGCCCTTCGGGGACAACAAATAATCGGCACCCAATAATGGCTAAGTGGTTTAGATGCAATATTACCATTATTTCCTCTGGGAGCTTCACAACGAAACAAACACCTGAATCCTAGATCGGTATCGTCGCCGACTAAGCAATTTCTCCGGATCTACTGCATATCCCACATCGAATTCACGAGTCTCGTTAACCCTGATGTTCATCATCATCATCATCATCATC
>LUCM01009745.1:9367-31251 GCA_008360955.1 Fasciolopsis buskii | reverse complement strand
TCCTGATTATCCTGCGCGACGACCGATGCAGTATGGAATTATTTGTAGACGCATATATCCTGGGGATTGATGCACGCGCATTGCCAGGAGGGGCAGCTCCTAAGGCGAAAAACGATTTGGGTTCTCTACCAAATCCTTTTTTTCTAACAAGGACCTGACCGCGAAACGGCGAAGGAGGGATGTGGCCAAATGGAAACCCATTTACTTGGATCAGTTATTCTTCCATTCATTTTCCCACTGAGCTGCCAGCTCAACTGAACTCCAACAGGGCGGATTAGATTACTTCGTCAGGCCTCTATCGGCCATGGTCCAGCGGATATGGTCATGGCGTTTGGACCTGAAGGTCCCGGGTTCGAATCATCCCTCCGTCGGTGAACTTCCTCAATTGGCAGCCCTATGTTTGCTGCGGCCCCCTTCCTGAGAAATGACGTACATTGTGATTTTAGTAATAAAGGAAGTAAAAGATGAAAAGATAAAATGACACCCATTTACCTTCAACGCACGATTGGGTCTTCCGCTTGAGATAACCCACTCTGTATAGCTCTTTGTGTCCTTGAGGCACGACTTCTAGGTGCAGTCTGGTTGTGACGGAAGTTTGCATATATATATATATATATGTTTGTGTTTGTATGTATGATTGCCCATTGATTCCTCCGGTCTGCTTAATGGCGATTGTCGTTTTAGCAATTAGTGATAGTGTCGCTCCTCTCCACTGTTGCAACGCCCTCCGACTTCATGGGGAAATTTTAAACGTGCTTTTCGCTTGTTTGTTGCTCTGATCAAAGCATCTTCCGTAGGTGAGCAAGTTGTTTTCAGTCTATTATTTTTTCTCTTTGCCAGAGGTTAGCTCATTTGCCACAATGGAGGGACAAGTCGCACTCATCTTCTCTCAAAACCTACCTCAAAGGAACCTCTGCGGATATCTCAGACCCCAGCGATCCTTTCGAACGTGCGTCTGTGGGATTGTTCATGTACCCTGTATTGCAAGCCTCGGACATCCTGTTGTACAACGCGGATTTGGTCCCTGTAGGAGCCGACCAAGCAACGCACATAGAATTAGCCCGAGATCTGGTACGTGTAGCCACCAATCGTTGGCCAACGTTGAAGCCATTTCTAAACATGCCCGAGAGCATCACTCTCGGAGTTCCCAAGGTAATCCAGATTGCCTTCTACAGTTATTACCTACCTGCGTTCGTGTTTTCAGCTTATGCCGTTGTACAATCAGGTTTTTATTAATTCAGTTGATTTCAATTCTTACACTCGTTAGGTTTTTACCTTGTAATACCATCTACTCATGCACAAGATGAATATAAGAACACTTTCTGAGCAAACAGATGGATGACTAAAAAGACTTAGAATGCAAGAAAACCACCGGCCGCGAATTCTTTGCTGATGTATGTTCAATCGAGAAACTGCAGTTTTAATAGCCGCTTCATCGATTACTGCCCCGAAAGAATGGAAATTTTGAGTCCTAAATTGTTTCTCGTCCTCAGTTTTGTCTGCGAAAATGCTCTTAGATGACCCCTGGACATTGAATCTACGATTGTCTGATTCACGAGAATTAATCTTAACCAAAGGAGAAATTTTAATGCAATGCAGTGATCGCCATCTTATATGGAATTCATGAGAGGGCACGTAGTTAGATTGGGTAATAGACAAAGCGTAGTCGGATTAAATGGGGCGCGTGTCAGTTGTTGATGGGCTGTTAGGGTGGCGTGAATCTTCCCTCGGCTTATGCCCTAGGCTTCGTGCAGCCCGCGCCAACCATCATCATGGCACCGTAGAATAATAACTAACGTATTTATAAACCAGGTTTGCAAACTGTGGCATTGCCGTGCTAGAATGCAACTTCCGCTTAAGCATCTAATCCAATTGACTGTAGTTAATGTTCTGATGTGCGGACGCATGCATCTTGAACCCTACTCGGATCCTGAGTCCAAAGTGCGCCGTTCTGCACTTGCAAACTTTATCATTAATCTGTCGGCCGTGACGCATAGTAATATCGCTCATATGGTGCATCACGCATGAGTTCTCATCGTCAGAGTAGGCGCATTTCCATTCGTTCATCCATCTAACTTGAGTTTCAGAAATTACTTAGTCTCAATTTGTAGGTTAATGAGTGCAATTCCATTACATTTCTTGTGTCCAGTTTTCGACACTTCACCCAAGGTCCGTTGTATTGTTTAACTCAAAAAAGCTATTTTTAATGCATGATTTGAGGAACTGAGATGTGGATGTACTATTATGCCCTTGCCTTTCGTTGAAAGCTTTCTGGATCAGCGGTTCGCTCACTTTCTTTGCTGTGGTCGTTGCTTGATGTCATGGATGCCGTCGCACTCTATTCATCTCATTACAGTTCGACAACTGGGGGTTTTCGTTGAGTTTAATGGGAGAAAAAACGCCAGCTTTCGAACTAAAAGGAAGTGACTAAGATGCGGTGGCATTTACAGCATCGAGTAATGACAAGCTTTAAGAAAGATCGTGGAAACTGGTGGGTAAAAGCACCCAAAGAAATGGAAGTAGAAACTATTTGAAATAACAGTCAAAAACTGTTTAAACTTATACACAACACTGATGGGTGACGAACTGCAGTCAATAAAACGGTGTGCAATAGAAATGGAGATACTAATCATGACAGTCGTTTTAGCCGAATACTCTAAAAGATGATTTGACTAGTCACGTGCAAATGTAGTTAGTCCGACTATCACAACTGTGAATCCTTGATATGTCTCTTGACTCTCAAACGAAATTGAAAGTGGAGTCAAACGCTTGATTCTCAAAGCGTAGAAAGTTGGCCGGTGCCGGCGAATTTCCTCCAGTTCCTTCCAAACTGGCTAGAAGTGGTTGCTAAAAGCACTCGCCCCCTTGCCTCGTAATATTTGGAACGAGGCGCGTATTCCGTTATCGTAGGGCGAATCACTGATTGTAGAAAACTTCACGAAGGGCACATACAGTGACTGTAGTAATCATCGCGCGATCAGCTTAATTCCAATATTCGCCATGGTTTTGGCTTCGATAATACTAAGTCGCCCGATACCGGTTTGCAAGAGTAACATTCGTGAACAACAAGCAGGGTTTCGCTCAGGTGGAGGTTCCATCGGTTGGATTTCAACCCTTCCCCAGCTGATTAAAACGCACCACACATACACCGTCATCCAACAGTCGTAATTCTTTTCAACTTGAAAGGTGCCTGCGACTCAGTCGATCAGACAGCGTTATTCGATGCTCTCCACTGCAAGGGTACAGGAGTGAAGTTCGTAAACTTGCGAACACTTTACTTACAAACTTATGATCGTGTAAGGGCATACTGCGAGCTACCAAGTTCATTCGAAGCGACCAACGCTGTTCGACAAGTGTTCCATCTCTCCATTCTTGTTCAGTCTCGTAATGAACGAGGCAATGGAGGATATTTTAAAAAGTCTTCAGAGTGTGGGCATCGAACTGACGAATGGGGGAAGCCGTGTGACCTAGATTACGCAGAAGACCTTGTGTGCTTGTTCGAATCTGTTGAACATGCCTGGCGTGCACCAGGTAGACTCTAGAGGCCTGTAGCTCTATTCGGGATGTGCTTCGCATCTTCAAAATGTAAAGTTCTTTCACGACTGGAAGCCAGTAACTCTTAATTTGATTATTGAAGAGTGCAACTAACGATTTTCGGGCGTTTCAATTACCTCGGCAGCTATTTGATTAAGTATGAGGAGACGGTTTATCCAATCCTCAGGTGGCGTAAGCTGAATTGAAAAACTTGTGAAGTAAACTTGATGCTTTACCTGAAATTAAAAGGTCGTGCTTACCGTGCCGCACTGCGCCCCACTGCCTTATGGGTAGGATTTTTGAGTCGAGAGCTCCGGTTACCGTCCCCAAAGAAAACTGCCTTCTTCGATGTGGGTGACCGCGAAGTATCGATCACCCAAATACTTCCAGCATCTTTTCTACAGCGGACCTCTCTAATTCCCGTTCTCCCCATATAGCGACAAAGCAGGATGCCATGAAGAAGTTCGGTCCAACCGGTTTAACTGATGCAGGCATTAGTGGCGGGATGAAAGTAGTTCGGATGCACTACTTAACCCTGGGCGTTCGTCTCAGTTACCTACCTTCGATGGCCACACGTTCAACCAGATAAGCCAAGAATTTGCCTTGGCTAAAACTCTTGAAACTTCCAAACTTTTTCAATCTGTACTCATATCGTTGTCCTAATCCAAGTGTCTGATGATTAGAGAAGTTCATTCCGATGATAACTATGAACGATAAATAAATGTGCACTAATTGCCTTCTGCTCGCCTTATCATTCTGCACCCTTGCTCGGATTGATAATTGATTTCGCAAATCCTTCCTGTGGAGTCCTCAGTTATCCTTTGATAGTCTAATTATCTTCACCGATACCAATTTCATTCTACTCTTGCGAAATGTGCCATATGAACAGTCAATCTTTGTGGCCGTGACCAATACCCACTTGATCTACCTGAGTCTGCAACGTAAAGGCGAAACAGAACACTAGGTGAACCGAATTCCGTTTTCAGGACAACAGTTTGTGCTCGCCAGAAACAGTCCGTAATCGGAACGAACGAGAATGATGCGGCCATCGTTGTGAGTGCCATGGCCAGGGATAGAAAATCGGCCCCTGATATGTCTTTCCGCCTGCCCCAAACCGCCAACTTATGCACTGAAATCACTAACAAAAACTAAGTCCGTTGAATGCGGCACTTTGGAGTGGTCGGGACAAGTCCCGGTAGAACTCGTGTTTGGCCTAAGGAGGGCTATAATTAGTGGATATATACACAGGTTCGATGAAAAACAACGATCTTTCAGTCGACTGCTTTTGACGTACACGAAACCTTACAGCAAAACTGTATAGGAAACGACTGTCAACTGGGACCCAGCCCAATAGTGCAATCTCAGAACGATTCCATCGCCAACGTGATAACAAGCGCTCGAAGTCAGATAACCGGACCTGCGAACAGTGAAGTGGAAGGTTGTTTCCATGCTGCTAAGAATGATTATAAGGTGAGATCATGTATGCGCATTTCGAAAGCGCAGGATACAGACATACTTGATGCATGTCGAAACCATCGAGGGCGATGTAGAGCGATTCACCCAGCACACAAAGACGCACCTCATCATTGCTCATCCGATGTTCCCACCATACTCGAGCAACGCAGAACGCCGCCGGGCATCCTCAGCACGGATAGGTCAGGTCTTGCGACCGTAAAGAACATTGCGAACTGTGGCATTTTACATCCCTCCCTTGAGGAAAAGCCGGATATCATGGCGCTGCCGCAGTTTCACGAAAGCTGCTCCTGCTTTCGCGATTTGTGATGTGACCTCCTCCCCAACACCGCTAGGCGTGATCAGGCTCGCGAGGTAATTGGAGCTATTAACTGCTAACCGATTACCACTCAAGGTGAATGCAAGCACAAGCTAGCAGAAGTACCTAGCATTTTGAAGGTGCAAAGCGCATACCGTACCTAGATACCTTAATTGCCAAGCCGTCTAACGCTCACTGAATTGTCTTTGCATCGTCACTCAGCAAGGCGATATCATTGGCAGAACTCTGTTTCCTGAGAGGAGTTCAACTCCACCGTTTAAAAGACCACATAAAGCGTTCTGTAGAGCAAAGTTGAATAGCAATGGAATATATGACACCCTTGCCGTAATTCACTGGAGACGACACAAGGAATCAAAAACTTGTCATAACCCCAACCCAACCTACGGTCTGTGTGCATAAATAAAGATTTGATTCCTATTCCGTTTCGGTTATCCTCAGCTTTATTGTTGGCTGTTCCTTTGGCAGTAAAACTAAAACGCCAGTATGATTTATTCTTTTGTGAGACCTCGTTCCGAATGTTTTGGCTGCCTCCGCGATTATGATTTGCGACTTATTTTGTTCTCTTTTACTGTAAAAGGTCACAGGAAGCTCACATTTTTCGGATATTTTCCTGCCCTTTGCTCTCAGATTCACAGTCTTCGAGAACCCACAAAAAAGATGAGTAAATCTGATTCCTCTCCAGGCAGTGCTATTCTGCTTACTGACAGTCCGGATACGATACGCACAAAAATCCGGCGTTCACAAACCGATTCCTTGCCTGGAGTCACTTATGACTCAGCAAATCGACCCGGAGTCTCCAACTTGATTCGCACTCTTGCTGCGATCGAAGTGAGTTGCACTGAAGCAGTTTTCAATTGTAACACGATTACCAGGCTTCGGATATTATACCTTTGCTGTATTTGCCACGTTCGCCAAAATAATAATAAATGTTTCGATGTGAAGTCGAAGCTGTAAGATGAATAGCTGCGCAAATAGAAGGGGTTTTCTACTTGCTACAAGAGAAACTAGACTAACTTGTAAAATCAACCAAGCGGGTAAGGTACATTTTTCTCCGCACAATCTCCTTGATGCACTATTTGATAATGAACCATTGTAAATATCAGGTGTGTTATCAATGGGGACTTTGTGGGTAGGCGGAGAGGGCAAAGCGATTCGCTTGGAGACAGAAGGAACAGGATGAATAAGAGAGAGAGCACTCTGAGCAGTTGCATACTTATCACTACCCATCCAGCTCAATCCAATGAGTAGCACGGTCCTGATTATCCTGCTCGACGACCGATGTAGTATGGAATTATTTGTAAACGTTTAATTCATGGGGATTGATGCACGCGCATTGCTAGGGGGCAGCTTCTAAGCCGAAACACGGTTAGGGTTTTCATCCAAATCCTTTCGTTCTAACAAGGACCTGAACGCAAAACAGTGAAGGAGGGATATGGCTAAGTGGAAACCCACTTACTTGGATCAATTATTCTTCCATTCATTTTCCCACTGAGCTGCCAGCTCAACTGAACTCCGACAGGGCGGATTAGATTATTTCCTCAAGCCCCTACCCATTGGCCTTCAAAGTGCGATTGTCTTCGGCTTGAGTTAATCCATCCTGTATAGCCTGTTGGGTCATGGAGGCACGCAAGCCGTCATGCCACGTCAAGAAGTAGTAAGTAGTATCTGGATGAGTGAACAAAATTTGCCCGGTTTCGTGGTTATTGTCGCTCGTCAGCTATGCGTGCCCGATATACATAATGTTCAGATGCGCATATGCAGTGCACTGTAAATCTCATTGCGGATCATGCATTGAGGTCATCCATGGGACGCGTTAACTCTTCCATATTCCTCCTCCTCGTTATCTATGCCTTTCGAAATCCATGACTTCCCTCTGTTAGTTGTTCTCCGTAACTGATCAAACCGTATTACGTGGCTGTCCTTAAGGCTCTCACTCCGAGCCTTTAGTTAAAAGACCTGGTCTCGTAGTTATTTGCGCCGACCAAATTGGTCTTAAGTTCTTGGGTACCGGATATCAGTATGGCAGCTTACACGGTTTTTGGTCATTTCGGATAGGCGGACCGACATCGCTGGTGTTCTCTTCAGGACCGGTGACCGAGTACACCTCTGGTAGAACAAAATATCTCCGGATGAATCAAGGCTCTACGGCGCTTATCTGATGGCAGGCTACACTCGCACCATCATGACATCACCTAACAATCATGATATTATACAGGAAGAAAACTTGCCGAGCGAAGCCCCCTTTCGTCCTCGACACTGCCACTCTCTGTCTGCGGCCGTTCATTCGATAGTAATGTATTCTCGTTTTCATGACTGACTAGTAATAGGGTGTCTTTGTCCTTATGGGCAATTTTTGTCTTAGGTGATTGATTTTTGTTCCACGCAAAGTGATCTGCAATAAAAACAGGTGGACTCCACAGACAAAAGGCACTATGTATGGGAGATTCATGTGTGGAATATTCAAGTGAGATTCGGTTTTTGTGACCCTGCTTGTGCGGGGATAAAAGTTGTAAATGCGCGGAAATATGGGAAGGTGAAGCGTGCATTAAAGCACCGTATCCTGATGAATGAAGGGAAACTGATACAGGGGATTTTCAAATCTAGGGACAGAGACTTGGTAAAAGTGACTCGCTGCCTGCATGTGGGAAAAATAAAGGACTTTAGTGGGGAAAGAGTTGTGAAGAACATGAACCAAATTAATAGCGATAGACTAGATAGTGAAACAACTGGTCGGTCATGGGCAAGTGATTGCGGCTTGTATGATATGCATCATGCACGAGTGTAGTGGAACGGACTTGCCGCACAGCCACCAGGGCCAAGGTTGGCGAATAGGTAACCGTGAGATTTAGAGAAGCATAAAATCTTATTAAGTCAGTTGCGGTGGGTGAGCTACTGATTAGGCAGATGGTTTTTCGTTGAACAGCGGTAGTCGAAGCTCCACCTCATACGGCATTCAAACATCCGGTGGATTTGAGCTTTGCGCAAAATAAGGTGGACGGGTGTAAAATGCGTCTGGTATGGATTAGGAAATGGAATTTCCGCGCAGCACGGGAGACACTCATGGTATAATAGGCTTTCGTTTGCTGCTTTATTATATGTCCTCAATGGACTGTGCAATAGGAATGACAATAATCATCACCAATTTGCCCTCGTTGTTCCCTCAGGATCGTGAACTGGAAGACGTAATCTCCCGTGCAAGTCAGTGGACTAAGGAAACTTTGAAGTCTTGCCTGACGGATGCACTTGTCAAAGAACTTGGACCAATCAGTCAACGAATAGCGGAATTGAAAGAATCTGCTGAAGGTCGTTTACAGATTGAAGCGCGCCTCCAAAAAGGCGCCGCCGAAGCCCAGAAGATCGCTGATGAACGTCTCGAACTTATATACTCCTTGATCGGATGTACTCTACCACAGTCTAGATTTCGTTTAGAAACTAAAAAAGAATTGGAAGTAACGTTTACCAAAAATTAATTCTGAACAGCTGTCTCTTGCAGTTTTCAGGGAAACTGAGTCGTAGTAGATTGGGTCACTTATCTCTCCATAAAATATTCAATGGAAACTACGTTTTGGGAAATGTTCGCAAATTATCACACTTTTCTCTTTCGCTCTGTAGCTCGGTTTGAATGTATGAACCCAATGGCCTTAGGTGCTCTGACGGTCTTTTTACGGACTTATTCATGCCCACCGAAACGTAGTCTCATTCTGATGTGATACAACTCTACGTGTACCCATAGGATTCGAATATCCATATAGAGCCCTGTCACTAACCCAACTACATATGTACCGAGTTAGATAGTGCTCGTAAAAAATTTCTTCATCATGGATTTTGACATCTTCAAACGGCCTACGAGCTGCCGTCGGTCATCATCTTTCAACTGACAAAAATTCAACTGGCTGACACGTGGCACTTGTTCGCGAACTGGTTGGAGTGCCACTCGGAAAACTACAGATTTATGCCTCGTGTTCTGTGACTAGTATTGACGAATTATTTTCAAAGCTGAAGGTAAGGCGAAAGCAAGTAAGACGGTAGAATTTCGCAACCATATCAACTGTGTGCTTTGTTGCATGTTGGCAGAACAGGTCAGTTTCTTACCATTTCCTTCGTTCATTAAATGGCTTCTGTTTAGGCCCGCTCTCTGTTCTTCTTGAATGTTTTTACAGAAACATGGAACTCTGGGGAAAAGGCAGTGGTCAGTGAAGTTTGCCTTGTTGTTTAACGCTGAACGACAATGATGATGAAGTGGCTTTGGAAGTCGGCGTTGATCGTAGCTCAGTTTGGTGTTCGACAGAGAATAGCACTCACTGAGCTTGACGCTTAATAAAATCAGATTCAGTTGAAGTCTTTTTACTTCTCTTACCTACGCCTAATCGGTCGGGAATCGCTGAAAATTTGGGAGCACATATCCTGTAGAATTCAGGTTTCTCCGTTGTTCAAAACCAAATTAGCATTTGCCTTACTGGCCAGCGAGACAGTCAAATTTGGTTCGGTCTTTGTCAGATTTTAGAGGTAATTCCTTGCCAGTTCTCGACAAAGTTTATTGTACAACAGGGCAGTCCAAATCCTAATCCCGTCACTGAGGGAAATCCAGAGGGTGGTAAGTCATCGTCTAGAATTAAATGCGCTGTAAAATTTCGGGCTCGGATTGAGCAAAAGCCAAAGCGTATATCATATTTTTGCACCACTTTGTGTTCAATTCCTATGCCATCGGAATCGTGGCGAGGGACGAGAATAATGATCTAGAAGAAGCTAAGAAAAGAAATCTGAGTTCATACATATGATAGCTCTACCGTTCGTCTCTGCGTCACCCGCTATTCATCGGAATCCTTGATCATGTGGAATTGATCCTACCCTGTTGACTCGGGGGACCCTACCCAAAGCTTTTGATTGAATGATCTAATCCACAAGGCATCAAGATGATCGCGGTCACAGTTGCTGACTGGTCGCGTTATTGCAAAAGACCTTGAAATTAACTCTTCCCACAGCAATAAAGCCCCGGGTATGTCGCAAAAGCAAGTAATGAATATGAATAGCATACAAATGAATGCGGTAGGGTTAGAGTCGGTACGGCGATTTTTCTCCATTGTCAGCCTTGCATGTAGAGTGCAATGAGCACGAGGTCGCACGTTTCCCCAAAGTATCCCCGTTTCCTTCTGATTTAAAATATTGAAATTTCAAACGACTATCAAGCAACAAAGCTGCTCAAAAGATTCAAGAATAGAAATAAGCGGATCCTAACAGAACTCTAAGTAACAGCATTCCCAAGAGGCTCAAAGTGTTTTGATCCAACAATAAACAAATGTCAAAAACAGCCACATTTCAAGGAATACATTGTCATTTAGCTGCCGTTGGTGATACAAAATTTTTGGGCGTATTAATTGCTAAAGACTCCGCAAGTTTACTCCCAGTTTTGTTCGTTCTCTAACAACAGCTTTCTTCAGTTTATGCTCTGTATGAATTACGCGCATTGATTGTCGTGATCCACTGAGAATTTTTTGATGACCTAAAGGAGAAGCAGAACGATGTGGCAGAACTGTAAAAAGATTGAATCACTGAAGACCTTAATAAGCTTCTCCCTGGCGTACGCACCGTCCGCGACAACATAACAGCACAGAAAATGTAAAATTAGTCGTTTCTGACTTCGATTCTGGGTCATTTCTTTAATCTCTAACGAACGACAATTCTCATCTGAATTCTGATCAAGAAGGAAAGCTTTGGCTGAAGCTTTGAGAAGAATGGCTTCCCATAGAATAATAAGAGCCATTGGGTCACATCACCTGTTTTTCCCAACCACATCTTCGGAGGATCCTGTGAACTCCAACCGGGAAGTCTAATTCCCATAGTAGCACCTGATCCAACGACTGCGAAAGAACATGTCAATAAGCCGATGACATCAACATTTCGGAATTATATCAGTAGTACCCGTAACGTCTATGCGACCAGCCCGTTCACACGGGTATAAATCTTACATGGGCGCAATGCCATATAAGTACATTTAGAAGCAGAGATTACTTTGCTGTGGCCTACAGCTTGACATTTCCCTGAAGTTGAAAAGTCGTGTGTACTGTAGGGCAGTGGGCTCAGTTCTGCTGTATGGTTGCAAGACGTTAAGTTTGCGTGTCGAAGATGTTCGTCGCTTTGGGATTTCCGATCACTGATGTCCACGCAGTAATGCAGGATTGGATGGAGTGGAGGGGTGAGCAGTATGCGAGTTATGATTCTGTTGTTATTTATAGGTTCTGAAAACACCTTGTTTCAGCGTATGAAGCTTAGAAGACTGCGCTGGTTGGGTCACGTGTTGCGTATGGTAAACACTCGTTTACCCTACCATGCCTTATATTGCGTTCCTCCCACGAAGTAAAAAAAGCCATGTGGAGGTCATCAGATGACGTGGCAACGTGGGATGAGAAAATGTACAGCGATCTAAGGTAAAGTAAGTGTCTCGCGTGTTTGTGGTTGGGGTCCGAAAGACCCGTCAATTAGCTGGCTGGATACACTGAAGGAAATGTCATTGAACCGCGAGCACTGGCGATCGTGTTGCCAAGTTCTGTTGAATTAGAATGGTTGAAAAGGTGTGTTTGTGTAGTTACCGGTTTGCTTTTATGTTTCCTCGAACCTTTATTGGAGGAAACTTACGCTATGGTAGGAGACAGTTTGCGGATAAGTGAAGTTCATTTCAGTTCATACAACAGCACGGTGTGACGGACAAACTCATTTTCAGCTATTCGAAATCATTCTAATGCATAACGGGACAGGATGGGTAAGAGATAGAGCACTCTGAGCAGTTGCATACTTATCACTACCCATCCAGCTCATTCCAATGAGTAGCACGGTCCTGATTATCCTGCTCGACGACCGATGTAGTATGGAATTATTTGTAAACGTTTAATTCATGGGGATTGATGCACGCGCATTGCTAGGGGGCAGCTTCTAAGCCGAAACACGGTTAGGGTTTTCATCCAAATCCTTTCGTTCTAACAAGGACCTGAACGCAAAACAGTGAAGGAGGGATATGGCTAAGTGGAAACCCATTTACTTGGATCAATTATTCTTCCATTCATTTTCCCACTGAGCTGTCAGTTCAAATGAACCCCGACCGGGCGGACGAGGAAACCAATTCGTCAGACCTCTACCCATTGACTTTCCAGATGTGATTCATCTTCGGCGTGAAAAGGGAAAGACAGATACGCATGATGGAATGACAACATTTTGCACTAAAGAGTGAGTGTTAAGTGGAGTATACCAAATAATCGTAGGTGTCTGCAAACAAAGACATTCAGTCGCATAACTTTCCAAATGTTTACAACAGAATATGATGTTTGGGAGGATTTCCTTTTTAGCGATCAGTTACTGTTCCCGATGAAATGCATGTTGCGCTGTGACTCACAAACACGTGATGCGAGGGGCAAGGATTTTCGTTATGTTGGTAACAGGATGGTATTTTTCATCTTGCTTGGTGATGTATCTTATAATTCAATGCAGACTGGTATATCGTGAAGAAAAATCGAAAGCGTTCAATTAGAGCGGAATTCATGATAATCATTCAGAAAGTTATTTTTGACAATGACTACGGAATTTGTTGTACGAAACTGACTATCGAGCAGAATAACGCATTGTATCGTGTTTCAGGCTGAATTTATTAGGCTTTTGACGACAAGAAGATTGGTTATTATTGATTTTTTACGAAATCTCTAGGACCACGGCGGTCGTCAAGGTGGAATTTATTCTTTCACCTGTGCCAGTCACGAAACCGGCATTCGAAAATTTATTTTTAGTCTTATAAAGACTCGATCAAGCTTGCTCTCGGTGTGACTTTGATTCGAAATCCCGGCGCGTAATAAAAACCCACCTTGGTAAAGTTCACGTTACTACTGCGGCGCATTCGATGATAAAAAGTCTGGATAAAGCAGTAGAAGAATGAGCACCATCGGACTACCCGACTGTGTATTTCATCCTAAATGCATAATATATTTTGCACAAATCTGTATACAGATCATCCGTCATTCGAAGGATGAAGTAATGAGGGAGAAAGAGGAGTGGAAAAGAGACGTAGTGTATGGTTCATTGCATGTGCTATCTTCTCTTTCCCCCTCCTCCACGTCGTCGGTAACCAACGGGATGTATATTTTCTCCGTGGGCCTCAGACTACCCGGTTGCCCAGACCGAAGTTAGGCGGTTGGCTTATGGTATTGTTGCCCGAGCCAAATGATCTACCACGAGAGGTGGTAAGACGATCTGAGCTCTCAGGAGCCATTGGGGATTGATTGATTGCTCAGTTCATACACCCTTTGGATAAAGCTAGACATCCTGGGTGCCCAGTATACACCGTTGCCATGGACGTTGGTGATCAAAGTGCTGTGTTTTTGTGCATCAGCGACGATGGATTTGAATCAGGATTACGCCAAATAATGTAGTTCGACTGTAAAGGATTAACCAACCGGGTCGACGGTGCCCACCGTTCCGCTAATACTTGCATTGCATAGTTTTTTTCTTCAATACGAAACGTTTGCTGATAAGGGCAGAGATACTGCTTCATCTCCTTGTGTCCTATTTAGATGATAACAATTGTTTGAATTTTAAAATGAAATATGGCTATTTTTGACTGGTTACAAGTTAAACTCCTGTTTTCTGTGCACGTATTACACAAACGCTCAATCTTAACAGCCACCGAGATGTGCCGCCATCGTCTTGTTACGTGGACAGATCTAGCGGAGAACGGTTAACGTGCCGGCGTATGTGCTGAAATCGTCGTCGTCATGCTTTCTGCTGCCTCTGTCTACTGAAGCAATTAGTTATCCACATCACGCTCGAATTCCATGATAGCTGGTGGGCTTATTAGAAGCCCTCTGCAATGCAACCAGACATGTCTTCTGTCGGATTACGGAACCTAGTTCAACAAGACTCCTCAGTCGATTGAGCAGAAAATGCCTGAGACAGCAAGTAGATGCGGGCAATGTTTTGTTTATATCGTGTTGCTGAAATGGTATCGATAGGGCAGTTTCAGAGGAACGAAACCACAACTGAAGATGACGAGCGGTCGAGCGATTGGAAATCAAGGACCTTCGAAAAGTTCAGCACGAGCTGGAACCCACAGACCTCATATGCGATGAAACGATCGCAACAGAAAAGTGTCACAAATTGATTTCGAGTGTCACAGCAGAACTCGGAGAATTTGATGTTGTAAATCAACCGATTTTCGCCGATTGATGCCGCCACAGTTTGATTGCGCATTTTAGATTTCGGTTAGATTGTCCCACTAACCCTTCAGATTGCGGATCTTCGGGTGAAGTCAGCGGTTGACGGCATGCTATTCCCTTCAGCCAAGATGTGATTTCTTCAGCGGTGAATTGGTTTCCATAATCAGTAGTTAATGCTCGTGGCACACATTCATGACTGAAAGATTTTCGCAATGCTGTAATGGTGACTTCGGCAGCGGCAGAGGTGGTGTAGTACACTTCTGGCCAATGAGAATATGGATCAACGAAGACCAGAGCCCAATATTTACTCAGAAATTGGCATAAATTCTTTCCCAACCCCCTCATGAGGCAGGTCATATGGTCCATTTCTGAGGATGAGAATGTTTTACGTACACAATTTTCACAGCATTTGCGACTCTCAGGGCCACCAGCAAATGAGACGTGCCGATGACCGTTTTGCCAATGCCCAAATGGCCGGGATGCAGAACAGACAAAATAACTCGTAAAAGTGACGGTCGTTTAAATGCAGAATTCCCTTCAGGAGAGAGTACCAAATGATCCGATGATTGAAAAAAGAAGTTTCTTGAGTTTACAGAAACGAAATTTTTGGATGAAATCCATGAGGAATAATTATATGCCAGCTTATCCACATCAGCTTCAGTCCAATGGATTTGCTGGGCAAGTCGTTCATTTGTTAATGGTTACTGTAAGACCGTCCAATGCAGCAACATTTCTTGAATATGAGAGTTATGTGGACTGTTTCCTCAAGCAGATATCTCACTTCTGCTCACGCTGCTACCGGTATCAACCCAGAGAAATTGTCTAAGAGGTGTTCATCACAGCGAAATTTACTGCAGTTAGAATTATCGGAAATAAATTATCATCACGTGAGCGATTTGCAAACATCCTAAGGTATAGTACTCAACCAGCTAGGGAAACATTTGTCAACTGTTCGATATAGATAATGATTCTGTACATCATGCACATTTGGATCAAATTGCTTTCAACATACCTATTTCTTGTCTTGTTGCTGAATTTGCTTGTTTTGAAGTTTCCGGGTCTTTCTAAACAGTACAATTTTAGTCCTTCCACCAGTGACCGAATACCTTAAGCTCGAAGATCCAGAATTTTGCACAACAAAGGAACGTGAAATTATGTAAATCCTGGGCTTCATCTAAATTGCGGCGGATGCGGTGATTGCATATGGCACTTTGAACATGATGGTTTAGCTGAACTGAAAGTTGTTTGAATTAGCTATTCGGCTGAGTATGCGTTTGCTCTGTTTTCCAAGAATCTGGATCCGTGGTTTAAAAATATTTATGTAACAACTATACCTTTGTAAATTTGGATGAATCATTCACTATTATTTCCATCTTTGCTTTTAATCCCATCTAACAGAAATAACAGTGATCGCAACATTATCGTTTTTTAATGTTATTCGTTCTTCATTGGTCTATAGCTCCTCTAACCACCTAAAACACTCAGTCGTCAGTGTGGCCTTTTTTGGCTCACCGGCCAAATACGGGTTACAAGCATTTTGGAATGTAAACTTTGATGTCGATTGCGGGGAGAATATGTACTCAACTTCAAAACTACGTCCGATTGTCTTGCTTAATTTCTAGGGCTGCAAAATCTAGATCGTAGGACCAACGCGCCAAACAATCTCCCAGGGTTACAGATGAGACATTATGAACAGAATTTAGCGGCTTGTAGTGGCATAAATCCTTTGGAAGAAATCAATTGTGTTCGAACATCCTTTTCACAAAGATCTGCTTTGATATTTGATATCAATTCTGTGAGATGTGTTCTGATGCCTTCGTTTTATCGCAAACAAGGTTCGCAGGTTTCCGGTCGTGCTGCACGTCCTGAGATTTCCCGCTTTCAGTCCGCTTCGACCATTCGGCACCTGTCTGCGGTGGCTTGCCATCTCGTGTATTGTCGTATCGGTGCTACGTCAGTGCCAAGATACGTACAGTACGATTCAAACATTCCATTGTTGGCTCCGGTCTGCTTTATTTTTCGACGGTATCGAAATCAGATAAAAGAAAGGTGCGAATTCGCATTCAGAACGTCTTCTACACCCCTATCAGAACCCTGACCAGTTATAGTTTTGGGATTTACAAGCTTTTATAGTGGGTGATCCTTTGCCGCGATAGCACAGGGGGTCACTCTGGTATTCCCTTTCCAACCCCAAAATAGACATTCAAATAATTTTCCTCTTTGTTGTTTTCCTAATGAAACCGTGGGCGTAAACGTAAAATATGACCAAAAAATCTTTTTAGTGGGCATATGAAACCCACAGTTTGTTAAAGGAGATTTTCCTCAAGAATGAAAAGCACTACGTTATGGTCCCGGAGAGCAAACGGGAGCTTTATCTAGGTTTTCTATGCTAGTAGTGCCCGGATTTTTCAATGAGAATTCTTGATAATTTGAATTTTGTTCATCCATCCGTATACCAAACATACTACTGAGAAGAAAAACCAATACTTTCGGGCCTTGTGTCCCCTTTCTGAAGGTTATCCCTAAGTGACCGACGAAAATCCTCCCAACAGTCACGATGTGATTCTTGAATGAACTTATCAACCTTACGATTCTAATGTGATTCTAGTGACAAACCAAGAAAGGAACGCACTAGGGATGGTTGGACAGTGGCGCACCTGCTCCGCATACCTAAAGAGCGGCAATAACCGTGAAAGCGGTCGTGTGCTTCCGGAACAATTCTATTCATCCATTCATCCGTATGAGAAACATGCTGTTGAGAAGATAAAATTTTCCTTTACTTTTCCAGAATTTAGATCCACGGAATTCATCTGCGGAGACATTCGCCTACGGCGAAGAGGAGACATGAAAGCGATGATGAGGCAGATAACTGTAAGCGAAATGACTGCATCGTCTGAGGACACACCATCATAGAAAACAGGTAATATTGGAAACTGCTTCAAACTGCGTTAATCTTAATCAATTGAGATGGTTATCTTATCATACTTTCGAAAAGTAGTGAAGTTTCTTATTCCTCATTTGTCAATATAGCTTAGTCGGTTGGTCTTGAAGGTAACAATGATTTTAATAAAAAATAAATGATGCTTACCGTTCAAGCCTTGAAAGTGAGCTGTGTTTCCGCGCTATATTTTAGTTTCAGCTGTTTAAAAACGAAAGTAGATCTATAGTTAGAGATAACGCCTTTAATAGGATTTGTGGCACGCGAGATGACCGTTCAAGGAAACGTGGCCAAGAGGACAGTAACCGTAATGTTACGTGGCTTGCGCA
The DNA here is from genome assembly GCA_008360955.1 of Fasciolopsis buskii. Lineage (NCBI taxonomy): Eukaryota > Metazoa > Platyhelminthes > Trematoda > Plagiorchiida > Fasciolidae > Fasciolopsis > Fasciolopsis buskii. The sequence continues at coordinate 13,464 of LUCM01009745.1, read as the reverse complement.
AGCTGAATTTGGATATTCCTTTCTTATCATTTACTTTCTTTATTAATGAAATAACAATGTACATCATTTTTCAGGAAGGAGGCCGCGGCCAATAAAGGGCTGTCAAGTGGGGAAGTTGACCAGTGGTGGGAGGTTTCGAACCCGCGACCTTCACGTCCAAACATCACGACCTTATCCGCTTGGCTACCGCCGGCCAAAGAGGAAGTTTTCGGGGACATCGCGCATGACTGCCGTCAATAACCTTCCTAATGGGATTTACATTCACTTCAGTTTAGAATAATCTCTCCAAAGAATTTCCGAGGGTACCGTGGTGCTCGCTCTTGGTATCACCGAAATGCAAATTTGCGTCGATGGCCTCCATTCAAAAGCCTAAAGCAATTAATGTGGCCGATTTTGGGTCGCACTGAAAAGCCAAGGTCATCCGAACTTTTAATACAACATTTTGGTGGCAACTCGAAGCCCATGAGTGTACAAGAATCCATGGGAGTCAGTGCTAAATAGCTGGTGGACGTAACAGTTAGCACTTCACTTTAAAATATTGCCATAATTTTTAGTTCACGGCAGGTCAGCCGCTTTCAATTAATTTTGTTTACCGTTTTGGAGTTTGTCGTTGATAACACTGTTGATGACGTCCATTCAAGTCGGATAGTTGATGATGCCAATGGTCTCTGGGTAAAAATAGCATCCAACAAGCTAATCAAACTGGTTAAAAGGGTTATATTCCGCCATCCCATTGGCTAATCTTTGATGTGTGACTACACAAATTGATCATTGGTTTGTTTCTAGATGGAGGTCTATTTCAGTAAATTAAGATTACTCATACAAATGTTAACGTTTACTGTGATAACTGACTGGAATTATATCAACGGATGCCACATGACATACGGCAAGACTTGGAAAGCGGAAATGTACTTCATTGTCTTGTTTAATTGTCCCTTAGAAAATTGGTAACTTACTTGACAGAATCCAGTGACGCTGAACCGGTGGTTAGGCGAATGCGTCATTAGATTGATGCCGACTACTACCCTCTGTCACCGCCGTTGGAAGACATGCCGTTGCACCTCAATTCAGTTAGGACAACGGTTGTCACTAAACTAAAGGTTCGTCTAACGTTTCCTATTTTCATGTTCACTCTCATTCGGTTCATCGTAATAACCTAGCTGAACAGTTTAGCCAAGTTATCCAGATCGATAAGATGCCATCTGATCTGTTTAACTTCACAACTATAGTGCTCAATGTGCTCTACAGTTGTATAACGTTCCAGTTAGCGGTTCATTATTCTTAACCTGTTCTACTGTAGATGGCAACAATGGAGGCGATTAAAATCGACGGGAAAACAATTGCTTGTAAATGATGACTTAAATATAAACTTATTCATTTATCCTGTTTTTTCACGTAACCAGCAGAGGAGAAAAGGGCCTTTGGTCCGCCCGTGATCTCAACGATTCATGTTCCTTTTTCAAAGCGATTGGCGGTAAAAAGATGTGCTTTATGTGGTCTATTATACAAGAAAATAAGAAAGTCAGTTATGGTGTGGTGAAGTATGAGTAAAGCGATTTAATTTTGTGTTCGAAACTGCTGGCCCAGCATGAATCGGAAATCCCTGAAGGGATTTGCATGATGGTGGCAACAGATTAGTTGAAATTTAGCTGGACAGTTCGTCCTTGTCTACTGGTCTAAACAAGTTTGCCGCTGACTGTAATCTAAGTGCCCCATTTTTCTTTCATTAAGGGTCAATCAGGGGGACGTTAAATGGGACTCCAAAGTGACTGTAAACGTTATACCCGGGGGACACTCGTGCTTCCCGCGTATCGAACCTGTTTGCCAACTCTCGGATCCGCGTAGGCGACGAACGACTGCTTCTCTTTTGATGTCATTTTGTTAAAATCTTTCGGCGAAGTTATCAGACGGTGCTCAAACGCACCATTTCCGCTAGTTGTTTTATTTCGGTAATTAGGAGCTCGATGAGACAAGGGCACACGAGTGTTGTTAATACGCTGTTGTTGTGGTATTCTCCAAATCACTGCAACTAAGCGTGCCAATTCTAGATGAAAGAATAGGATTTTCAAAGAAATGAGGCACATTCTTGAAGCAACTTCTGAGAAACGCACTGCCTGGTTTTCACTGATAACTGTCGAGCAACTTCTGACTAGAACTGGGATTTAGAAACTAGTTGGTGCAGATAATTTTATGGAACGCCTGTTGCCCGACAGATAAATCTGGAAGCAAGCGTTACGATGCCTTCTAAAGCTGTTTGCAAACGTTCTTATAAACCCAACGAAATGCATATTCTCTTGAGAGGACTAATGAAAATTGTCCCTTGCGGTGTCTCAAGAAACGTTTTCGGATCATTGGGAGCGCCTATTTCCAATTTTTGCAAGCCAAGTAACATTGTGACAACATTTCTCATTTTCTGAAAGCGTTCCGTCTGTCAAAGGCACCACTTTGCTTTTGCCGAAAGCTAAAACAGCTCAACTTGATGTGCGAATTTGTAATCGTCTACCATTTCGTTCAAATCATTACTATCCACATCTATTGATTTACTTCTTCTAACAAACGATTAAAAAGAAAATTCACGAAGTCTTGGGGGTCTGACAGCAAAATCACAACAATCTATTAGCGATTGTCGCTATGATTAGCATTCTTTCCAATAGCAGCTATTTCCTTTGGTAATGTTCTCAGACGTTCTAGTCATTTCATCTAAAATTTTTGGCACGTCCTTCATGGGCCTTCACCTTGAGGCATTAGAAATCCCGCGCAGACAACGTTTACCTGGTTCCAAGAATATGACATCCACATTAATTAGAAGTTTCTTCTCCACTCGGGCCGAACCAGCCCTCGATGGCCATTAATTTTGGCCGTCGTTTATTTTATGCTTGATGCATGTACTCTTTAGTACTATAGTCATACCTTCTGGTAGAGGTTAGTCTGGGGTCATCTGGTATAGTCAGGGATCACCCCAAATCAGTGCAGCGTTTGTTGCGGTTCGGTTTCGCTTCATCCAGTGTGCTTGCGGATTGCAGGCATTCAGTTGTTTTACAGCGAATATCGCTAGTCATGCTCAGGAAAATCCTAGGAGATGTCGTAGAAATGTCGGCAAGATGAATAAGGTGGAAATTATATCTGCGGCTGAGAAAATCAGCAGGTAGACTGATGACAACCAGGACTCGTTTGATAATATATGATAAAGAATCAAATCCAGAGTCATTGCAGAATAGGTTTGCCCCAATGTATGTCAGCAGAATCCAAGGTAAGGCAGACTGGTGGACACCAGCAGTACACAGGGCGATCAAGAAGTTGCCCAAAAATGGAATCTTTGCAAAACAGCCGGAAGTGAGAACCCGGGAAAACTACAGAAAGCATTGGAATTCAGCTGAGCATTCAGATCTTTAAGCTACAGCTGGGAGTGGAAGCTAAATCTCCAAGTGCGAACTCCTACATCCGGGACCTGCTCAAAGCGACTTTCCATCACCTCGTACAACAAGTGACGGATTTTTGCCGAGAGAGAGTTGGACAATCCCTTGTCGGAACGCCCGACTAGGATCCGAATTCATTAATGAGCTTGTCGACAGATCACCGTATACCATCACGCGACCGTATATCCGACTACAACTGCGTGCAACAGTTCGTCTGTGGGACACTTCGTTGCATACTCTTCCGGTGGAGAGCATGAGTAAGTGTGGTCGATCCGAGTCGAAAGACCTTTCAGTCGAGGAAGACTTACGATCGTAGGCGGGCGGTGGAGTGGTCTCGCGGTTTCGAGTAATCTGGTCGAAGAGTGAATTTTGTCGATGAACCTCGATTTTGCTGGGAAGATCCGGCCTGTTGTTCTGCCGGATATTTAGCTCTCGCAGAATTCGGTGTCAAACGCGCATCATTATCTCGATGAAGTTCAGATCCAATTGACGAATGTAGTGCGGAATTAACTTAACCCACGATGTGAGTTTCCACAACCATCTCCGTGTGGCTCCTTTGAATCGCTGAAATGGGACATCAGTGAGAGTTTATGCATCACATGATACGGAATACGCTCTTGTTCTCAAATGTTTACTACACTCGAAGCAAGGAGGTAAGTGATTTCTCATCAGCTACTTCTC
>LUCM01009744.1:25238-36138 GCA_008360955.1 Fasciolopsis buskii | reverse complement strand
CGCGCCACTCACTTCGGTTCTGAACCATACCTCTCAACGTCTCCAATCACCAACAGTCCTCATTTCTTGGGCCCCAACCACAAAGGGAGGAAGCACCAACCGAAGACAAAGTCGAAGCTAGCTCATTCATATCTCTACGCCAAGTCATAGCCAGACCGCTGCGTCGCTTCTTCCAGCCTTGACCAGCACGTGCGAAATGAGCACGAAAGGCAGATGATGGGCAGGCATACGCAATACGTGTTCAAATCACCAGAGGCGACGCAGGGCAATTATCTTTGTAAGGGTAGTAATTTATTCTAAGGATAACCATGGGGCAGGCTAGAAAGTTACCTCCTTTAGCGAGTTGCATTTCATGGGGCAGTAACTCATTTTTTGTTGCATGGAAACGTTTTATGAGGACCGAAAATTCATTTTGGCGGAAGTCAGGTGAATTAACGGGGTTCCATGCCCGTTGGTCACTTTGGCAGCAAATAGAAATTCGCTATCACCTGTCCGTTTAGGTCCTTATTAGGTTTTGTGCCACCCCAACTTTCAGAATCCTGGTTGCCGGCTCCCCCTCTCCTAGCGGCTGCAAGGCCTGCTCCTTCCACTGCATTCATACTTGAAGCATGACATAAAAAATGCCAGATATCTGAGTAATCTTCTGACATGTCAGCGTACTTTCGTTGAAGAGCTTATCTCACTGACTACAACGTAAATGTTTCATCAATCGGAATTTCATCCAGGAACGTGGTAAACATCATTCGTCTCCTGTCTGCCCTGCTTTGCACCCATCAACTCGCGCACTGACACCCGCATCGGGGAGTATTGTGAAACTTGACGCTCAACCGCTGATCCGTCAGAAACGTACGAACACTCGACATCGTTTATGTTCGCAAAACATTCAATCAGCAAACGATTCTAAGCGGCGTGAATCCGAGATCACTGATGCGGATGTGCTACTGGATAAGGTGCTCGAAGAGTTTCCCTTGTTGGATTTGGACAAACACGACCGCAGAATATTACAGCAGAAAGCAGGTATGTCTGGTGATCGCATTATATGGAACTGTATTGTTTATGTTTGTTGCTACCCACAGCTCAATGAAGTATATTTTTCTGACAATAATTATTATACATATCTTCTTATGGAATGAAAAGTGTATTTACATTATGTGCATCGAAGTTTGATGCGACGGAGAAATCTAACTGGCAATATTTCGCGTGCCCTAAACAAGAGTGATTTTTATTCTGTTTCAGCCAACTCTTCATGTCACCTCATTAAACTTTTAATTTGACCCCTGTTTTTTTTAAAATAATTATGGCTAAATATTTTAGAAAGACGATTTTCCTTAAGTAAGGACTACATAACAGTGTTCCGACTCGGGACATTCATATCTGAAAGCGACATGATCTTGTCCACTTGACGGTTGTCCACATTTAAATGACTAAGTGGCCCGAAATTCCCTAAGTTGAGTTTCTGAAAAGGTCATTTACAGTCATGGCGTGTATGTTCTCAGTCCAAGCACCGCTGATTGGCCGATCAAGTAAAGGTCGGCCACGTTAGCAAGACTTTATCCTGCCCAAACACAATGCTAACCGAAGTGATTAAGAAGGCGAAAATAGTGTTTTACGCCCCCCCCCAGTCGCTACTTTTTGTGCAACAAGGTCTACTGTGCCCTAGCGCCAATAACAAGGTGAGATAATAAACGAAATCAAGAAATTCCACGCATACAGCTACCTTTAAAAATTTCCTGGATGCAGAGATGCACGTCGTCACAAGGCAGGTTGTATTCAACTTCCGTGCGTTTTCTTTCGAAGTGTTTAAAGGCATTCATGCAGATGCGTGGACAGAACGGTGACGAATTTTTATACATCAAGTTCACTCGTCTGGACAAAACCACGGCAAAATTTCAAGTTACCACTTGCTTGGGTATTGGACATATACAGAGGGTTTGGATTGCATTCCTTATTTTGAGTCATAGCGGAAAACCTATTGTGGTAAGCATAGACTGGAGAAAAGTCTTATTTCCGTTTCTTACGTGAGTGGGTACTGCACTGCATCTAGCCACACACGGGAAGGTGAACTAGCGCTCTGCACAGCCGGACGCACATGCTGAATCAGCAAATGCACCAAGCATATGTTCGCTGACCATTATGTATCATTAACGTTCATGATCGTTCAGCGTTACGTAAGTGGTTAATTTAAATACAAAAATTACCAATGTTTCTGGGAGATTCTGGTCCCCTAGTCTGAAGCTTGGTCAGGGTGACATTATCAATGCGTGTCACCTCAGTTGGTGTTGAAATAGCTGCCGGCTAAGTGTCTTGCTCAGCAAAAGAACACCGTGAAAGCCACCATCTTGAGCAACGATGAAAAGATTCCTGAAACTTGATGGGTTTTTTTCTGTGCGACTGAACTAAAGTGCAACCTCAAGTCACTAACGGTTCCTCCAAAAAATGTCACCTTTCATTCGTTCGCCATGTTTTCCACCTTATATTTCAGTGAGCTCTTTGGGAAGGTTCAGTTCAAGTGACACATGTCGTGGAAGAATTTGTCGAACTGTTTCCGAGCGCAAACTAACCTGGTATGAAGAACGTCAGCGGCGGCGACTGGCGCAGCTTATTCGTCAGGAATATCAGGCGGATCGATTACGAGATTTACGTGCCAATGAGGCTGTAGATCGTCGAATTCGGGAAGAAGCGCGAGATCGCCGTTATCAGCTGGTTCGGGCTCGAAACTATTATCGTCAATTTGTACATGACTTTCGCGCGCGTAAATTAGCTAAAATGTCAGAGGAAGAAGCTGTAAGTAGTGTATAAAGTCCAATTGATGCGCTTGCTTATAATTTACTTCCTGAATGCTAAAAAATTAACTAAATTAGTTAAAGGTAAATTTCTGGGCTTCGGTTTCATGACGAACGCTACAAATCCTTCGAAATTCCAGCCTAACCGACAATCTTCGGACTATACTTGTTTTCCAACATATGTATATGTATGCATATATTTGAATGACTGTGTTTGTATGTATTCTTTGGGCTCATTGGCAATGAAGAAATCAAGGTTTTCCATGTATTTTGTGCCTCCCAAGTGAAGCGTTCACCCAAGGGTTGAAGAGAGTTCGTTTCTGCTTTCATCGTTGACGGTGATTGAAATGTGCAACCAATTGTTTGTAGGTAATAAGTTACATCATAATTGGCAATGCCATTGGGGCGGCGATCACAGCCAGCACTGCAAAAAGAGACTTCAGCTGTAATAATCGAAGATATTTCTTAGGCCTTAACGGCTATAGTCTGTCGCTGAAGGATAAAATCTATCATTCCATTATTCGTGTGGTCTTACTGCATGAACCATGACCACTCCCAGAGGACGGTTTTTAGTTCTAGTCGATCTTTGTCTACGCAGAATTGTTTGTGTGCGATGGTGAAGTCATGTTCGCAATACTGGAGTTGGATGCCGAGTATTAGGGTCTGATGATCCCTGTATCTTGTTTCTCACCTAGTGATACCGACTGAGGTAGCTTGGGCATATACTAAAGATGCTTGTCGAAGAAGAAGTATAATGCGTCCCTCATTGTGGAGAATATCGTCTAAACGGGAGTAATGGATTTGTAAACATCGGGACCGAATGACGTATAGAGTGTATCGAACGTTCCCTCAGTCATTTGATCGTAAAACTTGCCTTGAGGAAGACTACCCACGGTAGTGGAAACGTTGGCGTATTACATCTACCAACAACGCTGTTATCAATATCATACCATTCACAATAAAAAGGGTTAATGGATGTTGCAAAAAATCAGCCTTATGATAGTTTGGCGGCCTTCATAGTTTGCTTTCGTTCTTGATCTACTACATGCGATATTCAGTCCTACGAAGCAAGAAACAACCGATGGCTCACGCCTATCGATTTTGGCATCTAAATTTTACCGCTCCCGTTTATCGTCTTAGGTATTCTATGCAATTTCCTCAATACTCACGAAAGCGTTTGGTGCTGACCAGAACAATAAGTCACAGTCTTTGAAATTGATCCGCGGTTTCGAAAACTCGCTTTGTCTGTGCCGGACACAAACCGAGATATTCCGTTGGTCAGCCGTGATCTCGCGATAATGATTGTCAGTCTCAATGGATGAACCCAAGCGGATGGATTCTGTTCCAGCTAAATCGCGAACGTGTTTCAAAAGCACAGTCAAAATGAGGTTGCGTCATCGCATTGACTACAAACCTTTATATGACGTAAAGTCGTGTTCAAATGACGAGGCTGACGGGAAGCAAACCGAAAGAACCACTTGATACGTGTACCACAATGTAGATCACCACGAGCTGTTCCATTATACACCTTTTCCTTGAAAGAAAGCCAGATGTCATGGTGGCGCCATAAGGGATCGCGAGTTCGCGAAAGCTGCTCTGGCTTTCGCAATTCGTGATGAGACCACCTCCCAAACACATCCACCAGGTGTGATCAGACTCTCGAGATACTTGAAGCTATTGACTACCTTTAGCCTATCACCACAAAGGATGGGTGCACACACAGGCTCCCGCCAATCTTAAAGAAGTACCTTTCATTTTGAAGGTGCAAAGCACATACCGTATCTGGATACATCGGTACGTCGTCTAATGCGACTCTTCCGGAAATCCTTGCCGGACAAATGGAACACGACAGGGGGCAATGGCCCTATTTAAATGGTGAGCCATACTCCCCGTGTCACAGTGCCACCACTGGGCCCTTGTGGTATTTTTAGGAAGATCGCTTGGAGGCGAAACCTTTCACGCCCTCGACACTGCTGCTGTTTGTCGGAGGTCGCTTATTCGGTGTGCTTGAGCCTACCTTAGTCACGGCTAACCACCTGGATAGTGTCTGTTACCTTATCCGCGTCCCAAGGACACGCCCATTAGCAGGCAGTTCCGTTATGGCTCAATTAACGCTTGACCCACAGGGTCTTCAGAATTGGTGCACTGATTTGCCGGTCAATACTTGGTTTCCTCCAGCTAACGTTCTCAGTTACGTGAGTATTTATCGTGGATGACTACAAGACTTTGACTTTGGCTTGACCTACGTCATTCAGGGCGAGAAAGGATAACGAATTGGGTGGATTGATATAATCTCTCTTCAGAACAAGATCCTACACAGACAGGGCGTGCGAGTCCGTTTGGTCCATGCTTGGTTCCATACGCCGTTTGTTTGATGGACTTGCGCTCGGAGCTTTTTGAAGTCTCGTACGTCTCCCAGGTAGGTCCTCGCTTTGAATGTGCTTGACCGGTTTCCTTCTCCTGTACAAGTGCAGTATTGAAGTATTGAAGCTGGAAAGATTGTGATGGATCGCTACATGCCTGATTGTTGGACCAGGTGGATTCAGCTGAATTGGACCGTTTCGAGCGGTGGGCCTTTGGATTCTTGTAGATCTCATTTACTCCAGGCTTATTAGTTTTGAAGGTCTAGGTGTTGCCCTACAGGTCACATTCCTTTTTCTGGAGCTCTGCCGTTTGCGTAGTCAGTGGTCAATAGGCCTAGCATTGGTTACCGTTTATCGCGGATTGTGTCCAAGAAGTGGGACGCGCTTCCCGTTGAAGTGGTGACAGAAAATAGTGATCGCTTATTCAAACGCATACTAGACGATCATATGTTGGGCAGGTTTCAGGTGCTCTGTGGCTAGAGTCTGTCCCCCATTTGGTAAGATGGTGCTCACGCGGGATTGTTTCTCTCTGCTTCCATTCGAGGTGTCTGAAGACACATGCGATTTATTGGTACCTGATATTAGTTGACTGCTGACCGTCTGTACCGTTGGTTTACAGTAGGCTAACTGGTTTCTGTGTTCGAATTTCATATTTCATTTTGGCTGTTTGTGAAGTTTCGTTTTACTGCTGTAAAACTGCACAAGGTTGGAGTTACTTACGTTTATTCGTATTTCAAGCCAAGGTTGGTTATTATCGTGTTCAGTGATTTTGATGTTTCATGATTGTGTCTTACATGCGACTACTGTGCTATTGTGGAGTGACATTCGCTTATCGATCAAAGGTTGGGTATACGCAGCAGCACTGGGATCGGTACTTCTGTACCGCTCTGAAGCATGACCATTGAGAACAAATATTCGAAGACTTTCGGTGTTTGAACACCGTTGTCTTCGTAGTATTGGTAGAATAATGTGGGAGAATATTTCGAGTAACCCAGAGGTTAGGCATATGGTAGTGGGGTGTAGGGTTCAGTTCCTAGAACAAACAATGAATGAGATTAGATTGAGGTTTTTTGACATGTTTTTGCGCATGCCCACAGAACGGCTGTCTCGCTATATGCTCCTCTTCGACACAGGTGATGGTTGAAAGGTGGTTGGAAGGAAAATACGGGAAGTATGAAGACTTTAATCAATGGACTAACGCCAGTCAGGTTAGCGGAATGGGGTCCACGAGATTCAGCCGCGAATTATAGTTGGAGGCAATAAGCGATATGGCTCATTGCCGCAGTCAATGATATTCTTGCACCCGAACTCTTCTTCCGTGTATTTCCTCAAATTTTTATTTTGCAGTTGATGTTCCATTACTTCTCGTTCATTTTTCTGTTTGAATTGATAGTGCTGTGAGGTAGCAACCATAACCAGAGTACTCTAGTACAAGCCTAGTAGCTGTGCAAACTGAAACTGTCTTGGAGTTGTACATACTAGTCGGTCCAACCGGTTTAACCTATTTGTCATGTTTGAAAAGTCCGGAAATTCTCACTGAGGAAACTAAAAGCATAAATTTGGTGAGCAAGCTAAATTTCATTGATTCATAGTCATCCCATTACGTTTCAGTATACTAAACAAATTGCAGTGGATTGAAGTAATTAAACAAAGGAAATATATTTTCTTTTCTCTCTTCATGACTTCCAACAAGGTGTTTCGACGCTTCTTTGAATGTCTGATAGCCCGTGAACGACAAAATCTGATGGAACTACAAAAAATGCAGCGAGAAGAACGTCATCGAGCGGAACAATTGCGGGAACAAGCAATTTCGAGTTTGGAACATTCGTATCCTTTCTAGTAGTAACTGTACACTTGCTTGGTGCTCTTATTAGATAGTTTTATCATGAACCGCTAATTTCACTCTCATGTCCTTGACCAACAGTAATTGTTTGGCTGCCTGTAGACATCGTGTACGAATGGCCTTGGTGAATGAATCCATTCTTCGCGACCGGGAAGAACGAATGTTGCGATTACGGAATGATCGAATAGTAAGTTGTGATCATTTTTTCGTTTGTGCTGCTGTTCAGTATTGTGAACGGTTTAATTTGCACGGCTATACTAAGGCTTGGATTATCATCCAGCAATGGAATGTAAATTAAAACAAGAAGACCAAGCAATTCGAGTAGAATGCTATACAGGTAACTTACTTAGACAAGCGGAGAGCTTGAGTGCAACTGCACAGATGAACCCGCTCGTTCTTGGCGTTTTATCCTCCCCTGCCCCTTGAAGGTATGATTGAGTTATTCATCGTTTTCTGACGGGATTCTGCGCGCAGTTTATGTGCCCTTCTAATCTTGGCTAAGGAGGAAAACAGACTCGCCAATCTGAGTGGTGTATTCATTAGTATTTGGGACGGTAGGAACCGGAAACTGTTAAGATGCACAGGAGACCAATATTTAAGCAGCAACAATCCCAACTGCTCTAGGTACACGAATGACTAGTTTAGTCGGCCTTACTTTAGAAATGTATCTTTATTTGCTCATTCTCCAATGTGGGGATTCGCGAAGTATCATTCATCCAAACACCTTGGATTCCCTTTCCTTGTGGAACGTTGCCAACTTCCCTTCTTTTGATATTGAGACAATGCTAGATGCTAAGAAAGATTATGGACCCGAAAATTCATTTGAAGTTGCCATTATTGAAAGCCCAGTACGTATATCTACTGCACTGCCCAAATCTTAGTGTTCATTGTTTTTGGTCACTTCAACGCTGCACACTATATTATATAAGGCAGCGAAAAGTATTGTCTAAAACACTTGAAGGTTTGCCACGTCTCCAAATCAATCATGCGTTACTCCACTATCGTAATCACCGAATACAATGCCGATCTCTTGCTCCATCCTTGACATATCCGGTTATCCGGTTTCTATTCCCCAGTGTCATGCTGGCATCAAGATCGTATTGAATTTGAGGACTGGGCGCGGGCTGTTAAATTGGATGCTAACAAATCGTCCTTTTAATATACAGTGCTGTTGGAAGGTTCTGTACGTGTCGATAAAAACCGACGGACGCACCAACGACTATTCACCGTGTGCATATAGACCCCCTGGTGCTACAGACGAGTTTTGTGTGGTCTTGTCTGGATCACTTTTAGGCATGCTTTCAATGGTCGTTGCTGCTGGTTTTAACATTTCAGAGAACAGAAACGCCCATTGGAGGCTCGGTTGAAGTCTCAGTTGATCGAACCAGCAATAGCGATTGTCTCACTCAAGTTTGTTCCAACCATGGACTTTTGTCGTAAAAAGCGACGTTTGCTCTTGACGCCTCCTCTTTTGCAGCATACGATTCAAAGTGACCATTTGTCGTTAGTCGCCTATGGCTTTAGTCACCTGAGGATTATTGATCATTCTGATCCACGCCTGTGGTTCCTTGATCTATGCTCGCTTTTGTTTCCCCTGAACCTGTGGTCGCATCAACAGAAAACACACGTCATGCACAGTTGCGCGCAGATAACGATCCTGGACGTGTGTTGAAGATGGGGCTTTTACTTGTATGTTGATCCCACCCGATGTGAAGGATGGGAGCGAGCTTTGGGAACAGACCAAACAAACTCTGTGTTCAATGGTAGATGGAGTGGAGAACCCTAGGTCTTGTGTGTCTCGTAAGAGATGAGTATTCTCAACGTCAGCTGATCTTTCAGATACTCGTAGGTTCATCATTCCTGATGGAACACTTAGTAGGGTATGTAAATCCTTAGAGCGTTCGGTGTCTAGAAGACCGAGAAATGATGACGATCAGTGACAGATAGGGAAATTAAATGTAAGGAAATGTAAATGGTTGTGACTATCGGCCCCAGCCGCGTTGTTTACCGACTGATATGAAGTTCTGGTTCGTAAAATCCATGTGTGAGTGAAGTGATTCAGGGACCCGGTGGATTACCGATTCAATCTCAAAAATGCTGCCTGGACCGGCTGAAGTGAACTTGTTAAGAAACATTAAATTTGGCCCAGTTTGACAGCCAGACGTCCGCCTATACCCGCAAGCCCAACAATGTTAGTTGATGTCAATCGTTAACCGGAAACGGAAGTTGTCAGAGCAAGACACTTTCTGAAAAGACCTGAATCTGTTATGTGACATTGTCCGTCTTCATTCTTCTCCACGAAATATAAACATTTCGATTAGCAGAACTCTTGGGGTGGAGTTGCAAAAGGGAGTGCACCCCTAAGGCCCTGTTATTTAGTGACCGTACTGAGTTATGGGAAATGTGAAAATCATAGGGATTAGTGTGGTAACTGTCGCATCCAAACTGCTTTCAGGCATTATTACCTGTCGATTGTCTTTTGCTTGCTAAGTGCACGCGCCTGAGAATCCGGCTTGCCGGATTAGGGTTGTATTAGTTACATCTCTATACGATAGGAGTTAGAACACCAAAACATCTTCCGTGTACTCACGGTCCTTGTCATTCCTTATCTGAAAGTGGTGCTCGGCTCAGTTAATTAGGGAGGTCTGTGGCGCCATCTCTCACTGAAATGTATGCCACAGCAATTCATTCCTCTTTATTATTCGTTTTATGTAATCAACCAAATCCGAATTAGCGCTTTTGGTTACCTTTTATCTGAGTTCAGCACAAGAAGTGGTGTTCATCAAAGTTACCCACTGTCATCCTCCCCTCCCAACTTTATAACTGAGATGATTACAGAAATCGTCCTATCCTTATGTGGGAGAAATGGCATCCATATTTGCTCAGAATATGGGGATGATGTGCTATTGTCTGAAGACCCAGATAAGTTGCACCTATTTCTTGACCGTCAGAGCGGCAGTGTAGCTATATTTGGTATGCATTTTGCACAGCCAAAATATGAAATGCTGCCGCAGGACTTCATTGGCCCCGAGCTAAACTTTACAAAGAAGGAATTGAGAGAAGTTTGTTTGTTATTTGGGCCGTCACGTCTCATTACATGTTCGTACATCAAACTAAGTATCCTCGCGTTTACATGATGTTCATCTAGCATTTATCAGCTTGAAATATTTGTGGCTTCGAAACGACGTCCACTTATTGACCAAAGTGGCATTTACATCCCAATGTTAAAGTTGACCCTTCTGTACGGCTCAGAAACAAAATCGGTGAGAGCAGGATACCCGAAGATTGTCTGTGTTGTTAGGAGAATTATCCTGGTAACTCAGCTGAGGCTTAGAATGTTTGGCTATACAGTTGAACCTTTAGAAGACATCGTTGAATCTACATGGTTACCGGTGGTTTGGCCATGTGCCCCTGCACATACTTCTTCCTCGGTTTACTCTTGCTTACCGAGGTAGGTGGTTGTGAGATGTCTCGCAGTAATCCGCCCCTGACATACGTAGAAGTTATAAGGACCCTAACGAGTAGACTGAATTGTATAGGTTCTGTAACGCTGCCGGGCTGCCTCCCATGATAATCCCTAACGCGCTGGTTTTACACAGCAAGTGGTATGGCTTACTAGTACAGTCCGTGGATCTCATGATTTCGAGGTATTTCCTGTTTTGTGTAGTTACTTTAACCAATTACCGCGTGCCCTTTGACTGGCTGCGCCAAATTGTGTATCATCCCACTTCATAGTTTTGTTGTCGGATATTCGGCTTATGTCAACTTCAGATTTTTCTCAATAGTAACTCCTAGATATTTCACAAAATCAAACCTGGTAAGTGTTTTTAAGTTGATGGAAGACCTTTCGGATGGGTAGGCTGACCGAGAGAGTGGGAGTGAGAGAGAGAGAGAGAGAATGAGAGAGAGAG
>LUCM01009744.1:0-23869 GCA_008360955.1 Fasciolopsis buskii | reverse complement strand
AATACCAGATTCCTAACCTCAATATTACTCACCCGGTCACTCCATCCAATCCTAGTCATACCACGTAAACATCGGTTATCGAAAACCTCCAGCCGACGAACATCGCCCACACGCATACTCCACGTCTCGCAACCGTACAACAGAACTGAACGCACTGCAGCACAGTACACACGACCTTTCAACTTCAGTGAAATATCAGGCCGACGCCACAAGTGCTTCAGTCCAGCGTAAGCTGCCTGAGCCTTGGATATACGCATATTTACTTCCACTGCCGAGCTACCATCGTTCGACAAGCAGCTACCAGTCCTAATAATAATATTTACGACCACGATATTACTATACTTCAAGCAATTGCAAATTACAATCCAAATGGTGTTCAGCTTTTTTATTCGATCGAAACTACCTTCCACTTGATCGAACAAAACTGTGAATTTGGTAAGCCTCAGATTTATCTCGATCACAGTCTAGTGCAGTCAACTGCTCCAAGTCAACCAGAAAAAAATCGCCAGAAAGTTGACTTTAGTTCCGCTGAGTAAATTGCAGTCAGGATTCTGTTCAACACCGAAAACGTTAACTGTACAGGAACAAATGTAGGATTCGATGATCCATCTGAAAAACAAAATACGCTGAAACCAACTCCTAAAGACGCAGATACATGATTCACAAGAAATCTGGTTGACATGAAGCGATTGTATTGGTCGTCGTCTGCCATTCACCAAACAGAAACACTTATAAGTGCATAAGGTAAAGTTTTTTGTTTGAATTTACGTCACTTCTGAGAACAGTCCTGCTTGTGATATCGTGCATATCTACTCTGCGAACTATCTGGACTAAATAAACATCAGTTGCAACTCTGGTAAGACTGTTGTAACACAAATGTCAGTTTTCCATTTCAGACATAAAGGGAGATCAATAGTGCTCCGATGTAGAGTTAGCTGGATTCAACTCAGGCGAATCTGTTTATGGTTAGTGTTGAGGAGCAAACTAACAGCATGGTAGAACATTCACGATGTTATTAGCGTTCCATATTCGTAAGAAAAAAACGTAGATTGCACATGAGTTCAGTTGATCACATTGAAATGCGTATTTTCAATGAGAAAAGAATCTGACGATACAGTGAATTGTCTTCACAACAACATTTGACCGAAGGATGAGACGATTGTCATCATTTAACAAAACCAATACTTGCCTTTCGAGAACTTTGTCCCCCAGGGCCAAACTTATGGCGTGGACATTACACTTTTTAGTGGAGATAGGCGGATTTGCACGCAAGACTAGATTAATCATGAGTTACAACGGACCAAAGAATGTTCGATTGTAAAAGCTTATCCCAATGTATTGTACTATACAGACGTACGTACAAAAATAATGTTACATTTCAGTAAAAAACGTGAGGGTAAAAAATAAAAATAGGAAAACATTCGCACTCATCACCTTGTAAAAATGTAGAAAAAACCCATCGAGGAATAAACAGAACACATTATGATAAGGTGCTCAGGAATTCGGCTGAAACACGGTCACGGTTTGTGAAGATGCGTGCTAAATATGGGACAGTGGAGTTTCCATAGATGTTGGTTCTAGAGAGTATGGAACGAAAAGCGGATCGTGTCGAAATATGAGAGCAACACTTTGGAAGATCGTTGTACAGAGGATGATTGAGATCTGAAAGATTTTTGTGAGCAAATTTCCCAAGTGCTGATAGGTGCTCATCACATAAATTGAAGGACAACCCGGTTAGCGGTATGAAGGACACAACTAAAAGTTGGTAGCCCCTGGCGAAGAATTTTAAAGTTTTCCTTAAGTGAACCTAGAAAAATAACAAGAGAACAGTAAAGAAGGATTGGAAAAACACATTGGTATACAAGTCTGGAGATGGTGCTTTGTTTCACCTTGTAGTGTCGAAGCTTCCTGATTTGAAATGACAACCGTCGGAGATTCTTTACACAGGTGGAAGTGCGAGAAGTTCACTTCACTAGATATTTCACGGATTCAACCCCGGTAAGAGTTTTTGAGTTGATGGAGAACATTTCGGATGGGTAGGCTGACCAAAAGGGAGAAAGACAACGGACATTCGAAACATTTAGATGTGTTGAGATTTGAACCAGCTCGTGCAGAGAAACCGTAAACAGAAGATAGGTTGTTGGGAAAACTTTGAAAATCATCATTGTTCGAAACGGCTTGAGAGAGGGCAACATTACCAGCATACTTAAACAAATGACAGAGGGAGCTAGTTGATAAGTCACTGATGTAAATAGAGAAGAGATACGGTGAAAGAACAGCACCCTGGAGCACGCCTGAGTGGTCAATCAACAATTTTGAAGTTTTATCGTCCATTCGTGTGGACTGGGTTCGGTTAGTAAAGTATTCAGACGCCCATGCTAATAAAGGTCTGGGACAACCAAATGTTTCCAGTTTTTGAAGTAGTAAAATCCGTGAGGCCCAACCGAATGTCGACGAATAGTACAGAAACGTGCAACTCACAGATTTTATTGATGCATCTGAGGGCTTACAAAGTTAGATCTATAAGTAAACAGGAGGATACGTAGAACGCAGTCGCCTAAGCAAAACATGCTCTGTCAGTTTAAGACCCGATGTTAAGGCGATGGGGCGGAAGTGCTTTACTAAAGCAGTAAAATTGCTAGATTTTGGGATGGGAATAGTAATGGCGGGTCTCCAGCAGTCAGGGATAGAAGACAAACTTAATGATGGGTTAATCAGAGAAGTAAAATTCATCCGTCAGTGCCACAACACCATGCTTTAAAAGAGCTGAAGACAGACTGTCAGGACGAGCTCCTGTGGTAACTTTAGTGGTGCGGAGGAGGTCGAGCGCCTCTTCCCTAGAAAAACTGGTGACTGTCATATCCTCGCTTTGTCCAAATATGGTTTAAAAATAAGTGGAAGGATGGATGAAGGCACGATTGATGCTTGCGACATTCGCAGAAGAGTTCGCATGTTTCTCTTTCTTCGTACACCACAATCGAGTGCCTTGCCATAGGAATCGATTGTTGTTACCAGTCAAGAGTTGGCTGGCGAATGTAGTATCGATGCCTTTGTTTTTCGCTTTTGTTAGGTTGGAAATATACCGCACGTTTGGGTTATTATGGGATTTGTAGAAGTGATACCTGCGTCCCCTTAGAGATTTCAGTTTCTGGGTGGAGATACGGCCATATGAGATGAATATTGTTTCTGAGGGGCAGAAGATATCAAAGATTGCGTTGTCCGTCTCCGTAAAAATTTTGACATTGTCATTTAGCAGGGCTTCAAAAGAGAAACAGGTAGATGCGAACAAGAGGGATTTCTGAAGAAGAATAAGGTTGTTGTGTGAAAAGTTACGGAGGCAAACTCGGATTTGATTTATTTGCCTGAAAGAATGAAAAGCTGACCTAGAGTATATCTTGGGCTTTAACAGAAGCAAACAGTGATTGCTACTTGAAATAGGAGAACGCAGTTTCAGGGAAAATAATCCGGGGTGGTTGGTAATAAATGTATCTAAAATTGAGTCGCCTCTGGTGGGAGAAACGCAGAGGTCAGTCAAATCAAGCACAGTCAGTGATAGGGTAGATGAATTATTGAATTCCCAGCCCATGTTGAAAAACAATACGGTTTTTAAACGGCACATTCCGATCGACTGTAGCGGCAAATTGAGACCATAATCGAGCCAAACATCCGACAAGGATACAACGAAATAACTGTGACAGAATTGTAGCACAACCAGTCAACTGGGGCGCAAATATATACCTATCATAGGTAACCCCACATTTTCCTGGTGAGTGATTATATCGAGAAAAAGTAAAAGCCCATGAGCCTGCTACTAAATCAAAAGCTGCAATGTAAATTGTTTACTAAAACAACGTTTCGAATCAGCGGTTGCTCGAATTTATTATGAATCATACCTCATAACCGTTCATTGAAACACAAGAACTCCCGAAGCGCCGGTAAGAAGACGTCTGTCACTATACACCAAATAAAATCTGCGTTGTCAATTGTAATATATAAAATGTCCAAAACTTCAGCAAGCGAAGTGGATAAATTACCTTAAACCTGAAGGCTAATGGCTGCAAAAACTGAATTGAATCGGATATAAATGAACACAGGTTTACTTTGTACGCCTACTACACACACATGCACACAAACTTGGTGCCGAAATCCAAGACCGCCCATGACTTTGTTTTAATGTACCGAATGCCTAGGATCCAAATGAATTTGCACATTTAATGTCTGTTCGGATCTCATACGATGACTTCCATTTTAAATCAATGAAACAAAAGTGGTACCCTGAGTTGTGTTCACCAAGATAATACGTCCGATCCCCATAGATCCGTACGGTTATGATGTTTCGCTACTATGATCGACTTCCGTCTGATTTGGCTGCCCCTTTAATTGCCTAGGTATTTGTCCTCGACAATTTCTGGTTGCATTAGTTCACAGTCCATCGCGCTTCCGTCAGTTTATTTTGGTGAGTAAGAGCTACGGAATGAGCGTAGGCAAACCAGACTAAGTTCAGTTATCATTGCTTTTACCTTCCCGTGCAAATTTTATCGAAAAATAAGATAAATCGTAAATAGGATCTGGTAACCAACAGAATCCAACTCCCAAATGATTTTACATAGGTTTCGAAATGATGTGAATACCTCAAAATTTCAATTACCTCATTTGACACTATAAAAGTAACTTGTGAACTCCGTACATTGTTAAAAAATAATCTTCAACCCAGCAGGTGACGACCACTTCCATTGTTTGTATGATTTAGTACAGCAAGAGTAATGTTTCCTGGTAGTAACCACTCAATCTTCATTTGACAGGTTTTAATTAACTACCTTAGCCATATTTTATAACACTTATGGTAGTTGCTAGTAGTATTTCTCATGAAATGACGTAGCGCAAACAACCAGTGCGATTGCTCCTCGCCAGGTTCGATTGCTTGTATGAAAACTACGTTTGTCGGAGAAATATGTACTGGGTCAGTTAACTTCATCTGCAGTTTGCACATGTGCAGGTGCAACAAAATTATCCAACATACATTATTCGACTTTTTTGAGTAAGCATCAAAACTAGTGCACCGGTAGAATCAAGTAAACCACGTATTCGATTAACCGTTTGTGAGACAATCGGATTTACTATACATGGACAACAAGATCTTACTAGCTGTACATTATAGAAAGTAAGAAGTAACCCGTAAAACGTTCACAAAATATGTCCCGTCGACCTTAACAGATACAACGATGTTGAAAATTGAAATTTTCTACATCCTATTCACAATGAAGATCCTATACTACATAATTCTTTTATCGGTCAAACCCTCACCCTACCGTTATGTTTAATCTGCTTTTTCTACGTTTCCCAACAGGCCAAAGAAGAATCCGATCTTTTTGGTTGACCTGGTTCTTGATGCAGACGGTCCACATTATAGTACACCTTTGAAGAATTTCATCACTATTCCAGTTTCTCTGTTTGATAAGGCAATCAATTCGGTTCAAGATGTACCCCAACTGGAACGAGTAAGTACAGTTGACCAAAAGCGCTTAGCAGTGTTTTTCGCCTTTACAGTGGGACCATTCCGATTCCCGATGTTACCCTAAAAAAACATGTAGCTTGTAAAATCAGATACCGCAATTTTGAACAACCAAAACGCGAACTTTCCGGCCTTGTATTCCGTAATTTTTGATACCAAAAATTACCCTTCATAGATCAAGCCATTAGAACAAACTAATTCTGTTATTGTCGAATAAGGCAAGTCTAAATTTTAATCCGACTAGTAGAATAAGTTTTTGGAATTATTTTTGTTGAAGCGCTCAGAGCTAAGCTTGGCTGCTGATATGGGGATAGCGTTATAAATTTATCTTATTTTCACCGTTACCTATTAAAAGACTCACCCATTTACAAGATCGAGTGTCATTTAAGGGACACGAAAGTATGATTACTTCTTCACATAACATCTACCCATGACATTGGTTATCTTACCAAAGACATGAAGAAAGATGGAAATACACGCTTTTCGGAATTCCAGATAAGTTAGAGATTAAGTGTGATGTTAGGATCATCTGTTTGATGATAATAAGTAGACGAATACAGTTAAGAAAAATAATGCAACTAAATATCGTGGTTGATGTGTTCCAACAGTTAGCTGGAAGTGATGATTGTCTCGTGACAATTCATCACTGGAAGGACGGTTTTTAAAGTCCTCCTGCTACGGCCAGTTTAAACTGACTTCAGGTATAATGATAAAGCGCGGGATACGATTTCAAGAGGGGTAGGAAATTCGTGGTCCCGACTCAAATGCATTAATTAGCCCGTTTAGTCATTTCTTTATTAACTCAAAACTTTATTCATGTATTCTCACATCTATTCAATTGAATCCTTTAATCACTCGCTTTTTCAGTCGCTCAGCCATTTACTCGTCCGCCCATTCATTAATTCAGTTGAGCCGAGGTTCACTTTCAGTTTGAACGGTATTCGACAAACGCAGCAGTTTTAGGTGAAAACAAAATGTCATAATAATTACATAGATGTGAGAAAAACATGAATGAGAAATTACAAGCGACCGAATCAAACACGCATTCTAATTGTAAAGTTTCAGTGGTGCAGAATCTGCTTTAAACAGTCCGATTGCTGCAATAACTTTAGCCAACCGTATTTTTCAAATAGGCATGTATATGAGTTGTTTACAATAAAAGAGAGAACTGCTATCGCAATCCCGTCAACCCCCCGGGGATTGTATTTGACCACTTCCAGTTCGTTATGGAGGGAATCAGTTCGGCGGAAAATCCGTTGTTAGAAGCTGTGGGAATGCATGAACCGCCAGTGGAAGCATTGCGACAAAAGCTACAAGAATATGTAGCTGCTGCCATTATACCCATGGAAGCATATGCCAGAAAATATGAACAATTTATGGACCTGACAATGCTAGACATCAATGCCTATTTGAAGTAAGTATTCGGTTTGGATATCCAGGCTCGCTTTCTCTGCCTCTCCATATGACCAATGTTTGGGAATGTTGCCATGCCACGAACCGACCATTCCGTTTAGAAATAAGTTTGGTACATGTTGGTAGTAGGAGAGTGAATGTTTTCATGAAATAATTCACCATGTGATATCATCGCTCAGCTGACAATTAAGAAACCATGGAAGCACTGTACAGCTGTTTCATCCTTGTCAGGAATCATCATGTGGTGAAGTTCAACAAACCGTTCAGAGCCTGCCCGGTAGCGTAATGGCTAAAGGCGTTTGACTCAGTATCGTTCATCTCGGGTTCGTATGCCAGTTAGGGCGCTGTGGATATGCACTACTGATGATTCCTAACAAGGATGAAACAGCTGGACATTGCTTTCATGGTTTCTTTATGGTGAGTTGAGTGATGATATCACATGGTGAACTATTTCATGAACAGTAGGTTTATCGTTTCGGTCCGTGACAAACAGACAATGAACGTAAGTCCATTATCAAATAAAATCAAGTAAATTCTAGCTTACCAACATCAAATCACTTATAGTCAAATCGCTTAAAGCTTCAACAAATGGGTAGGTTTTTGGCAATTATACCATGTCTACAGACATAAAAAATGTGGAATGAGTGTTAAACGGGGTGAATGCATTCCTGAGCCTGAATATTGGAGTCTGTGAAACTTCCTGCGCGTCGTTTGTTAATGTCTCGTATTCCTCACCGTCTCTGCAACCGATACGCGCCGACGTCCACACACACACACATCCAGCCAAAAGCAATTATCTTTCCGATCGTCGCACGCAGTAAGCTTGACTCACGGTAGAGCGGCTTTATTTCGTTTCGGGGCCAGATCTGTTTCCCCATCACGTGACGGAGACTGTCAGCCACAAGCCTATCACGTTGTTCGGTTCACATGTGGCATGACCACAACTGCGACTGACCTCCGGCTCTGCACCAGGTGATTGTTAATCCTCATACAATTGTGTCGGGATGGCCCGGATTTCAGGTCAGATCGGGTCTCCATTAGATGTCTGACCTACCAGACAATCACAAGACGAATGGTCGTCTCACTTCGCTTGGATTTCACTTATTTTGGAATCCACAGACAAACTCAGCTCATGCGGACATACACATGCAGACACCAAGATGCGGCTCAGTTGCCCACTGTAATCTACGCAATGGTTCCAAAGTTGGGCCTCACGCAATTTGGTATCTGTCACTGCAACAGTAGCTCCATTCGCGCATATGATCACTAAGTGTCACGTGATGTGGAATCGGACCGAAATGACCACGAAACGAAATATGGCCACTGTGTCGTGTCTAGCTTATTGCATGTAATGACCGGAATGATAAGTGCAAGTTGACCACGTCGTGTGTTGCTGTGGCGGTGTCGCGATCGCACAGACGATCAGATGGATGCGACCGTTGGTTTGCGTGCATACATCTTGTTTTGAAACGCAGAAATGGTAATATGAGATGTCTGCTCCACTTTGACCGTAAATCCACAAACGGTGCTCCCTCGCGGTCGTTGTCTCGTATTCCCATTAAGTCTAGCGAGAAAAATCTAATCGGGCAGACAAAAAGTTCGTTTATTAGTCAAAATCAAATATCTAATTTGATCCCTCGGTATTCATTGGCCTTCTATTGTGGCGTTTTCACTCAGATTATCGACTAGTGTAATCAGCGCGAAGTCACCGCAGCTGTGTTGATCTCTGACCCGGATAACACATGTAAGTAGCGCATCGGGAATAGAGAAGGAAGTGTTCACACAAATGTGGACGTCGGTCAAGTTGCACTCACCTTGGATCGGTCACAGTCTGGTCTGCAGTGATCTTTCTGAGATGACTGTACAGAAAATTCGCGGTTCACGTTCGCTGGAATTGTGTTGAGTTTCATGCACGTCACACAAATCGACCAAAACCGTCTCCTCATTTATGCCATACGGCTGCCGAGAAACTGCGGGAAGTGTAAGTGGCCTGGACGAACAACAGTACACAATACAAGCTGTTAGTACAAGGTACGTAAGATAAGCGAAACGGTCTGCAACTGTAGCATAACGAAAATCCCAACGCAAATACGCCCAAACGCCGACTTTGCTTGCTTGTAGGACATCGGCTCGACTTGTCCCAACACAATCAGGGCTGCGCTGTTGTATGCATACTAAGCGATGCTCAATTGAACCCGAAAGGTATGAGTGATTCAAGATTTGGTCATGCCCCAAACAAGATGACCTCCATTTTCACCTGGCCGCCACTTGTACGGACCACTACCTCGTACACGGCCCGCGGTGGCCAAACGGATACGGTCGTGGCGTTTGGACATGAAGGTCGCGGGTTCGAATCCTCCCACCGCCGGTCAACTTCCCTATTCGGCAGCCCTCTGCTGCCCGCGGCCCCCTTCTTGAAAATTGATGTACATTGTTGTTTCATTGATAGAAGAAGTAAAAGATAAAAAAAGGATGAATTCTACCCATTAGTTGAGGATGCTAAGAGAAAGATTGATGGTTACCTCAAAACGTTGTCAAAACGTTGTACATCTTGGTTAGATTATTGTTCAATAGTGATGGGAAGCAATACACAATACAGTTGTTGTAGTGAATTGGTCAGAAAAATATTTACACTCCAATGGATCGGGCTAAAGGGGCCTATGACTTGGCCACAAATTTCCCCCAGACCGATACCACTTGATTCCTTTATGTGGAATTAGGGTAATCACTACACCACCCTCGGTGGCTTGGACAAGTATTGTCTCTGCCCATCGTCTACATTTTCGTCATAGGCAGGGCTGGAAGAGGAGACGCTGCGGTCAGGTTATGACTTGGTGTAGGAGTATGAGAAACTTATCTTCGGTTTTGGCCGCGGTTAGTGCTTCTCGTCTTCCTGGTTCGGGCCCAAGAGATGAGGGTTGTTGTTAGTTGGAGAGGCGTCGAGTATGGCTCAAAAGCAAAATCAGTGATGAGGATGCTATTTGACCTGTCTGCAGAACTGATTCTCCTTAAAAATACTCCGGCAACAACGAAAACATCACAACATGTGTACAGTAAAAACACGAGAAGAATGGTTGGTTTGTTATGGTTTATTATTTCTCCCTCTCCTGCTTGTCCACCTTTTGTGAAGTTCCATTTACACGAGATGGCCGTAGTAATAGATAATGAACGTACCGTTAATGCAATGGATGTTGCGGTCGTAGCAGTGGATCTAAGTAATTCATTGTTAGATCACATGGTAATGGCAAGTGGCGATGACGACAAATGTGGCATTGATAGCTGAAGTTATATTCTGGAAAACTTGCCAGCTGTTGTCCGTTGTGATGAACACTCGTTGAACGCCTTGACTGCTAAGGAAAAACAGGTATCCCAATGATTATCTGTTTATGATCTCAGACCGAAAAAGATATTATGGCCTAAAAAATCGAAGTAGAACTATTAACTTCTGTCGGTCTCCTCCTCATGCAACTATCACGGTTGATCGTACTAGTACAGCACCCTGTGATTCTGCCAACTTGATAATGGAGGAGTGAAAATTGCCATATAGGTTAACTCTTTATATGACTTGACGGAACAAAATCGATTACTGGTCCATATAAATTCTTGTTGTTGAATAAACACAAATTCGGTTTCCAGTTTTTCGGTGTATTTTGTAAGTCATTATTCAAACTCTGTACACGTGTTTCGGACGCTTTTACATCCCACGAACTCTTTACAAGTATGGTTTGAGAATGCTGAAATCCGAAGGTACTATGACACTTCCTGTATTATTTCGGGATTATGTCAGAATTATCCGGATCTATGTAAAAATTATTCTGAAAAAGTTAAGAAAATGTGCCTGTTTTAAAAGACTTCGCAGGTGTACATTTGCTCGCAGATTGGAGACCAGTACATAGATATTTGGTGCACCATACGTACACCCAGATATGTTCATATAAGATGGATCACCTTTCAGGCTCTCAATGCGTCAAATGAATGATATCCAACAGCTTTGGCATAATTACGCGCAGTTTTGACATCGGTTCGAAATAATGTGGAAAATATTATAGTAGTATGAATGGAACTAGACTAACACAATGCTCTGATATCAGTAAACCATCCACTAGATTGCAATGTTCAGTCTTCACGCAAAAGTAGTGCAGTTCTTTCTGGCTAATAAGATAAAGTCAAGTCGGAATAAAAAATGTTTAGAGGTGTACCAAAATCGTTTCATGCGGAATGTTGTTGTTGTGCTAAACTAGAGAAATGAGATACTCTGACAGCTAACAGATAAGAAAGTTCAACTCAAGGCAAATGTTTGGAAAAAATTTTCGACCAGTAGTTCATGTCGCCGATATGCAGATGATGAGGAATAAGTTGTTCAATGTCATGTCTCCGAT
The DNA here is from genome assembly GCA_008360955.1 of Fasciolopsis buskii. Taxonomy (NCBI): domain Eukaryota; kingdom Metazoa; phylum Platyhelminthes; class Trematoda; order Plagiorchiida; family Fasciolidae; genus Fasciolopsis; species Fasciolopsis buskii. The sequence continues at coordinate 12,565 of LUCM01009744.1, read as the reverse complement.
CAGACCCCACGTCGAGCACGATGGGGTGCGAGTATAAAAATGTAGCCTAATGAAAGTTTAAGCTGCGCCATTCTCTTCACTTATCGTCATTCCGATCGAAATTTAATCCAAAAACTCCTGCTCATAATCGTTTGTTACTCAGGTCGGGGCAGCCCTTGGATAAATATAACTTTATACAATCAATATTTGTACGTGCAGAATGCCGTTAAATTTATGAATACAGTGAATTACGTCACTGTTCGTCACATCTGGAGTTGGATCCAAAGTTTTCTGTTGGCCTTGTGTACACGAAATTCATAGTGTCCATAACTTTCGCCTTCCGTAGCCAGAATGGAAATATGGATGTCTCCGGTAGAATTGAAGTTCCATGGAGTTATCCCATGAAAAACACTAGAAGGGCATTTTTGTTCCTTTGGATAGATTTTGTTAGAATTTTGTTACTGCCTCACAGCCAGACACCAGTTCTTTCAAGTTTTTCTAATGGTGAGTCGGATATTGAGACCTTACAATATATGATCAGCTGTAAAAATCGAATATCCTACAAAATGCTTCATTCCTCGTGTTTTGGGACCTGTTGAAGGTCTTAGATAGACAGACATAATACTATGAAAACGAAAATGACACCGGCTACAAAGCTGGCTGCTGTGTGCATCGACTGATTTAATGGGTTTTTTTAGAATTTTATTTTTCTTAATTCCTATCCATAATATAGTTAGATATCGAATAGAATTAAAGGTTACAACGAAAGTGGAGCTCGTATTTTTCTTATTCAAAATGCAACACAACTTGTCGAAAGAACATCGGCAACCATAGTATTCAACCTACTGGCTCTCTGCCTTGGAGGTCATATTTTGCATGTGGAAAATATCAGTGTACTTGGCATTAACCGTGATAACCGACCGGCTCAGCTATACCATTATTCTATGACAGAACTTTTATAAAACTCATTGCTGACCAGTAGAACACGTTCACTGATCCCGTCATCTACCGGGTGATAAAGTGCGGGGTTACATCCATCTAGCGGACACGATCGCAAGCCGACACAATAAATGAACGTTTGTCTCGTGTCGAATAGCTGGACCATCAGATGTGGGAGCCAGTTGTGCGTGCTCTTTTGTGCGCCTGACGTTCGTTGAAGTCAGAAAAACAGCTTCACTTTGTCAGAGATCCACCGTGCAATGTGATAATTTTGATCATTATTTGTTATTATCTGAGTTACTAAATTGAAAGGTTTCAATTACTACTTATTTCCAATGCTGGAAATGTTCTTTTCCCCATCACAGTGAATTCCTAAGGTAAATTCAGTATTTTTGTCGTTCGTGCATGTTTATCGTCTTTACAAATTGCACACGGACACACGTTTGTGCCCGATTATGAAGTATCATTCGTTTTTTGCAAATCATTCAAGTGACACTGGATATGTTGCTTAGCGCACTTATTGCCTATCCCCAATTCAACCACTCTCATACCTTGGTTTCAATGTTTTACCGATTCGAATATCCAACTCACAAATCCCACTACCACCGGGATAAATTGAGGGTAGACAACAAGTCACAGTCGGCTAAGCCGTTACTATGCCTGAAGTATTGTGACCTTTTGTGACGTTATTCCATATCACTTTTCAAGGTCATCGTTGCAGTTCTTCTCTCAGATCACTGTGAACTTGAGGTTGTGAAATATGCCCCTCCTGTAGCACTCCTGATTCACAATTGAAGCCTTTGGAAAACTCACGTTGTTCACAATGAAGGACATGGTAAATTAAATCTCACGAATATCATCTACGCGTATGTTGTTCTATTAGCTGGAATATTACAAAACGTTCTTCGGCCTAAAACTGATATAACTAATTGCGCGTTTATCCGACTCGATAGACAACTGCCTCAAGTAAATGAATGTTTTGATTCGTGATTGATAGTTATGGTCAACTTTCCACCGTTGCTACAGGCATGAGCGGCATCTTTCGGCAGCCAGCGCAACACGGCTGATAATGGGTTTCTGTGGGGGGCTGAGATTTTGCGTATTGAATTTGAAACTCTGCGCCATGGGGCGTTCACATGTGTATATATATATCTATATATGTGAGCCAAAATTTTACGGATCATGTGGTATCGGAATTGAGTTGAAGGAGAAAAATAGTGTAGTGCGCATACATGTTGGTTCATCCAGGCGTCTTTATGTCCTCGGTCGTTCGCCGTTATTCGTAGCTCCTCTGGGGACTCTGCATTACCGGACTGCCCACACCGAACTAGGAGGCATAAAATCGGATCTGGTCCGGGATTTTATCCATTGGGGTGTCCGAACCATCGATTTACACTATCGCTTATTCTTCTAGATTGGATCCACATACAGTATTATATATATATATATATATCAACGTGGATTTACAATTTACTCATAACTACAGTTTCGAGGTGGTGCAGAGGGCTCGTTGTTCATGAAAATATAGATTTGTTTACTGGCCCGAACGAATCAAGACACGACTTGTCGTTTGCTCATTCTAGCAACAGATTCAAATCTCCAATTTGCTAAGAATTCTCCACCAAAGTCTGTACTCTCTACTGAATCATCCTAAAGGCACACAGACCACATGAGTGACGAAGGAATTTATTGGCGTCTGCTAGGTTCAGTCTGGTGTAATTGAGACTCCAGCTTGCTCCCTCTAGGTGAACTGAACCTACCTTTCCCTAAGCAGTTCACACGTTTATTCCGCCAGCAAATCCTCCTCTTCTTTCTATGAACCGAATTTATTCATTTTCATCTCTCATTGTGATTTACCAATTGAAACTTCATATGATCTCTGATTCCGAACGAACTCATTTCCGATCAAGGAGCAACATTGTCAGTGACAGTCTGAATTTCGGACCGTGTACATTCATCATCTTTCTCATCGTATCCATAGGCGGTCACAGGGGAACAACAGATGACAGTCCGACCACCGAAACAGCCGCATGCAGTCACATAAACCTGATGCTTTTGAGCAACCTCTGCCGTGAATCGATTCAGGCACGTGCTTTCGTTGGACAATTGCACTTAATCCACCAAATTTTCAATATCCACCTTTTCCCAATTCAGTCGCTTAGTATGTTCTTTTCGTGCAAGACAACATGTAAAAATACCACAATTGGAACACTGACATGACTGTCCATCGTGTCTTACTATTCTGAAGATCATCAGATGCCAAATCTGTGCGGATGCAATTCTCATGCGAACCATTTCAAGGCTGTTAGTTCGGTCATCACGCCACTTGCATCCTAGTGGCTCAAGCTGCCGGAGAATCGGTAAACACACCAAGCTAGTTGCGTATGAAACTCTAGGGGAGGGGCATTGTATCCACCAAAAATATATTAAATCCTTCATGATTCTTGTGTGAACTATAGCAAGAAGAGACAAATTATAATGTGCTGTGAGAAAACCAACGGTTTGCGCTTCAGTTCCTTTGATTTCCACCGCCGTCTGCAATAACATTCCCGAACTTTCATGTAATGTTTCCCATGAGTTCAGCACCAACACAGACTCGCCTGTACCTTGCACAGCCGGACGCACGAATTTCATAGCCACGTCCACCTTGCTCATCTTCTAAACGTTTGTTCTCCCACCTAGTTGTCTTGGAAAAATCCCGAATCGTTCGACCAAATAACTCGGTTTTGTTGCTTGGGTCGTCAATGACAACGCGTAACATGTGATTGTATGCTAGTTAATTTACAGGACTAGGCAGGAAATATTTCGGATTGTGTAATCTAGTTGAATCGATTGAAAATTTGAAGGGTCGGCTGAGAACTTGAGTTTCTATCGCGTGTTATGGTGACGCTATAGAAAGAGCAAAATAGATCCGAGTGGTAGAAATAAACGAGTACCCTCATGTAGGATCAGCGTGTGATTTACACTTTGGTATTCCTTTGTGTGCTGACACGATGACTTATTTGCGTGTGATTAACCGGGTGAGTAATGTGGACGTCACGAATCTAGTACTACGTGCCAGCTCTTACAATACCTTATTGCAGCGTATGGAACTTAATAGACTGCGCTGGTTGGGTCACGTGTTGCGTATGACGAACAATCGTCTACCATATCATGCTCTGTTTCAAGTGCCTCCTAAGGAATACAAGAAGCCATGTGAAGGTCAACAGATGACGTGGCAACGTGGAATGAGAAAATGTACAGCGAACATAGGTAAAGTAGGTGTCTCACGTCTTCGTCTTTGTGGTTGGGGTCCGAAAGACTCGTCGACTTGCTGGCTGGAGACAATTAAGGATATGACAGTGAACCGTGAACAGTGGCGATCGTGTTGTTATTTTCTATCGAATCTGAATGATTGGAAACACGTGCGTTTGTACAGTTAGACTGTGTTTCGTCTTATCTTTTCCCACCTGTGTAGGCCTTTACAGAAAAATGTAACTAGGGGTCAGTGAGGCTTGCCTTGCTGTTTAACGCTGAATGGTTATGGTTATCTGCATGTGATGTTCCTACCGCGTTGTCCTGTGTCAAAGAGAGTATGTGGCTGGATCTAAGTGGTTTACTGGTTGGAGACATTTTTATTGGTTTTATGCACACGTGTTCCATTTTTGTCCTAGCAAATTTCCCATTGCTATTATTTTGAAATGCATACTCACTTTGACTACAGTATGCACCTTGCATAGATGCAGCCAGAACGGTCCAAAATACATGGCCTCATTCGTATTTCTATTCGCTGTGTATGTAAACATTTTTGACATCGCCCAGTGATGAGAGCAATCATTACAACTGGTTCACTTTTTTGTTGAATTTTCGTTCAAAATTTTGCTTCTGCTTGTTTTATCGATGAAGAATCTTGCCATACACATACACATTAAATTACTGTGTTCGTTAAATTGGTCAAAATCCAGAATTTACGAAACACAAAACCAAAGCGCATTGGAAATCAAACTCCAAGTGGAGAAACAATTGGTCGAGAAAGAAAAAGTGGAACAATCGATTCCCAGCTCGATTGTGATTGGTCCTTTTTACATAAACACAGAACCGGTACGACAAAATTTGACAAAGAAATGTAAGGCATTGGTCCAAGCATTGTTGGATTTGCTTGCACGTCAGTTACGCAAACAGGCAGATCAGGTAAGAAGAGGTTCAATTCAATTAAAGTAGCAACTTATCAAACCGGTAAGAATACCAATCTAGTCTTTCCAAAATAGGTTAATACACAAACGTGGCCAAATGACTACCGTCGTTAATCATCGTACTCAGTTTTGTTTTTGTCGACTACAGTGCTTGTCTTCCCTCTGTAGGATGAAATGCTGAAGGTCGGCCAGTCTGTTCGAATGAATGCATTGGGCAGATCTAAGAGCCCAGCGTAGTTGAGAAATTTAGTCAGTCTTGGCAGTATTTGATGAACGGTTTGTAAGCAAATGCTGGTCACGCTTTGCCTATCTCTTCCACTAGGGAAGATGCTTAGTTGCTGATTAGCATTCGAAGAAGTTAGTAGTCACAAGTTCCCGAGAGGGACGACATGTGGTAGATAAAATGACGTTAAGTTCTTGCGCTTCTCGACAGGGGGGGCACTGATACACCTTTGCATCACAGTGCTTTGTTTCCGTTGCCACATGGAAACCAGTGACATTTGAATGGATTACCAGATTTCTCGTTTGACGCTAGTAGGCCATAGCGAGCATTTTGTGTAGAAAGCCAGTGTGAAATACATACTCAGAATTTGTAGTAACAGAGTTGCATTCACATTGACTAACTTGTACGGGAACCAACTCCGGTAGGAAAGTTTCTGCAGATTTCAGTAGTGCGCGAGGGTCTGAGGAGTTTGCATGTGAAGTCCAAGCAATACTTCCACAAATTACTCACCTGCATCCACTTCGTTTTACCATTTTCGTGGATGAATTGACTCCCGATCATTTTTCACACTGACTTATCGAAATCAGTTATGTACCGTTTTGCCTTTCAATGAAATTAGCAAGTAATGTCATAGTAATCAGCTTCATCCGTTCATTGGACTCCCCATCGATCAGTCAAACGATTGGGTTAATGAACTAGTGGATATTTCTCGAAACCCAAGTCACGCCCTTGCGTCTGAGCTGTCAGTGTTAGGTCCATGTCCGCTTCCGCTTGCAAGACCAATGCGATACCTGACACGAGCCATTTGACCACTGGGACAAAAGTTTGGTCATCATATTGGGTGAGGGAAACTGGTCAAAATATCAGGTTTTCTTTTTGCCCAACACCACTGTACATAAATGCTCTTGGCATCCAAAGTACGAGTTCACTTAGGATAAGAAATTTATCGAGAAACGTTATCACATTTTAAAAAGCTCACATCCATTCGGAGTGAAGCACACGACTTTTGAATAGAAAATTGAATCAAAGTTTGTTGTTCTTCCCGTCATTCATCATCCATTGCTCATTGTTTAATAAACCCAGGATACTCCTATCAAAGTTCACTTAAAGTAAAAAGAACGTGCACCTTTGGACAATGCATTTGAATGATCGAGCTCAATCACTTGACTTGGCACACTGCGTGAATTTCGTTAATTTAGACGCACTATAACCTAGGTCAAAGCTACCGCAAACAGTCCGACGTCACGAAATACCGACTAGCGGCTACTAAAGGCTACCAAACGGTGTTCAGAACATTCGTTAATAATAGCCAAAGGCCACGGGTGGACTAAATAACTGGTGATGTTAATCTTCTGTCTACCTCACTGGGACTGGGATATAGGCTCGGGTTTTCACACGTGCCTCAATTTTAAGTCGTCGCTTGCCCAATATCAGGTTTCAGGATCGGTAGTTTTATCAAGAAAATTAGAAACAGACAACATAGAAACGTTACAATAATTTCTTTTCTGCTCACTATGAATTTTTGTTGTTGTGCTCTTGAAAAATCGTTTTGATCGCGTCTCCGCTCGTTGTTTTTATGAAGTTCTGATCACTGAGTTTGAGATTTGGATCGCAAATGTGTCGCCACCCATCGAGGTGATATCGTCAACGCCTAGACGTAGTTGATTGTGATCCTCTCTATTCGAATGGTTTTTATCATTACGTTGACATGCGACTTTTTCGCCAAACGGAACTTTTTGCGTTTCACCTGGTCCAAGCTCACCGTGACCCTTGTAGTGTCATTTTACCGACTGTGATTTTTCATTCCGTAATTCATTCAACTTTTTAAATGGCTAACACCATCTCACTTTATCTAGTTAATTTCGCTTTATTGTTTTTATACGTTTCGGTTGGTTAGTTTTCTTTGTACTTTATTTGTAAGCATCAATTTGTTTTTTTGATGTAGTATTTGTCATGTTGCAGAAGTCTGTACCGTTGTTTTACCGTTACGTTTATTTTTGTCTTTGCTTATAATAATAAAAATGATAATTGTAATTATATTCCTCTTATTGATAACAATGATACCCTCGTTATAATGTCGGTTTCGTGTAAAACATTCGCACGTGCGATTTTGGTTCACAGAGGCATTCTTTTTTTAAAGATGCTTAAATCGCAATCAATTTTTTCCACATACAAATTTCAGACCTCAGATGAATTCCGTCAAATAGCGGCTCGGCTGTACGAGAAACCGAATTCTATCGAGGAGTTGACAGACATGCGCGAATGGATCACCACAATACCGGAAAAACTGCAAGAACACCAGGAAGGGATTGACAAAGCCATGTCTGATTACGAATTGATTGACGGATTCTTCTATATCATGTCCGCAGATGATTTCAATGCCAAGTGGACTACCATCGGCTGGCCTCATAAGATTCGTCAAATGATTACACAGGTGGAGAAATCGTTGGAAGAGGACGAGGAGCGATTCCGCAAACTCCAAGTGTCCGAATCGGCTGCATTCAGTGATAAGATCGACACACTCACGGTAGGCTATATCTCTTGATATTCATACGAATCTCGTTGCTCGAAATGACAATTTTAAATGATATTTGAATTCTTTTTTAAAAATACTCCGATAGAAGAGAATCAAAACGAATTCAAGACACTTTCCTACACTTTTTAGCTTCAGGTGAACCGGTTGTAATTTCAAATGATGTTTTTTGAGTCTGTCACAAATTTACACGATATCCTCAATGTCAACACAGCATAAAATCTCTTCCTCATTAATCGCGTATTGTTGTTTACATTGCGTCGACATCTGCGATTTCCATCGAAGTTGCGACCGAATCAAAGAAGTTACGAAAACCTAACCTGAAGTTTCACCTGGTTCATTTGAAGGTCAGAAGTTATCTACCCATGGCCACAAGGTAACGAGTAGGGCCGAAATCCCAAAAGCATCTAACTGAACGTTTCGATATGTATCGTAACAAGGCAAAAAGTGGATGTTGTAATGTGAAGTGCTATGGGATTTTGGTCTTGTATCGAACCCTGATCGTCGTTTAATACCCTTTGGGGTTTAGCAGCTTCGGCGTAGTTAAAGATAGGCACGTTGTAGAAGCATCGATTCCGCAATTAAGTACAAGTGCACACTGTCGGGCCTGGTTAAGTGTCCTTGTAGCCCCTTTTGATTTACGGGAATAGCTGCTTATCCAATGGAGAGATGTGGTTTTATTCCAAACCAAAACGTGACTGACAATTTTACGTTCGAAGTCACTTAATGACGAATTAATCTGTGAAACAAAAAAATAAACCAACATGCCCAATCAAATCCCAGCCTTTCGTTTCCCCCAAACGCGTTCTCGTATTTTTTATTTGTTCTCACTCCGTCAAAATATGCATCCTCCCCACTAAATGGCTTGATATTTTTGCTTTTATTGGAACGTCAGCAGCTCGCCTTTCAGTAGGCAATTTCAGCTAGCTGCTCTCAATGACACACAGAAGAGTCAGGATGACGCAATGTGACCGGTACATTTAGCGGGGTCGACATCGCGTAATGGCCGGACGACGGACATCTGCCCGGAGTGCATACTAATGCTAATACACGTAGGTGTGTAAGTGGGAACGCTGTTCACCGGTTTGTGACACGCTAGCGTATGCACTTCTGGATAAAGACTGATCTGAACTCGCAACATTAAGAACATCAACTCAGTTTAAGAACGATCAGCTGCAAGGAGCAAACGTGTAGATTACTCTGATGTGGAGAGTAGGAATATCCGTGACCTCCGTTACTGAAACACTGAAGGTCAACGACAGAACACGGATCCAGCGGTTCGATCACGACGGGATTGCGTAATTCCTCCGAGGGCCGGGTGACTGAAAGCCTCCAGAAAAGTAGGAAAGATTCAGCAGTCCAAACCGCTAATGCCGGAAGATTACAACGCACTTCCCCGTTACGTGAGCCACTACAAAAGCGTTGCCTGCGTACAACCTTCTCCACAGCTGGCTAGGTTACCGATCTGAACCTAATTGAAAATAATATTTGAGAAGAAGGATTCCCTTGATGGAAAAATTTCTCTAGATTTATCGAGTTGAAAAAAAACGCACTGGTAGAACCTTTGGGCAAAATACCAGGAACTGGTAGATAGGCAGCAGCCCAAAAGTAGTCAGGACAGTTATTGCTCCGATCTGCAAAATCCAAGATAGTGATTTATACAGCGTGATTATTCTCATACTACTTCATTACTTGTGTTACTTTCCGCCAAGATTCTCATATTCTTGATACGCATGATGCTTTCGCAGTTAGCACATAAATGAAGCACTTTATGGGTGCAATTTTCGAGCATTATGTTTACATGAAGTATATTTAGTTACGGATTCATTGCGATAAATCAACGGTCAGCCCACCAGTAGAAAGGTCCAATATGCTTTGGAGGGGGTTTATGTTACATAAATTTCAGTGGAATTTGTTGTGCCTGATTTGGTCGCTTTTTACCCATTCATGTCAACCGATTGCTAGTGGTTAAATGTTATGGTCAGCTTTATTCCATTACTGCAAAGGTTACTGCCGCAGCATATCTTTACATGCGTGTGGTACTGGGATGAGATCACGGATGTCCAAGTTCAGAGTTAGAATAAATTGCACATATAGATTTTATTATTAATCTGTGATTGGTAGCGAAGAAACATGCTGGGAAACATTCAAGTCGACCATATGATGCAGACGTTTTGGTAGTAGACATGCGAGGCTAATCATCCTAATTAGTGCCGCATTAACCAAGTATGTATTGACTTCTTTGGTAATTTAAAAAGGTAAAAGTTGGCAACTAACCAAAAAATTTCTTCCCGTGATTGACGTCCGTTAACTTTATTCACAAATATAATGAGAAACCATTTTCATCACTAATTGTTAATCCATCCTCTTTCATATGAAACCGTCTGACAAATCGTTAACACACGGTCTATGTTGTATTGTATGCTTCGTCCGCTTTTAACACCCACAGATGATGGTAGCCTCTATGGCTTCATTCACTGAGATAAACAAAGCACATGAAGTGGCCAACGAGGTTCGACGTATTTACAAACAACTTCTGGATGCTCAAACAACTGCTGGCACCTTTAACAATCGTGAACGGCTGTTTGGTATACCAAGCACAAACGTAAGTAGCCGAGGTTCGCTTTCAGACTTTGCGGTTCTGGTGGCCTAATGTTCTGAGGGGAAGAGCCGTGTAGTCATGCCGAACCCAGGGGGTATTCGCGACTACACATGATGTGTACACAAACCAGTGGTAGATGGGGTGTGACTAGTGAAATACCCGAGCGGGGAGTGTGTAATCCAAAACAATTACGCTTTAGTTGTCATGCAACGAGCCTTAGAGGAATAGAGCATTAGAGAAAAGGTTACAGTTTATTGTTATTTCCCAAAATCCCGTGATTAAAAATGCATTAATTTTATTTGGAAAACCTGGCACCAAATACTTAACACTATTGTATTGGCTGAATTATTCTGACTTCTGCTAACTGCTGATTGATGTTCCTGAATTGTGTCACAACTGTTTGCCTTTTAATTTCTCTCCAGAGAGGATCACTTATTGAAAGCATGAATTGTCCTGATGTTCCTTGGCCTAGTACTTGATTGCAGCTAAAACTTTACTCTTAACCCGGGAAGAATTTGTTTCTCCGATTGTATAGAACATTGGCTAAAACGTGCTCTCCAGTAAATCACCTCAGGTGCACAAAGACCATGTCAGCATCGCATACTCAAAACTCATCTAATCACTACTGATGGCTGTTTAGTTTACCAAATGATTCTTTTAATAAACAAGTAGTGAAGCGAATAAACCTCGTAATTTTACCCAATATAAAGAGGGAAGTGGTGAAAGCAAGTTCAGGTAGGAATCTGGAGATATCCATTCATGGCAATCAGAAACGTTGTGAGCAGTTCCGATGAACCAGGCGTTAGAGATGGTTTTCGAATTACAAACTTCACAGAGTTTAGGCTAAAACGAATCTCCGGTGCACGTTTAGCCCACTATGATGGTTTCACGCATATCTAATTCTCGTGGTACTGAACTCTCTCATAAGCTTCTCTCTGCCGATCAAAGCTTTCCATTGCATTCCCGAGTACTGGCCTTACCCGTTCACCCAGCGGCTTACCGTAATGAAGACGACTGAACAATGCCAAAAGTTTTGATACCCACTATACTGATGAACTTTGTAGTGTGCTTTCTCCTGCCACTCCAGTTTGGTCGCCGCAGTCAGCGGCGTTCTATCATTCGCATATTTTTCTTTTCCGCATGGTTCCACAACTTATTGTCTTGTGGTTGACCTTTCATTATTTCATTTATTACGACATGGCACGGTCAGCTGGATGCTGTGTAAAAAGGGAAAATCCACTTGCATACTGTGCATCCAAAAGTCCATTTCACCAACCGGAACCGAATCGACAACCTCCCGCCTCGCTATTTCTCGTAAAATTCCCTTTTGAGTAGACGCTAGTATGAGACATCAAACAACATTAGAGTTAACGAGTCCGGGGCCAATTTTTGTAAATCCTGAATTGAGAAGTGCACTTATTCTGTTTGCTATGAAGACACCTCGTCCAAGCTTTCCAATTGTATTGCGGTGTATACCACAGATGGTCATGAATAACAATGAAAAGCTCACACCTTAGGTTATGAAGCATTGCGGCTTTCGCGAAGATAATATGCTTTGAGCCTGTGAAAATATCGAAAAATCTTGACTCGTTTGCAGCATATCTAACCAATGTGGCGGGGCACTTGGACGTTATATTACCAGAAATTGACAGCTATCCACTGGCAAAGTAGCCTCACGGCTTTCAACTTTGCTATCACTCCTTTAATCTGACCTCGAATGTGACAAGAAAAATTAAAACTCAACGCACACTAGTCATACCAGTGACATAATCGTTCTTGGGTTCAACTTATTTAGGTCACTCTGCCTATCCATTCACATTAGTGCACCGGAGACGATCGCCCGAATAATGAGGTTTGTTCACAACGTTGTTAGGTCGTTGTACCATTCCCCGCTGTTTATGACGTGTGGCTCTTGTGTGCCTATTTGTTGCTACTGTAGCTTTTGTTTTTTGGGGAGCGCTTTTGGCGTGGTGGTTGTTTCTTCTTTGGACGACTGCTTCGGATCGGTTCGTGAAGCCGAGTCACAACGGGACTGCACCTTGACGTCGTGTGACGGCTTGCGTGCCTCCATGATCCAATGAGCTATACAGGATGGCTTATCTCAAGCCGAAGATCCA